>JAANYP010001278.1:0-117500 GCA_020465985.1 Centrapalus pauciflorus
TTCCAAATAACGGCGGAGGAAGCGAAAGAAACCCCGGATGTGGTTACCGGTACGTTTTTACTAAATTCAATACCTGCGCGTGTGTTATTCGACTCCGGTGCAAGCCGTTCATACATCTCAACTAATTTTGCGCAAAGATTATCTAAGTTTCCTTCAAAGCTTCCTGTTATACTTGACATAGAGACAGCCAGTAACAACTATGTTGTGGCTGATTCCGTTTATCGAAATTGCACATTACTTGTCAATCACGTTGTGTTCAACCTCGATCTTATCCCAATACCGTTAAAAGAATTCGACGTCATTATCGGCATGGATTGGTTAACGAACAACGAGGCTACAATCGTCTGCAACCGCCGATCAATCCGAATCAAGACTTCAGACGGCCGAGTGGTTATGAGATTAAAGGCGACAAGCGTAAAGGTGCTCATGTGTTATATCGGTTAGAGAAAAGCGCGTAAATATCTTTCTAAGGGTCACGAATCTTATCTTTTTATGTCTCGTCTGAATCCACCCCGGAAGCCAACAAGAAATCAGTGTATGATATTCCGATCGTCTGTGAGTTCCCAGACGTATTCCCTGATGACATTTCTGGAGTGCCACCGGAACGACAAGTTGAATTCGGGATCGACTTAGTTCCTGGTGCGGCTCCCATCGCTAAAGCTCCCTACAGACTTGCGCCTGCAGAAATGCAGGAAATGTCAAAGCAATTGCAAGATCTATTAGAGAAGGGATTTATCCGACCGAGTTCATCTCCGTGGGGTGCACCTGTCTTGTTCGTAAAGAAGAAAGACGGAACTCTCCGAATGTGCATCGACTATCGTGAGTTGAACAAAGTCACAATTAAAAATAAATATCCTCACCCAGAATTGATGATCTATTTGATCAGCTACAAGGAGCCAGCTATTTCTCAAAAATCGATCTTGTTCTGGGTATCATCAGCTAAAAGTTAAAGAGGAGGATATTCCAAAGACAGCCTTCCGAACAAGATATGGTCATTACGAATTTCTCGTAATGCCTTTCGGATTAACGAATGCACCAGCGGCGTTCATGGACCTCATGAATCGAGTGTGCAGACCAATGCTGGATAAGTCAGTTATCGTATTCATAGACGATATTCTGATTTACTCCAAAACGGAGGCTGATCATATTGTTCATCTACGTCAATTGCTAGAGTTATTGAGAAATGAAAGACTCTATGCAAAATTCTCAAAATGCGAGTTTTGGCTCAGACAGGTAAAATCTTACGTTGTCTCGAGTTATTTCTTAAAGCGTTTGTTGTTTCAAAACTTGAATTCTGTTCTGATTTCTTTATAGATTCAATTCCTTGGCCATGTTGTATCTGGCGAAGGCATCTCTGTTGATCCATCCAAAGTCGAGGCCGTTCAAAAATGGCAAACGCCTCGCAATGCCTCCGAAATCAGAAGTTTCCTTGGATTGGCTGGTTACTACCGGCGATTCATTAAGGACTTTTCGAAGATTGCTGTGCCACTTACGATGCTAACACGAAAGAATACACCTTTCGTATGGGCTGATAAACAGCAAGAGGCATTTGAAACTCTGAAGCAGAAACTCATTCAAGCGCCAATCCTAGCCTTACCAGAGGGCAATGATGACTTCGTCGTTTATAGCGATGCATCTGGTACTGGTTTAGGTTGTGTCCTCATGCAAAGGGGAAAAGTCATTGCCTACGCTTCAAGGCAATTGAAGGATTACGAGAAAAGTGCACCAACTCATGATCTTGAGTTGGCTGCCGTTACCTTTGCATTAAAAATTTGGCGGCATTATCTCTATGGGACTCGGTGTCAGCTTTACACCGACCATAAAAGCCTCAAACATCTTTTTACTCAAAAGGATCTAAACATGAAACAACGTCGATCCTTGGAGCTTATCAAGGACTATGATTGCGAGATCCTATATCATCCCGGCAAAGCCAATGTGGTCGCGGATGCATTGAGTAGAAAAGTCTATCCGGAAAAGTGTTGCTATGCCCTGACCCCAATTGTATTCTCTTCTGATCTCATTGAAGAAATTAAAACTGCTCAAGCTGAAGCATTAAAAGAAGAGAACATCTGTTTTGAAAATCTCAAAGGGCAACTTCAATTTCTGTCTATGAATCATTTGGGACTTCAATGTCTCAAGGGAAACCGAATCTGGATTCCTAAATATGGTTCTATCCGCAACACTCTTCTATCTGAAGCCCATCAGTCCAAGTTATCCATTCATCCTGGCAGCTCAAAGATGTATTTCGATCTGAAAGCTGATTATTGGTGGCCAGGAATGAAGAAAGACATCGGTCAATTCGTTGAAAGCTGCATAGTATGTCAAATGGTTAAGGCAGAACACCAGAAGCCCTTCGGGGATATGCAACCACTGCCAATTCCTGAGTGGAAGTGGGAGCATATAACCATGGACTTTGTCACGAAATTGCCAAAGACCAAGAGACAACACGACTCCATCTGGGTAGTCGTGGATCGATTAACGAAGTCAGCACATTTCATACCGATGAAAGAGACATACTCCCTTGATAGATTGGCACAGATGTACATCACCGAAGTTATTTCACGTCACGGTGTGCCAAAATCTATCGTCTCTGATCGTGATAGTCGTTTCACTTCGAGATTTTGGAAAGCACTGCAAGACGGGTTGGGTACTCGAATCTCAATGAGTACAGCTTATCACCCTAATGCAGATGGCCAAAGTGAACGCACTATCCTAACTCTGGAAGATATGCTCCGTGCCTGCGTTCTTGATCTGGGTGGTAACTGGGATGACCATTTACCCTTGGTCGAATTCTCATACAACAACAGTTATCATTCCACGATTAAGATGGCTCCTTTTGAAGCTTTATATGGACGAAAGTGCAGAACTCCCACCTGTTGGCGCGAAACAGGTGAATCGCCTTTAGCAGGTCCTGCCCTTCTACAGTTGACTCATGATAAGATTCAGCTTGTCAGAAGGAACATCCTTGAAGCTCAAAGCAGGCAGAAGTCGTATTATGATAATCGTCACAGATCGATCAGTTTTGCAGTTAACGATTGGGTGATGTTGAAGGTATCCCCAATGAAAAATGTGGTTAGGTTCATAAAGAGGAACAAGCTAGCTCCGAGATTCATTGGCCCGTTCAAGATTGTTGAAAAGATAGGAAATCAATCTTATCGTCTTGAACTGCCAACTGACTTAGCTGGAATACATCCTGTATTCCATGTTAGTCATCTACGAAAGAGTCTAGCTGATGAAAGAGAAGTTCAGATACAACACGTTAATGTGCAAATTGATGAGAAGCTTCGAGTGGTTGAAGAGCCGGAATGCATTCTGGACTCGAAGACCAAAAAGCTTCGTAATAAAGAAATACAGATGGTGCTCGTCCAGTGGAAACACCATAAGGGTTCGCATCAGACTTGGGAATCAAAAGATGTCATGAAAGCAACGTATCCAAGTCTGTTCGAACATAGCTAACTTCGGGGACGAAGTTTATGCGTGGTGGAGCCCATTCTGTAACAACCTAGCCTTTGACTTAACGTAAATTTCTGTTTTGATTCAAGAATGTAATTTTATAACATTATTGTATTGTAATTTTTAATTAAGTAATGAAAATATTTGATTAAGATAAATTAACTAGTGATGATAAAATAAAGATAAAATCTTTAATAGAGAAAATCAGATGTGGAGGGACCAAATGTGTCAATATTCGAAAGTTTAGAAATAAAAGACCATAAGTCTTTATTTCTTCATCTTCATCATCTTACAACACTCAAATTCTCTCAATCTCTCTCTAAAATCTCTAAAAATCTGCTAGAACTTCAAGATTTGAAGAGGAAATCGTGAGATTAACTGAGATTATCAAGAATCAGAAGAATATTAAGGTAATACAATTAATTCTAAGTTTTTATTTTGTATTTTTAAGAGTTTAAAATGCATCAAATTCGGATTTAAAATCTGTAGAAATTATGTTGCATGCTTGAAATATTGGTTAGAAATCATGTAATGAAACCCATAAATGATTTAGAAACAGAAATCGTAGCTTAAATCGTCCAAAAAGATCAAAAATCTGAGTTTTTATAAACTTTTGTGTTCTTGAGAAAATTTCAATATTTTGGACAAATCTGGACGATTTAATGTGTTAGAGATAGGGAAAATAGTGTAGAAACACCCCAAAATTGATAATATAACGTTGGATTTAATTGCATGTTAGTATAATTGTCGATTGATGAATTTTTGATAAAACCCGTAAGTTGTGACTTGCATATCTGCAAGTGAACTCGGCGAGTTCATAGGGGAACTCGGCGAGTTCCCAAGAACAGCTTGAACATTCTTCAAAAATTCATAAGTATCGGATCCGAATTCGGTTGGGACCCGAATTCGGATGAAAACCGAAATTAGATTTGGACCGAAATTAAATTAGAACCGATCTCGGATGGACCCGAATTCGGATGGGTCAACATAATTCGGTTGTGTCCGAAATCCGGTTCTCTATCCGAAGTTCGGATGTGAAGTCGGCGAGTTCACCGAGCTTACTCGGCGAGTTCTCCAATTTTCTGTGCATTTCGGATCTGATCCTAATTCGGATGATCCTTAGATCCGAATCCGGATGGGGGTTGGTCCGAATTTGTATATATATATTTTGATATCCTTTAAACACAAGAATTATGAATCCAAGATGGAAGAATAAAGAATTATCAGTTATCAGAATCAGATGAAAATAAGAATATAAAGACTTTAAAGCTAAAAGATTATGAAATTGACAATGATGTAATATTATTCTGGACAGGTTCAGATAAATCTGAACAAATAATTAAAGATTGAAAAGGCAAAGCCAGAGATCAGATAGATCAAGATTAAAGATAAATCCTGGGATAACTCAGGTGGTGGATTATAAATCTGCTTGATAAAGACTACAGAAACTGTGAGTTATAGATATTCAGTTTTTGCATGCTAGACTTCCGATTGAGATATATTGTTGATGATAGATTATTTGACATTCATGAATGCTCAGCTGGATTGTGACCTGTGCACACCATGGTTCGGTGATGCCCTGTGGATCATGATGGCTATTTGACTTATCACTTCGCATGACATTGTATTTATAATTTCGTTCTGATATTGATATGAGATTATTGCTATCATGACATTGATGACTTATGCTTTCATTATTACTCGCATCTTCGACATATTGATTCAGCTTAGCATGATTCGCCTTGTCGGTCTATTGTTCTAGACCATGCTATTTCACCAGTTCTATTGAACTTGGTATAGACACTCCGATGTTCCCCCATGAAGACCGCTGGTAGCTAGCCCAGCATAAGTGGATAGCTTCCACTAAAAGCGTGAGCGTGGGCTGAACATCATCCGATTCCCTGAGTTCTATGTCTCAATCATTGAGTGGCTGTAGCGGCAGTCCAGACATATCACGCTTTGACCCATGATCCGGTTGATTAATGCATGTGAATCTGAAAATCTATATTCTCACTAAGCTTTGCTTACAGTTGCTATTTGACTTTTTTTACAGGAAAAGATAAAGGAAAGTCACCTGCAGGACCTAGTTCTTAGGTCTTACAAGATCAAGATTGAAGTATTCTATAGACCACTACTCAACAAACCCTTCGGTACTGATTGGCAGATGATAATTGTGGTGGTCTGGGTAGATGTAATTTGATTGTATGATGACATGTATTAGATTAGTCTGATACCCTTTATTAGTTTATTTTAAAAATTGTAATCTGAACTAAAATTGTATTAAACTTATCCTAATGTTTGTACTTGTAATCTGAAATTCCGCAACTTAAATTACTCTATCTTAGTTATGATTGATATCGTGTTGCATGATGTGGGACCTAGACTCTGAGGACTGCCCCATAAGGGAAGGTCTTCACAATAACAAACACTTGCTAAACCACAATGTTGGATCACTTAGACTGCTATCGTCACACAGGATGTACCAACAGACTCCCCCTTGACGATAGCTTCTAATAATTCACACATTTGACTTAAGAATTTTGTTTATTTATTGATTCAAGCTACTTCCAGCATACAAACCTTTCTCAACACATACCTTGACTACATTTTCATATTTACTAGCTTCACTATCCATATGTGCATCACTAGAGATCTTACAGGCATGCAAAATATGAAGATCATCTTTAGAGAGGTTTACCAGGTGAAGAGGGTCGTAGACTCTAAGAATAACGTTTTCTTCAAAATCTTCCATGACCGCTTCCCCAGTCTTAGTGTCAGCGTACCACCAATGTAGATTCTTCAAAACATTCTGTGGCATCGGCTTGAGAGGCACCTTCCTAAGACATCTAGCTGGTTTATAGTGAATCCTCATCCAAGGTCGTCCAGTTAGAGGATCGATACGTGACGGATCTTCTACTCTTCTCCCGACCCTTGGCTCAGTCGCTCAAATTTCCTTGATCTTCCCTCCTTTCTTATGATTCTTGCGATAACGTCCGCGTAGGGATCATTGCCAATGTTTATCAGATCTTTCCATGCTAGGTCTGTGATTTCGATCTTTGGCAGGGAGTTGAAAGCTTTTAAAGTTCGCCTCATGTACTGAAGCCCGTCTTTCCTCTTAATTACAAATAGCTGCAGTTCTCTATCAATGAACCAGCTTAATATGCGTTCAGACAGCTTCCCAGTACCTGGCACTCTCATTGTCTTCTTAAGCTCTAACTCCTTCTGTTCAGCCCTGAACCATAACTTTCGTTTCTCTTCATTTGATAGCTCTCTAGCAGGTTCTTCTGTTGATGGCTGAGCATTCAACGCAGCATTTACTACATCTATGTTGACAATATTATTCCCATCAATCATGTATGTATCCGTGATAGGATTCTGCTGTACAACTATCTCATCGGCTTCATCATCCTCATCAGCAACTACTTCGTCATCTGATTGCCAGTCTACTATCTCCTCTGGCACAAACTCACCTTCTTCTAGCTCTTCATCGTTATAGTCAAAACCTACATCCATCGGATCATCATCGAGATCCATAAGAGCGTCGATCATCTCACTGATTTCAAAATCTGTAGGCTGCTTCGATGAACTTGCTTCTCCTACTTCTCCTTCAGCTAGTCTAGGCTCCCCCTGAACTTGTGTAGCCTGAGCAGCAGGAAAATCTACTGGCTCATTCTCGTTATGTGCATCGGGATCATTGCCTTCGTCATCTTCATCTCTACGCTACTCCTCATGATCCCTACAACTTGTCTCCCCCTGAGCTTTTAGATTTTTCATTAGCTGCTCAAGGAGGGACCGCATCGATCGGATTTCTTCTGATTGATCTGCAATAAAGGACTTTAACTCTGTGTTCTCTTCCCTGACATTCTCCACAATCTTTTTCAACTCGGCATTATCCTTATCAAGATTTGCATTATGCGCCTGGAGTTCGCCGATCGCCTTTGTTAGGCCTAAGATTTGGACATGCTGGAAGTCAACGCGTCCCTTAAGCTGCACAAACCGTTGGTTGTCAGCGTAGGTGGTCGAGGTAGATGGAATGGATTGTATAGGAGTTGGGCGAATTGGTGATGGAATATATGGTTCATGTTGAGGTGGTGGTGGTGGTGGTGGAGCGGTGGCCTGAGGTTCTTGAGTTTGAGTTTGGGGAATTTCTGGTTGTGCATCCGATGCTGAGGATGACCCTTGCATAAACCTGTGACGCTTGGCCCTTTGCCGAGTCACTAAGGGAGCAACTTCCTCCTCTTCAAAATCTGATTCATCAGATTCCCTTACTATTCTCCTCCTCGATGCTTCTTCATTAACGACCAATCTTGATCCATACGTTCCAATTTGAACAGTAGGTTCAGTCGAAACTGACTCAGGAGCCTCAACTTCTAACTCCTCCATCTCTTCCGATTCTGTGGCAGATGATGACAAAACATTATCAGCCTGCTCTGGCTCATACTCTTCAACATCTCTTAACACGTCTTCCTCTCCTTCTGGTGGCTCTAGTAATTCACCTACTAGCGCTGCAGCCACATCTTCGTTTGCATGAGGCCCTGCCTCCCAAATTTCATTAAGTGTTTGGCATAATTGTTCAGCTTCACTTGGAATATTTGAAGGCCCAGCTTCCCGTTCTTCCGGCTGCTGACTTGTCGAAGGCCTTGACGCCTGAGTTTGACTCGCAGCTGATCTTTGTCTACGCCTTTGAGCACGCTGTGGCTGTGGTTGTTGTTGTTGTTGTGGCTGTGGTTGTCTTTGTTGAAATTCAACTACCCCTGCCCAGTTGGCAACATCCGGGGCTTGAAAATCCCTATCCAAGATTGCTCCGAATAACGGACGCTCAACAGGAACAGCCAATCTTCCTCTGTGTGAGGAACAATCAGCGAAAATCCGTTTATCCATAACAGCAACACTTTGAATGTCATTCGACGGCGGCAGATTTGGCAAGAAGTGCCTTATCAGCATCATGATGAATCTTGGATATAGCAGGAACTGTTGATTTTCTGGAGCTGTGATCTGATGAACAAATTCTGAGAAAAACATCTCCGAGAAACTGTAAGGACGATTATACACCATTGCGACTATCCCAGACTGCATCTTCGCAACCATATAATCAAACCCTGCTTTCTTTGGAGCAAAGCATACCATAAAAACATGCGCAAGAAACCTCCATTGTCCTATTAACCCGCTCTTCATATATGACACCTTCGTTACGTCTTGACTATATCCCATTCTCTGAAAGGCTGCTTGCCTTATGTTCAGAGGAAATTCGATCGGTCCAGACTCCTCTTCTTGAGTTCCAAGCTGCAACACTTGACGCAGCATATCCGCCAAAAATACCAGCGGTTGTCCAGCAATACGAGTGCGTAGCACTGTCGGTGTGACCGAGCAGTCTACCTGCAGATGATCGTAAAATTGACGAATATACGGTAAAACTAGCTGAACATTATGAGACAGTGCAAAACCAATCCTAGACTCTACTAGGAAATCAAGCACTTGTCTGAATCCCTGCGCCTCAGGGAGATTATGATCCGGATGAAGCACCATATTGTGCTTAGGCACAAACGCTCGTACAGCCATTTCTGCACAATAAACAAAACTATTAGATTCATTAAAAATCAATAAACTTGTTTAAATTCAAATCTGTTTTATTTTGAACTTGTTTAAGTACAAAATCCAACACAATTAAATTTCTACAAGTTTAATAAAATTTAAATTAAATAATGCAAATTAAAAACAGATTCGAATGTAACAGATTCGAATTAGTCCATTTTCGAGTTTGTTGACAGATTCGAAGGTCCTGGTCTTCTCGAGTCTAATGACAGATTCGAGAAGCCTCAGGAACAGATTCGAAGCACCGTCGGCCAATATTTCAACAAAAACCCAAGATTTTAACCATTTTGAACGCAGTAAATCACATACATTAGTTCAACTAGGTTCTAATCATTGATTTATGAGTTTAATTTAACTGTTTATCGGTCCAAACTTGGTAATTTTGTAAAAACCCTATTTCAACCATTAAACCTTCAAAACTCGATGATTTTGCCTAAAATTGTGTATAAAACTACATGAAGCTTGTACAATCAAGTTGATTATACCTAGATACAGTAGTAGAATCGAACACACTAGCTTTAAACTCGACGGATTGTCGTTTATGAGAGAAACGATAGACTCGAGAACAGATTCGAAATCGCTGGAATAGATTCGAGAAACTAGATTCGAAAACAGTAAGTATTAAATGTCTTCACTGTTGACCTATATATACTACCAACCTTCGAATCTAAGGCCAGACTCGAATCTACTGACAGATTCGAATCCTTCCTTATTCGAGTCTGTCCTAAACTCGAAAACACCAAACACTTAGAAAAATTTTGAAAATTTTTGAAATAACTTCAACTTTTTCATCTTTTTCTACGGTATTGTGTAACAAGATAAACTATGCCCAATCTTTTACCCTAAGCACAAGATATTTCATGCAATGTTTATTTTATCCAACTTTGAATGCACCCTCAGTAATTTTTGACCTTTTACCTAAGTAAAAATTAAACTAAAATAAAATAAAATAAAATAAACTAAGGTAAAATAAAATAAAATAAAATAAGATAAGTAAACCTAGAAAATTTTAAACTTGACTAAAAATTTAACTAAGACTTACGCTAAACTTATTAAAATTAACAACCTATGCTAAACTCTAAACAAAATATATTTGATGAGTATAGTCTAAGAAATGTTCAATCAGATAGCGGTGTCTGATACTCACTTTCAGTACTTAAACTTTCACACTTAGGAATTTTTGATTCCTTTGATTATGTGTCGTGACATACCTATTTAGCTGATTGTTGGTATTTTACCCCTTTAAACACTCTACATTTCAGAATATCTCTTGGCATTTTTATTTATCAAGAAATTATCGTACGTGACTCAGACTTAGACATACTTTTATGATCAAGGCACACAGACAAAGATTCTAATTTGTTGGTATTTGCAAACATTCTTTAAAAGACAAACATCGGACACAGGTCTGTATTTTCACACAACAAAGTGTCTTAGTTTGACTTAAGGTTTATTTTTAAAGTTAGCAAGACAGCGGTGACAGGTCTGTACTGACGTACAACAAAGCGACATATCTGCTAACCCGAATCTAAATAGAGGCAACAGGTCTGTACTTACGTACAACAGAGTTACATGTTTTCGACTCTCAATTTCATATGATTTTTCTATTCTTTCCATTTTCAGATGTATTTGATGGTGCCATACATCCCCAGAAAGTTTGCATACCTCATTTAGACTCAAAGTTTGTATGTCTTGTACATAAAAATTAAGACCGATTGGTCATACATCTAAGTTAGTGACACGCTTGACTTTTTCTAGAATATTTTATTAGCCTTGAGATTCCTTATATGTATTATGCCTACCAACACATCAAACTAAATAACGTATAACACTTAGAATTTAGTTGCATTATGTGTGAAAGCCTAAACACTTACAGTTTGTAACGACTGTGCTAATTTTCGTCACTTTGAACCTATGCTTCTAAGACTTAACTCTTTTTTCTGATATTCTCTTTTTTTTGTGTTTTTATAATTTTCTCTCTTTTTTCTTTTGTTTTTCATAAGAAATAGCAATAAAATAAGATAACCTACTAACTTACTAAAAATAGAAACTTACTAAAAATAGAAACTTACTAAAATAGAAACTTTCCTAAATTAGCAGACTACTGTAAAGAAAGAAATACTACGACTAAGGTCAAATTACTCTGGGTTGCGCATTCCATTCAGTTGAATTAAATACTCAAACCGTGACTTATCAAATGCTTTGGTAAATAAATCTGCATTATTATCTTCTGTTGCCACTTTTACCAATTTGATTAAGTTCTTTTCAGCACAATCACGAATAAAATGATGCCTAATGTCTATGTGCTTTGTTTTGTTGTGTATAACTGGATTATTCGTTATAGCAATTGTAGATTGATTGTCTATCCTAATTGGAGTTTGAGTGTAAGCCAAACCGTAATCCCGCAATTGTTGTTGTATCCACAGAACCTGTGAGCAGCAACTACCAGCAGCAACATACTCGGCCTCGCACGTTGAAACGGCTACCGACGTCTGTTTCTTGCATTGCCAGGATACCAATCTCCCTCCTAGGAACTGACAACCTCCAGTTGTTGATTTGCGCGTCAAGCTGCATCCTCCGTAGTCAGAATCCGTGAACGCCTCCAACTCTAGATCTCCCTCCGCGTGATACCAAAGTCCCAGCTTCGGTTTCGACTGGAGGTATCGTAGAATCCGCTTCACAGCTTTCATATGCATCTCCTTCAGATTCGCTTGAAACCTAGCACAAATACACACAGCAAACATAATATCAGGTCTTGAAGCAGTTAAATACATAAGTGATCCAATCATGGCCCGATATAAAGTCGGATCCACATCGGTATCACTTTCAGTACCCGGTCCGAGATTATGATTCACTTGAATCGGTGTGCTGAAATGGGCAGTCACCTTTGTTCCCTCCATCCCGAAACGTTCTAATATGTCATAGACATACTTAGTCTGATGGATAAACATTCCTTCCTTCTTCTGGTCAACTTGTAACCCCAAAAAGAAATTTAACTCCCCCATAGCACTCATCTCGAACTTAGACTTCATCACCTTCTCGAAATCTTTGCACATCTGTTCGTCTGATGATCCAAAGATGATATCATCGACGTACACTTGTACCAAGATAAAGTGTTCTCCCTTCCTCTTAACAAACAGAGTACTATCTATCCTACCCCTTTCAAAACCGTTCTCTAACAGATGGTTGGATAGAGTCTCATACCACGCCCTAGGTGCCTGATGCAATCCGTATAGAGCCTTATCTAAACGATATACTCTATCAGGATATTTTGGATCTGTAAATCCGGGCGGTTGTTCTACATACACCAACTCCTTCACTTTCCCATACAGGAAAGCACTCTTAACATCTAACTGATATACCTTAAAGCCCTTGAAGGAGGCAAAAGCTAAAAACAACCTAATGGCTTCTAGCCTTGCTACTGGTGCAAAAACCTCGTTGTAATCGATTCCCTCCTCTTGGTTGAAACCCTTTACAACTAATCTAGCCTTGTTGCGCGTGACTATACCCCGATCGTCCCTTTTGCACTTAAAAACCCATTTGGTTCCTATGGCAACTTCCCCTCGAGGTAATGGAACTAACTCCCACACTTCTAGTTTCCTAAATTGCGAAAGCTCTTCCTGAATTGCTTCAACCCAGGAGTTATCCTTAAGTGCCATTTGCACATTCTTAGGCTCTACTTGCGATATGAAACAAGAATAGAGACATGTGTGATATGCCTCGGAGTCATTTATCATCGACAACAACACAGTGTTGTTATTTAAACTACTCCTAGTCCTCACACCCTCGTTAGGATTTCCTATGATGCTTTCTAATGGATGGTTCTTATTAATCCTAGAGGTCTCTATATCATCAACCCTTAGATTATCTCCTAAGTTACATCCTATTTCACCTAATGGGGGAACAGGCTCAGCTTCTACATTTTCCTCCTCATGGACGTTTTCCTCAGAGTTGGAACTAGATGCTTGAGTCTGATTCACAGTGGTAGGTGCTTCTTGATCAGCAACTTCTGGAGATCTATCTACAGTCGCAGTAGTCTCGGATGTGGATTCAAACGTAGTCCTCGGAAAGATATGGCCATCGTCATTCAGGTGCAACGTCGCCATGTCTTTTTCGATTGTACCTGTGTTATCATCCAAAGGAATGTTAAATGACTCAAATAGCTTATCATAGTCAAATATCCATTCCGGACCAGTTTGGGGTTCATGTGTATAACTTGTGACTTCAATATTATACACAATCTCCACAGTACCATTTGTTTTGTTAAAAACCCGTTTGTTTGGTGAGTTCGGCACATAACCTAGGAAGTATCCTTCGTCAGCCTTTTCACCAAACTTCGGTTGATGTTTTGTACGTAAAAGAGTGCATGGTACCCCAAACAGTTCGAATCCAGTTAAGTTAGGTGGCCGTTTATTCAAAATTTCATTGCATGTTTTGTTCAATGATTTGACTGTAAGGACTCGGTTTAAAATGTGGCACGCGGTATTCACTGCCTCCCCCCAAAACATGGTAGGAAGCTTTGAATCCGAAAACATAGTCCTTGCAGCCTCAATCAATGTTCTATTTTTACGTTCGGCCACCCCATTTTGTTGAGGTTCATATGGTGCACTGAATTGATGCACTATGCCCTTTGATAGGCAATATACACCAATTACAGTATTTTTGAATTCAGTCCCATTATCACTACGAATATTTTTAACCCTTGTTCCGTAGGAGTTCTCCACTTGGTCTAAGAACCCGATGAGCTTGGAAGCCGTCTCGTCCTTTGTACCTAAAAAGAAAACCCAAGAAAAACGTGAGTAATCGTCAGTGATAACCAAACAAAACCAACTACCTCCTATACTCCTTTTGTTGAAAGGGCCGAAAAGGTCCATATGCAACAAATCGAATGTTGAGGATATCGAGTTTTGCTTCTTGGACTTGTGTGTCTTTTTATGTTGCTTGCCCTTCATGCACGGTAGACACTTGTCCTCGAACTGAAAGCTCTTCATAGGCACACCCTGCACCAGTCCATTCTTCGTTATGTAGTTCATCTTTCTTAGGTGCAGGTGAGCCATGCGTCTGTGCCACAGTACGGATTCCGTCTCTGAAGCTTTGGATAATAGACAGATTGGCCCCATCGAAGACTCCGGCTTGTTCATATCCAGCATGTACAAGTCATTCTTCCTTGGCGCCCGCATCAAAACCCATTCTTCAGGAATCTTGAATCCCGGCTTCAGCACTAACGCCTCAGTGTCAGTAAATAACACTGAGTTCTTCTTATCACAGATTTGAGATACACTAATGAGATTGTGAACCAGTTTATCAACGTGATAAACTTGGTCCAACGTGATTGTCCCATTAGTGACCACTCCGGTACCCGTGATATTTCCACCCTTGTTACCCGCGAATGATACGAATCCCCGATTCCCACCCTTGAAGTCTGTAAGTAGACCTCGTTCCACTGTCATGTGCCTGGAGCATCCACTGTCGACGAACCACTTGTTGTTTGGACCTGTGGTAATCTCCTGCACATGAAAGAAAATAGGTTAGTTATCACAGGGAACCCAAGCCATGACTGACTTGGTAATACCATTCTCGTCCACATACTTGAACTCTTTCAAATACCCATCTCGCCTTTCAGGTGACTTGGGTCTTTGAACTGGAGTCTGTTGTGGTGCCGAGTGATTTAAGTTCACTCTTTGCCTTGGAGTAGGCATTTGTTGTGGAGCTCTAGAATAGTTCCTATTATATGGCATTTCGGACTGTGATCTCTGAGCTCTTACTTGTGCATACTGTCTAACTGGAGTATGAGACCTAACTGGAGTATGTGACCTGCTAGGTGTTGTGCTCCTATAGACTTGTTGTGGTGCTGACCTAGATTGATTAATGACACGATTCGGTGAATTTGTCCTAATCACTTCCTTTGGTCCAACCTTAACCGGTGTGTTTTTCACAACTTGTTTGAGTGTAGGTTGCACAGTCTTCTCGGTACTTTGAGAACTACTGGTGCTCGCCACACTGGTTGAGGGCTTAATAGGTGTTGGGTTCACTGTCTTAGGGGTAACATCAGCTTTCCTAAGTGGACAGTGAGAAGCAACATGCCCCTTCTCGTGACATCTGAAGCAAGACATCTTATCTATGGACTTTTTGTGTGTTCCCTTAGATCTAGGTGTCTCACTAGTGTCTAGTTCCTTTGGTACATCTATGGTGACTGGCTCATCCTCCTGATCAGCCCAGACAATTTTCTGTTTTCCTGCAGGTATTTCACTAGAGGAAGACACAAATTTGACTTTCTTAACCTTGACGGTTGTGTCAGCCACCTTAGGTGTATTTTCTACTATAGGCTCTGGTGTCGGTGTAGGTAGGTCCTCTAAGTCTACTGATTTGTCAGTTTTCTCCTGAGGCTGAGGCACATAGTTTGCATTGAAAGGTGGAGGAATTTCATGAAATCCTAGACCTACGGGCTTCTTAGACTGTCTTTGGGCATCTAAAACTTTCCCTAGGTTTAGGCTTGAATTCCTAAACTTTTCCAACTTGCTATTCGCCTCTGCTACCTTAACCTTTGTTTCAGCCAGCTCTATATCCTTGTCCTTAAGGCTTTTGGTCAAGGCCTCTACGTGCTCATACATAAGCTCTATCCTAACACACTGCTCACTCAGTTTGTCTTTTAGAACTATTACGTCTTGAGCATCAGCCTTAAGCTTTTCTTTAAGATCTTGCTTGATATCATTTAGGCTAGCGGTTTCAATTTTTAAATTCTCATTTTGAGCAGTTATGGTTTTATGTGATTCTAAGACTAGATTTAACCTATCGTTAGAAGTAACACACAACACACATAATTCACGAAAAAGAGAGTAAGTCAGACTAACCTTAGAGTTATCAGATTCCACGTTGGCCATCTGAGCAGCAAACTCCAGCACTGTCTGATCATTCGCCTTCTCTACCCACATCGGACTGCTGTCCCGTGTGGTCTGCTCGTCCCCATCACACCCAGTTTCCGTAACTTCATCCATGAAGGCTCTAGCATTCGACTCAGGATGTGAACTCCAGTCATAGGTACCATCTAGCTGTCTGTCTGAAGTGACATTGGATAGTAGACCCGCTAGGTTGGCTTGACCAGATGATGAACTTGGAAGGTATCGTTGTTGGGACTGATTTTGGAACTGTCCCTGATGCTAACTCTGCCCTTGGTATGTCTCCACTTTTGGTCTCTGACACTCCCTGGCGAAGTGTCCCAGTCCTTGACAGTTGTAGCATTTCACCTTGGACTTATCAAATCCTATCCCCTTGTTATTCATCTGCAGATTCCTCCCAGTTCTTTTAATGAATCTCTTAACCCTTTGGGTTACCATGGCCAGTTGCCATTTAAGATCCATTTCCTCAAGATCATCAGGATCGACCTGATCGTAGTCTTCGTCCCAGAGAGCAGGATCGTTAATCTTCCCTTGAACACAATTTCCGTACGCGGCTACAAAAGAAGCAAGCAGATTCAAATGTTCTTCCGCAGATTTTGCGCTCATTGGCATCTTCGAATAGCTCTGAGATGTAGATGGTTGTTGTACTTGAGGTTGCGGTTCTTCCGATCTTCCTAATCCTAAGAACGCGCGATTCAATGAGTCATCAGTCTCTGCTGGTGACGACGTTTCTCCAGTGAAAAACGCTGTAGCAGTCTTCGGTTCGGGTGTCACTGAAGGCTTTGTTGTCTTTCCAAAATACATTGCTGGATTCTGGACTTGTTCGTAATCGGTTTGGCCTTCAGTAACTCGAAGTGATATGCCCGCAACGTTCCCACAATATCATCCAGAGATTGAGAATAATACTTGTCCTCATTCAGCTTGATCATTGCCACGTACATAGCCCATTTGGCTGGTAAGGCATCAAGAAGCTTGTTGTTCTTGTCAGTATCAGTAAACTCAATCCCATGACTTTCAAGTTCCGTTATCAGGTGATAGAACCGGGTGATAATATCATCCAGCTGTTCATCCTTTATCGCCTTGAAAATTGCAAACTGTTGTTTTAACAGCTCTGTACGCTTTCTACGAACCCTAGGATTACCCTCACACCTTTTCTCTAGCGACTCCCAAAGTTCTTTTGACGTCTTTTGATTCCTAAATGTGTGCAGTATATCCTGAGGCAAAGCCATGCGGATCAGCGAGAAAGCTTTGTTTTCGGCTTCATACAATTTCTTGTCATCCTCCTTCATCATTTGGTATGACAAGACCTTCTGATGGCCTTCAACTTCTGACACTGGTGGAATATACCCTTCGTCGATGCACACCCACATGCGCATGTCATTAAAGCGCACGAAATCGGTAAACCGATCTTTCCACCAGTAATAATCTTCGACTTTCATCAGCTTAGGCGGTGCGTTTGCCTTTCCGACCTCGTGGTCCATTTCAAGGAATTTTTGAAGATTTGACATCTTTTCGAAAGTAATTGAATTTACCTTAATTAATTTAATTCGAAACTAATGTGAATTATCTCTTTCGAATCTAGGTAGATTCGAATGTAATCAGATTCCAATTTATTTGGGATTAAATTCGATTAAGTGTTATAATTCAATTAAACTCGAAATTATGTCAGATTCGAAATAGTCCTTAGATTCGAAGACAGACAAACTTGAAACAGCAGATTCGAACCCCTATACGAACCTAACCTAAACTCGAATTGAACTCGAAACTGAGTAGACTCGAGACCCTATTCGAATGTAGCACAGACTCGAAATAGATTCGAAACACACTATATCAGACTCGAAAGGAGCGGATTTTGGTTAGACTCGAGACTAAGTGTAACCCTAATTACCCCTATTAGATTCGAGCGCCGCAAACTCGAAAAACGGCTAACACTTTGATTTTTTAACGTTTTGCAGATTAAATCAGTATTTTTCCAACGAAAAATAATGATTTCGATCAAAAACGTGAAAAACCACAAAGTGTTTCCCGAATAAGAATTTGCTAAGCTTGAAACACGATTTTGAGAGAAAATCCGTCCAACTAGCGTCAAGAAACCTAGAATGTATCTAGATGAACACGAAGAACACCAAGAACACTCCGTAGGCTCTGATACCACTTGTAAGGTCTACCACTACGAGATCTATCTAGACGCGGAGCCGTCAACGAGTGCGGAATCCTCGTTAACGGGTAGACGGAAACAACTCTCAACTACGAAACACGGAGACTATTAGAGGCTGAACGAACGACACACGAACGATCCTATGAACTGATTCTCTCCGAAAGAACACACACCAAGCTGATAAACTCGAGATCCCTTTATGCTTAATCCCTCACGAATTCTGCAAAAAGTCTAATAATATCTCGAGTCTATCTCTAATTATAGACCCTGATTCGAGTCTGTTATGGGCCAAACTCGAATCGGGCCCAAGGCCCATTCGAATATGTCCACAAAGACACTCTCGAATCTGGGCTCATTCGAATCTATGGCCACATTCGAATCTATCACAGATTCGAATGCCAAGCCTTAAATAATTCGAATCTAGCATTTCATATAAACAACTAAGTGTTGAAACTTATGTTATTACCTTATGATTGATTTTATCTTTGTACATTATGTTTGAACTTCTTGTAATACGTTACATCAAGTTCAAACATACAAACACTAATAAATATCAACCATATATAAACATATATAACAAACACTTGCTAAACCACAATGTTGGGTCACTTAGACTGCTATCATCACACAGGATGTACCAACAGTGTACTTCATTCGAGTTGGACTTTACATCCACTCGAGTCCTTTCATGACTCATTCGAGTTGGAGTTTAACTTCACTCGAGTTCTGGAATGATTAATCATTCGAGAAACATCATGCCTTAATCGACAAATTTTATGTTTCATTCGAGTTGATATCAAGGGTCATTCGAGTTGATATCAAGGGTCATTCGAGTTGTTTCAAGAGTAATTCGAGATGTAACCAAACTTATTCGAGTTTCTATTAAATTTTTTACTAAGTGTTGAGTTCTTAATGTTTTAAGAAGAATGTGATATTTTTGCAAGAAATTGTTTTAAATTTGTGTTTTTCTAACATTCGTCTCTGAACGATTGACTCTGGAATCCTGTCAATAATATTTTATTATTGTCCAGAATCCCGATGCCTTAAACAGAAAATCATAAATTTTTATAATTTCTGCCAAAATGTTGTATTTTTCTACTTTGAATGATTTCATTTGTTTACCTACATTGTCTAACATGATTATTATTTGTGTACAGGTTACAAATGGCATCTCCAAGTCATTCCCATAATTCTAATTCATCAGATTCCCATTCATCCTCAAACCATACACTAGTATCTAAACTCGTCCGCTCAACCTCAGTGACAAGACCTTCACCTTCAACCATCATACCAGACAACCAACTTGTAAAACCCAAACATTGCCTCCCTTTCAAAGACAATAACCATTGTTTGGATACAAAAGTTATTAAGGCCAGTCACCCCATCATAGTAGATATTCTCAAAGGTCATCCTTTGGGATATCTTCTCCAATACAAACCTTCAATCCCACAAGTATACCTTCAACAATTTTGGCACACAGTCAAATTTGTTCCAGCAGATGGTAACCACCATTTCAAAGTTACCATTGATCAATACAAATCCAAAATTACTTTAGCCAGACTTCGCCACAACTTGTTTCTACCGAGACGGATTGACACATTTAACTTCCCAGAGTTAGCTGATTTTGAAGACTTTGTGTCAGATGAGGAGTTAGTGCATGACCTAATATGCTTGGGCTATTCAAAGCCACTTCCTAAGAACTCCAAGTTTCATCGCAATGGCTTAAATGGAGAATGGTACACTTTATTCGGTATCATCAATAGATGCATGACGTCTAAGCATACCGGAATAGACAGGTGCAGCATTCATTGTCTAAGGATCTTTCATGGTATTGCTTTCAATAAGCATTATGACTATGCTCAATGCATATGGGAAGACCTAAAAGAAATTGTACTGGCTAAAACAACGAACAGATCAAGGAAGTTTGTTCCCCTTCAGAGGTTCATTCAAATCCTAATCCAAGGGATCCTCAGAGCTAATGAGAATATACCGAAGAGAGCAAACTCACAACGATGTCCAGACTACGTGATGATGAGTTTACATGAGGTGCCGGATTCTCCTAATGCAAATATAATGCCAATTCCGGAATCTTTGTTAAAGTATGCAGATCCGGAAAGTGAGAATGTGAAGATGTATAGGATAGATCATGCTCCAATAGAGACCCAAGAACCGGGTTCTCTTACCCAATGAGTGATAGGGAGAGAGGAACTTCAACAAGGGGCTGAAGTTTTGGGAGCCCAACTTGTGAGTGAGGGAGCAGAAGCTTTAGTGAGGGGTGGTGAGGAAGAAGCTGGTAGTTCCGATTCTCAGTGTACGTTGTCAAATATACAAGAGGGAGCATAGGAAGGAGATGATGGTGATGATGATGATAATGGTGATGATCATGATGAGGGAGGAGCAGCTTTGATGGATATTGTTCATATTGCTCATGAGAGTGTGATGGATGTACTTAACCTAGAAAGCCGGGAATTACCCACATCTGCTGTTAGCTCCCCTCTGGGAGTTAGCATTGAAGAGGTCAGTATCCCACTGACAAGTGCACACCCAACCATCCACTCAGTCTCCTCTCAACAGGAGACTGTTTCATTCGAGCACCGGGATGAAACACAAATTCTATCCGATAGTCATTTGGACTTGATGGATATTGAAATAAGTACACATTTGCCCGAGTGTACAACTTCCATTCAAGCACAGAGTCTAGAACCAATACAGCTTAGGACACTTGAGTTGACTTCATCTATTGAAGTAAGTGCGGCTGAACTTAGTGTTCCCGCCGGAACATCCTTAGCTACGGAAGCATTTGTTGCTCTGTCGCTTGAAGAGGGTGGAAGTCCAGTTAGAGCGACAACTCTGCCAACTCTAAGTACAGGCCACACAGAAGTTCTTTTTACAAGTTCAACTGTTGTGACAACTGGAAATCTGAGTGACCCAGTGGTGAATCTTTCCCCATTTGTTACTGAATCGTCACTAAGTCAAGCCTTGAATGCAGCTGTTGCGGGAGTGAATAATCATGTCTCTGCTCAGTTATCTGAAGTGATGGCACAAATGTCCAATATTCATAAGTTTCTGAAGGGTAAGTCAGTAGCTGAAGAGTCTGTCAAGCAATTTGATCCACATCAAGCAATAGATGAGTTGAGGGAAGAACTGAAAGATTTCGTTTTTGAACAATTTGACGAAATAAGAAAAAGAATGATCAGTTTGGAAAGTACAGTATTTACTGCTCTAGGCAACCTATCTGAGAGGGTAGCGGCAGTAGAGGAGACGTGTAAGGCGCAAGCTTCATCATCAAAACGTAAGCATGATGAAGACTCCGATGATGCTCCTCGTGAGGGGGAGAAGAGGGGAAAGCTTGCTGAGCCTACACCAGGTATTCTAATGATTACATACCCTGAGAAGGAGACAGAGGTGAGAGAAAAGGAAGCAGGAAGCTCAAAAGAACCTGCTGATGTACAAAGTGAGCTAGGGTTGATTCTTCATGAAGATGTTCCAGTTCCTTTGACCATTCAATCAGATATCTATTACTTTGAGGAGTATAATGATTCGGATGATGATGATCAAGCAGTTAAGGATCAGATGTTGATGATTCAAGGAGTTGAAACTGAAGGGGAGAGAGAGAGGTGTATGTTGAATTATCTGAGGATGATGATGTGATCACTTTGACTGATATTGATTTTCAGGGTGAAAGGATTGAAGAAGAGGAGGAGTTAGTTCAAGAAATTTTGAAAGACTCTATACCGACACCGACGGTTGAAAAGCCTGAGGTTGTTATTCAAGTGAAAGAGGAAGTTGAAGAATTTCCGGTAAAAAATGTGGTTATTCCAGAAAGAGTAGAGTTAAATGAAGTGGAGGTTATGGAAAGGTTCTTTAACGAGTATATTCTTGCAGATGAGTCACAGAAACAACACCGAGACAGATTCGAAGCCCAACAGGTGGTGCAGAGGGAAATAAGAGATATGCTCACTTTGCTGAATAAAGACGAAATTAGTAAAAAGAAAGTTAAAAAGTTTGAGCTATCTGCAAAACGGTCAGCTGAGTTCATCAAGAAAAGGAACAAATTGCCCTATCTTGAAGACATTTTGGAGAAAAGAATTTTTTGTAAGAAACAAGCTCCTTGTTCGTTTCTTAAGTTGTTTAGGGTTTTGGAGCCGAACATGCCAAATCTTGTCAATTATGCAAGTTTTCTGAGAAACAAGACGCAAGTAGTTGATAAAGTGAAGAGGTGAAGAGTGAGTTCAGGATAGTTGATTTAGTCAAAATTGAAAAAGACAGATTCGTTCAGATCTTCTATCCTACATTCACTGTCACTAGGGCTGATGGCAATATCTACACGTTCACTGAAGCTGATGTTTAATATGCACCTGGTCGATATTGAGGATTTATTTGATGAGTTGTGCCGAAATAAGAGAAATGAGCACTGCAGATTTGCATTAAAGACAATTTTCCACTTCATGCATACCAAAACTGGTATTGATGTCTGTGCAAGATCTGCAGATTGGTGTTGAACGAGGGATGAGAAAGATTAACATCACAGCTCCAAATAGAGATATCAAATTCGCAGGAGAATTAAAAGAATTTCAAGTCATTATGGTGAAGCATCCTGCTGTTATGTACAAAGATAGAAATAAGAAGTTAAGAGCAATGAGAAGTGTTGAACTCAACAAGATTTCTGATGGTACATTACAAAAGGTGTTGAATGGATTGAAGGGTAAGCTTGCTTCAGATAGAAAGAGAAAAACTAAAAGAGGAGCTTTATCTGTTAATGATAGAAGACTGATGGTGGAGTTCATATCAAAGATTGAATGGAGACTCTCAGACCGAAAGAGCATCAGAAGATTTGAACAGAAGCTTGGATTATCTACCTGAAGACTTTGCATATTCCATCAAATGGGGAGATTGTTGGAATGTATTTTTGTTGATGGAATACAAAGTATAGGGTCAATTTTGTAATTAGTTGATAGTTGTAAAAAATGTATATAATAGTGCTTTGACTTTCAAAATAGAATAGATCTGACAGTTATCATTTGTACGCATTCAATTCAGAGAAAGGGGCCACTGTTCACGAATATTCTCAATCATCATTTTGTATCATCAGTTCTTCAATATAATCATTCGGTCGGTTTTAATTCCATATATTGTTCTTGATCATTTGATATTGTTGTTTGATTGTTAAGAAACTATAATTCACAATGGTCACATGTGAATTGCTGATGATAACATATGACATCACGAGAAATAAGTAAAATTATTCATTTATTTTTATTTATAAATAGAATTAAAACATGTAATATTTAATTTAAAATTTAGAATAAAAAAATTTGTTTTATAAATCAATTATATAATTCAAGATAAAACATTTTAGGTAAATTAGAGAATAAATTAGTTAGTATTTAAAATCTTAGTAATCTTTAGTTTCTTTATAAATCAACTAGTCTTTGACCCACGTAATACGTGGATATTTTTAATAAAATTTATTTATATAAAATGTATATAATAAGTAAAAATAAAATACATAACTATTAATGTAAATTTAAAATGTTTTTTTTAATCTTAAATGTTTTAGAATGTTTAAAGTATTTTTTTTAATTACATGGATAAAATATGAAAGTATTTGAAATAGATATATTCTTAAACAATAAATTTGTTAAATTAGAAATCTAATTATGGAAAAAAGCGGGAAAACAAACTTTTAGATTACTGAGGTAGTGACACATGACGTGAAATGTTTTCTTTTATTAATATATATAGATAGATTGTATAAGTTAATTGGAAGAGATATTTTAGGCAAAATGGGTTAAAACGAAAATTAGAAGAGCTAAGTGAATGACAAGTAACACATATTATTTTGTTTTATTAATATACTAGTTTATTAACCCGTGTATTACACGGATAATTTTAATAATTTTTTTTCATAAAAACTATATAAACTTAAAACAAAAAATTAATATCCAAACTAAAAATTAATATCCAAACTTTTAATACTAATGATATTTAATATATCTTATTATAATTAGTATGTATAAATCATTTAAACAAAAAAAATTATTTATTAATAACTTTTAAGTTTATTATTAGTGTTATAGTTATAATTATTATAATTATTAATCAAAAAAGTATTTGTATATTGTTTGTTGTGATTTTGAGTAATTTAAGGAATTAAATAGAAATTTGTTAGATACACGTGGCAATTCCATGTTAAGCCAATTGGCGTCCTATCAAGATGTCATGTGTCATCTAGTTACTCATATAATAGAATAGATAGATATAGAAAGATAGATTTATAAATATCTATTTCTAAAATTAACCTATGAGTATTAACCTAGTCTCTTAAAACAAATAAAACATAAAAAGTTAGTTTCATGTATGGATCCTAGCGACATGTTTGGCAAACCAATTTAGTTTCAAAAAGAAACATGTTCTAAAATTAATGATATTGACGACACATGTTTTAATAGTAATAAAAATATGGTAAATAAAGTCATGATATTCTTATCAACATGTTTGAAAATAACTAAAAATAGATATGACCTGATCTACATTTACATAAACCAAGCATGCGTCATAATCTTAATATACTAACTTCCTAAATTTTAGGTTAACTATTTTTTTCACTCATCTAATCCTACTCTTAGACAGCTTGAGATAGTGACACGTCTATTAAATTATGAATACTACTAAAAACAAAGTAATTTAGATTTTTGTTTTTAATAAAATCTTCATCGTTATTCAAATGAGTAAACTGGTCGCATATTTGCATGCTATTGAAGTCGTAATGCAAAAAATAACTATACTTAATTATAATTTAAACTTTTTGTAATCATAAATTTTGTACACTACAGGAAAACTACGATTTACGACAACACAATTCAAAAATCAAATTATCGTCACAAAAGATCTATTGAGACAACATGTCGTTGCAAAAAGGTCGTGAAACAGAGAGAGAGTTGTGAGAAAAAGTGAAGGAATGGTGAAAATGATCGATTAAAGGGGTTTCGCAACCTTAATTTTTGCGGCGAGAATGACTCGTTGCAGAGACTTTCAGTGGCGACATGTTGTCACAAACAGTGTCGAACGTCGTCGCAATAGGTCCAAAATAAAATGCGAAATAAATAATTTCGGAGCTAAAAGAAAATTAAAAAATAGATTAATTCATTGATACCTACGACATTGTCGTGGCAGTAGCTTCCATACCAATATCCTTTGGTCAACTCTGAAAAGCTTAAACGTTTGTCGTTTTGTGCCCTACTGCGAAGACACGTGTCGTCGCAAAAATGTCCATCGTATATTGTCCATTTTCTTGTAGTGGTAACAGCTTGATGGTAACCATTATTTATACATGTAAATCAGATACATATCACATCACTAATTGAATGATATGATACATTTGAAAACAAAATAGACGCATATATTTACAATCTACAAGAATGATAAACAACATTATTGTGAAACAAATCTAGATATCAATAGGTTTAAAGAACAAAATTTGAACTTGATTATCTACACTTGATAAATAACTATTGTCGGTGTGTTGATAAACAACTTGAGAAGCTCTTGATGTGTTAAAGGCAACTCTGATCATCGAAAACAATAACGGGTCAGGTGTAACTAGCTCAGTGTTGAGATCCTTCCATAAACTATGAATGAGTTTCAAGATTTGTTTTCTTCCTTCGTCCTCACATGATATGTGTTTCTCTGTCATGAGCAATTGTATGCTTGATAGAACATCACCTCTTTCTTGTTCCTCCTGCACATTTTTATAGCAACATAAAAAAATATTAATGGTATGTTTGTCAAAACGAAATAGGTTTTTATAAAAGTGTTTAATTAAATAGTTGTACGTATAACTTATAAGTTTAAATCACATGAAAATGTATCAATATTAATTAATTAGGAGCTATGGTTTTAAATTTGTGGAAAGGATAAAATAAGTAATTATTTTAAATTAAAATCAAAAATACTTCA
This sequence comes from Centrapalus pauciflorus, assembly GCA_020465985.1. Classification (NCBI taxonomy): domain Eukaryota; kingdom Viridiplantae; phylum Streptophyta; class Magnoliopsida; order Asterales; family Asteraceae; genus Centrapalus; species Centrapalus pauciflorus. The sequence goes on from JAANYP010001278.1 coordinate 26,059, forward strand.
AGCAGATTTCAAATTGGAACAGATCTTGTCTTTTCAAAAAAAAATGAAAAAAAAATCTGAGCTTTATTCTGGCCATGCTCAACGAAACTTTTGGTTTAGTATGAGCTTATTTATTAAAACTTAAAACTTACGCTGCTACAAAATAACCCTTTAACCCCAATTATTTTCTAAATAGACCCCGGTTCTGCTACCGGGGTTAAAGAGAGGCTAGGTTGTTGATAGTTGAAATAGATCCGGATTTTTTAGACGGAGTAGCAATGGATTTTACCCTCATTATGTGTTAAGATACCGGGGTTGAATATACAGTTCTTTATTAAAGAGCTTTTTAAACAAAGGTCTTTATTTTTTTAAAAAACCCGTGATATGCTTTGACCCTGGTCTTTTTGCTTTTTATGGATAACCGGTGTCTATTAGCTAGGTGGGGTTGAATGGCTTTTTTTTAGTAGTGTTAAGCTCGTAAAATCTTTGAGCGTGTGAAAGTTGTTTCTGCATGATTAATAAAAAGCTATCTCGTAAATGGATTTTACCATATTGCATGGTGCTTAACTAATATATTATATAAAAGGGTTTATTATGAAAAAAAAAACCAACATGTTTTTATGCTTTCTACATTTCATTTCTCCATGTTATTTTTCAAAAATTATTAAATTAATTTTTTATTTTTGTTTTAGTGAAATTTGTCTATTAAAACATAGTTTTTCAGTTTTTTAAAAACCTGGTTTACCGATTATAACCGGGCTCTAATAGTTAAATTTCACAAAATCGAGAAACACAACTAACTTGAGCATTTTTCTAGAAAAAAATAACATGGAGGGACGAAGATGCAAAAACCGTAAAAACATGTTGGTTTTCTTCATAATAAACCCTATTTTAAAAAAACTTCTAAAATTAGAAAATTTATGCAATGTATATTGGCTCCATTTTGTTTAACTGTGAACACTTTACACCGAGTACCTTAAAAGTTCCTAGATCATCCCAAAGACGAAGAATGGTTCCGGCTAAGGAGAAGAATTTAGGGTATGGATCAAGAAGATGTCTGATTTGCTCTTCCGTAATACCTTCGGATATGAAAAAGAATAGATGCATCATTGCCATATGTGTGCCTGATGTTATAATACCATTCTTTATGTAGTCTTTGACGTTTGGTGTGATCCCTCTTCTTGCCCATTCGACTTCCACCATGTATCCTTCAACTAACTCAATCCACTACAATAGAAAGCAAATTTCCAAATTAATATCATAAGTTTTACCATATACATGAACTATTAAAACATGATACTTTTAAATAAATGATTAAAAAACCTACCGTTTTGCGAAGAAACGATTGGACACTCAACCCACGTTCTTTATGGACTTTGTTGCTAATCTCTTCGATAGTATTATACAATGCCGAGTAGCATATATTCATGTACTCGGGAAGTTGTTCCATTTCATTCAAATCCCATCTGTAGAATTATAATACTAGTTTTAGATCTCCTCAACACTTTAATGATCCATCAACAGGGAAATATATGATGAAACCTTTGAATTGCTTTGGTAAAGAGTACAAGATCATCATACGAGCCATAAGTGTCGAATATATCATCAAGAACCAACAAAATGGAGATGGCTTTAGCTAGCTCAATCCGAACCTCAGAGTATTTTGGCTCTGGCAAAAGTCCGACTACCCACAGAAAACACTCAACATGTCGATCTCTAACAAAACCTAGCTTGCTCGCTAGACCCAAATCACTCCACCACCTAAAATGAAAATCACTTTAATTGAAATACCATAACTTATGTTAATAAATAAACATAATGAGAACATCAAAAGTAGGTTACCTTGTTATCTCAACAAGTTCACTTTGGAAGAGTAATTGGACATTGTTGTAATCCAACTTTGCAAGTTCAAGTACAACTGGGTTGTGATCTTCCTCATTACCATATTCTTCAATATATCTTCTTGCTTCTAATCTTCCCATTCTCATGTGCATTGGAAGATCTAAACTTTGATCAATTTTTTTACAAAATTTGGGGCTTAATTGTGAAACTGATTTCTTAAGGTGTCTTGTAGTAAATTCCATGGCTTGTGATAAAACATCTTCCCCATTTGCACCCATGTATGAAGCTTCATATAAACTCACTAACCCTTCTATATCTTCACTTAATGAATTCTTGAACTTTCCATTTCCATCCATAAATTTTTCGAATACTTCTGCTTAGACAAAATAGTTAAAGTAAATTAATGAACCATAATCAAAAAGTTTGAATATGAATATCAGTAGAATAATTAAATCTCGTAGGTTAAAATATATTACAATGATTGGCTAAATCATCTACACCAAAATTTAATATTCTATTCTATCTAATAATATAATATTAAAACAGTACCAGCATTCGTATGGAAGCCATTTTGCCGTTGAAGGCGAAAACGAAGAGCCACTGCATACAAATCGTCATCCGGTACACCTTCTGAGTGATTCATCAATAATTCTTTGATTTCTTCTTCAAAATAGTACCCAACTCCCAATCTTTGAATTGTGTCGATTAGCTTCATTGTTGTTGTGGGATCTGAAGTAGTAATCAGACCTCTTCTCGTCTTTTCTTTGAGTTTTTTGATTCTGTTGTTAGTATCAACTTCTGAAGGAATTACCTGTGAATTATCTCCGAACAAATATATCATAGTGAATATATATTTTCTTATTCTCCAAATGATCTCGAAAGCTTGAGTAATTAATAATTTTATACTAGCAATCGACGGTAGAACTAATTAGAAACATATATATACCTTGGGTTGACAAGGATCAACGAAGATATAATCATGGATATCTTCTTCGATCAGTGGCATTGCAACAGTGGTTAACAATGGTGCCACAACATCTAAAAGAGAATAAAATTGTCAACAGTAATTTAATTTTATGTTAATTAATAGAAATTATTTAATCACAAAAAGACCGATGGTCAAACGTACATTTAATATCGTATCTAACTTCGGCAATAGTGGCACAATGTGTAGCCGAAGAAGCCATGAACATCGAGATCTTGGAGCTTTTGCATGGTGATAGATTCATCATCCGGCATGAATATGGAGATTTCTCTGAAGAAACATCACTGTTATGTGTAAACAAGGAACTAGTATAAAACTTTGAAGCCATTTTGAAAAAAATTCTTTAGGCAATTTAAAGGTTCGATATAATGTACTGCATGTGTTATTTCTTGAATGCTGAACCATCTATATATAAGATACTATGAATAAAGTGGATAGGATTAACACTAACATGTATAATTGTAGAAGCAAAAGAATCCAAGTTAAAGAAGATCTCCAAACGCGTTTAAATTTGAAATGCTTTTCACATGCTTGTCTTTCAATGGCACCTGCGCGCGACGTGTTTCAGTATACACCTTTAAATTATTGTATTGTGATTTGTTATTTTCATATCAAAACTAGTTATTTTCCAATGTATTACATGAGATATATTTATGAAATAATATTTTTTTAAATACATATAAAATTAAATTAGTATATTACAATTATAAATTTTTAATAATCAAATGCTAATAAGTTGTATTTATCTTATAATAAATAATTAGGGGGCGTTTGGTTCGCAAATTTTTTTCTCTGAGATTTGTATTTTGTGAAAGGATTTGCATTATGCAGCATTTGCATTTGTCAGGATTTTGTCAAAGAATTTGCATTATCTTATACAAAAAATTTGTTAATATGAAAAATGCAAGGTAACTGGGATTTAAAATCCTAGGGGGAAGGCTGAGATTTTAAATAACAAAGAAGGGAGGGATTTAAGAAATCCTGAGATTTGAAATCCTTACTGAAATCTGCGAACCAAACACAGGATTTTAAATGCAAAACCAAGGAAATCCCAGGAAATCCGCGAACCAAACGCCCCCTTAGAGTTATTGACTTTCCTTAACATTATAATAGAATTTATGGTAATAAAATAGGTGAGAAAACGAAATTGAGATGTCACGAGAGAGTGACATGTGGCAAAATTATTTTGTTTTATTAATAGACTAGTTTATTAACCCGTGTATTACACGGAAATTTTAATAGTTATCTTTTCCTTAAAACTGTGTAAACTTAAAATTGAAAAAAAAACTAATATGTTCATTAATAACCTTTAAATATATAAATATTATTAAAATATATTTTAAATGCTGTTTGTTGAGATTTTTTTTGTATGTTGAGATTTTAATGGATATAGATTTAGATTCATTAATAGTAAAAATAGTAATTTACACTTGGCAATTCCTCGTTAAGCCAATTGGCATTCTATTCAAATGACAAGTGGCTTTTAGTTACTCTTTTAATAGAATAGATAGATATAGATTTAGATATAGATATAGTTGTGTACGCATGTGTGTATATATCAGATTAGAATGAATATAATAAATATATGCATGTATTTTGTTAAAAAAAATTTGTTTATGATTTACAACTTTGAATTTTTTATTATGAATTGAATGTGTTTTTGGTATATTTTGTATAAGTTGTATACCAAATGTTTGATAAAATGTCTAAATGAAAATTTTTTTTTGTTTCAGTTCGTCTGCGACATTCTACATGGTTTACGCGATACTCTACATAGAATGCACGATACTCTACATGAAATAATTGATATCTACATAGATTATGTTCATCTGGTCGTCAGGGGTTCTTGTTCCTATTGGTTGTGTCCTTTATGGTTCTGCGTCTTTATTATGTATTCTATGTAGATTTTGTTTGTGTGTTTATATAGAATATATTATATTTTATATAGAATAAACAGTATTCTACACAGAATTGATTATAACTAGTTTATATCTATTAGATTATTGTTTTTGTTGTACTAGTTACTTTGTTGTTGTTGTATCTATATAGGATACATGATACTCTATATATAATACATGATAATCTACCTAGAATATGTTTACCAGTTAATTTGTAAAACCTGTGTTTTTGATGTACTTCTACATATAATACATGACATTCTACATAGATACTTGATAAATTTATAGAATACGTTCACCAATTAATTTGTTAAAAGCTGTATTTTTGGTGTATTTCTACATAAAATACGCGATACTCTACATAGAATACATGATAGTCTATATAGAATACGTTCACCAGTTTATTTGTTATTGTTGTATCTATATAGAATACATATCATTCTATGTAGAATATATTGTTATTGTTGTTTCAGTTAATTAGTATTTATATAGAATATATGAAATTTATAGGAAACACAACATTATACATTGATTATGAATAATGATGTTAATCTAAATAAAAATATATATGATTATATAACATTCTATATATATTACATAATAATTCTGTATAGAATATGTTAAAATTTTAGCAGTATAATAATTTTTTATAGAGAAAAAACATTTTGTTTATATAAATCGTTTTCTATTATAAAAAATCAATTTTCATGAAAGAGAGGAAAAAAATGAAGAAAATGAAAAAAGGAAGTGAGAGAAAGAGAACAAAATTGATTTTTTTTATTCCTATGATACTGTTTGCATATATTTTCAAAATTCTTACTATCAAAAGTTTAAATAATTACAAAAATGTCATTTGCTTATTTTCAGTCATATATCTTCTTGATTTAAAGGCTACAAATGATTTCTAAGTTCTCATGTGATTTAAGGTTCTCAAAAGAACCCAACCCTATGCGTCTATATATATATATATATATATATATATATATATATATATATATATATATATATATATATATATATATATATATATATATATATATATATATATATATATATATATATATGCGTGTGTGTGTGTGTGTGTGTGTGTATGTGTGTGTGTATGTATATAGTGGCGGATCCAGGTTTTTATTTATAGGGGTCAAAATTTAACAATGGTATGAGATTACGAGTGTTTGTTGCCCTTTCAAAAAATTTTGGTCTTTGAAAATTTAGAATGCTTGATCTTGATTAAACAACATAACAAATGTTATTAGTCGTTGTAAACCAAAAGAAATTAGGTCTACGATTGATCTTTACAAAACATGGTCCTTTAATCAAGTATTTTTATTTAATTTTATCTTGTGCAAATAACCAAAAATAGTAACAAGTTTTGACATTTTTATCATTAATAGTAACATTATTTATTTTTTATCATTTATGGTAACAACTTTTAATTTTTCTATCAATAATATAATTGGTGACACCAACTTTTCAGTTGTCAAAAATAGTATCATCTTTTCATATTTTTATCAATAGTAATAACATATCAAATTAAAACATAATTTATTTTATTTTATTAAGTTTTCTAATATTTCATAAACACCAAAATAAACCCAAATTTATATTTCGATTATTTACGGATAGAAAATATTTGATTATTTATTCACAATTATATATAATATGAATGAAAAAAATACTATGAATCATTTCAATTTTCACTTTTTTTAACTAAAAAACTACGAACCATCATTGTCTTAGTTTTTCGGAACAAAATAATACAAAATCATTCCATTTTTTAGTTTTTTCCAATATAAATGGGACATAGTTTTTTAATTTAAAAAACAAAAAATCAAAATGAGTCTCTATATTTTTCATTCATAAAACTATAAACCACAATTAGTCATGGTTTTTCCATTAATAGAAAACTAAAAAATGAATGGGTCGCAATACTTTTTCATTCGTAGTACTTTTCATCTGGTATAAATAAATTACAAATTGTTTGGTTTTTTAATAAATTCCACACGAAATTGAATACAAATCATTCAACTTTTAGCTTTCTCGAATGAAAAACTACGACCCAATCATGTCTCAATCCGTTACGACTTTTTCTCTTCCTCTTACAAACACAAACAACACTTCTCAATTGTTTTTGGAATGAATGAAAAGGAAGCAAAGAGCTAAACGTGTTATACATATAAACATATCGTTTATAATGTGGGTTCGACACCGATACCCAACCCCATTATCAATATTTCATAATTAATATCAATATTCCCGTTTAATTCTGTGGTCTCATAATTATTAATAATCTGCTAGATTTATAACCCGGTGACATGGATCGTCCCAACACGTGTTCATTCCACTAATCGTCATACCATTGCACCAACGCAATATTAATAATTTAATCAACCAATAAATTAAATCCATATAATATTTCTCAAAGACGGGGTGTTACAATTTTTAACAACACAAACAATTATGAATAATTGTGGTTTATAGGTTTTCTGCTTGAAAAATATTGCAACCAATTTTTATTTTTGATTTTTTATATAAACAAATTACAACCCATTTAGATCGAAAAAACTAAAAAACCAAAATAGTTCATATTATTTTGTTGTGAAAAACTAAAAAGAGAATGATTCGTAGTTTTTTGGTTTGGAAAAAGTGAAATTGAAATGATTCGTAGTATTGATATGTTACTGTTATTGATAAAATTATGAAAAATTGTTACTATTTTTTATAACTGAAAAGTTGTTGGTGACCTGCTAAACAAGTTTGCAGGTCATCAATTACTATTATTGATAGACTAAAAGTTGTTACTATAAATGATAAAAAATAAATAATGTTACTATTAATGATAAAAATATCAAAACTTGTTACTATTTTTGGTCAATTGCCTTTTTATCTTTTTAATTAGGATGGTATTCCGTAAATAACCAAAGGTCTTGTAACCTAGTGGTACCAATATGTTAACCTGAATTCAATACTACGAAAGCAACCTTGAACTCCCCTTAATGAACCCACGTTAAAGGAAAAAAAAAAGCAAAAAACTGTGGTTTAATTGGTCCCATGTCTTTTTTAAAAGGAAAATACCCTGATTTTATAAATCCCAACCGGGCTTAATGTGTTTAATTAATGCGTCGTACGATGCTTGTGAGGCATGATTTTTCACAAATAACAACAACCGAGGTTCATTTAGAAGCAACCGAGGTTGATTCTACGTAAACCACACTTTGAACAATGTGCACAGGCGTTTTAATGAACTCAACAAATAGACCCCGGTTCTTTTTTAGTAAACCGGGTCTGATTAGCAACACATTTATTACAGGATGTGATGTATATCTTCCACTCATAGACCCCAGTTTTTTAATTAAATAGTCGGGGTTAAATCCCTTATTTAATCTAGCAACGACTTCTTCTACATACTTCATTCTTTCCGTTAGTCTTCTTCATCTAATCCTCCCATAAAGGTTGATAATTTATATCACCATGTTATTTTAGTGTCATTATATTTTATCAGGAAACCAATGAGATTTCAAATTCAGCAACACAGAAGTGTTGGAGGTGCGGAGTGCACACTTGTGTAAGCTAATGGGGATCCATATTCAAGATGGGGTCAAAGGGGCTAAAGCGGTTAAGCTAATGCCCTAAACTGTTAAGCTAAGGTTGTAGTTGTTAACCTAAGGTTGTGCTGTTAAGCTAAGCTTGTAACTGTTGTCTTAATAAGTAGTTATGATTAGTTATTGCTAAAACTGTTTTAGCAATAATTATGACCCCTTTAATACCAAGATTAATTGTCCATAAATTTGGACGGTTATGGATTAATATGTTCTAAATAACATACGATTGGTTTCAATTTTGAACAAGGTGAAAATGATTGAACATATACAAACTCTCAAAGTGTGGCTTTTGAAGATAACCTAATTCAAAAGTATTAATGATCTCGTATTATCTTGGAGAGGATTTCGTGTAACCTTAGGCTGTTTATAGGGTCGAAATACTTATCACGGAAAGTGATAAATACACAGGACGAGAAATTATCCAAGTTCTTGATTATAGCAAACACCATAATTTCCCCAACAATCGTGAGAAGTAAATTTTGTTGCTATATTCATGTCTAGTACTAATAGTATTCATGATGTGACTACAAAGTTTTTGAAGCTTGAAAAGTTCGAAGGTGTGGATTTTAGAAGATGGTAGAAAAATATGCATTTTCTGCTTACCACTCTAAAAGTGATGTATGTCCTAAGCACCCCCATGCCAGAAGTTGTGGAAGATGAGACATTGCAGGGTGCTAGACGTAGAAACAAATGGGAGAATGATGACTACATCTGTTGTGGTCACATTCTTAGGAGTATGGTCGATTCTCTCTTTGATATTTACCAGAATGTTGAGTTGCGTCAGCTAAGTAACTGTGAGATTCTCTTGAATCTAAGTAGATGACTGAGGATGCTTCTAGTAAGAACTTCTTGGTGGGTAATTTTATAAATTACAAAATGGTTGATTCTAGATCTGTAATGGAGCAGTACAATGACCTGTTAAGAATCCTTAAGCAATTTACTAACATGATATGAAAATGGATGAGTGTAAGGTCCACACACCATGGATCTAATCAAGGCGTGACGACGCCAAACGAGTGTGGAATCCTCGTTTAACGCTTAACGGATCGATCACATGGAAACACGGAGCCGAACAAGATGCTGGTCGATAGAATACCGACCCTACATGATGTATTGCTCCGTTAGATGCTGTAAAACTCTCTTAGTTCGTATGAAATGCTCTCACAAACTCTGAAAGTATATATTCTCGTCTTCTCTAGAAATAATACAAATAAGTTCATGTTATAACCCTTTAAGTTCGTGCATGGCCCAAGCCCACGAACTTATTGGTTAAGGCCTACAAACTTAGCATGACTAAGTTTGTAAGAACTTAACTCCCTTAAGTTCGTAGCCTTAAGACTTATGAACTTATTTTCATAAGTTCAAACCTTATGAACTTATCACCATAAGTTCATAGCCTCATAAACTTATTCTCATAAGTTCATGTCTTAGGGACTTATCTAACAATCATGAACTTAACATGCAAACGTAAACATGATACACAATCATGAACGTAATCCATAAACATGAATAAACAAACATGACTTTTATTAATAAAGTCCTATCTATTACAAAAACTACACTACTATCGTCACACAGGGTGTACCAACAGACTCCCCCTTGACGATAGCTTCTAGTTAGATATTCACCGATCTACATATCTAGGCTTTTTAAGGTGCTACCAGCATGCAATCCCTGCTCAACACAAACCTTAACAACTCTTTGATATTTTCTGTCGTCAGACCTCCAATTTTCATCAAATTGCCTGATCATGAAGCTTTTGCATGTCATCCTTAGAGAGGTTAACTAAGTGCAAGGGATCGTAAACTCTCAAAATCACCTTTTCTTCCTTGTCTTCCATCACTGCCTCACCCGTCTCACTGTCGACGTACCACCACATCAAGTTATTCAGAACATCTTGTGGCATACTATTCAGTCGCACCTTCTTCACGCACTTGACAGGTTTGTAGTACATCTTTAGCCAAGGCCTACCTGTCAATGGATCTATCCTTGTTTCATCCATGACTCGCTTTCCTGTCCTTGGTTTAAGTCTTTCAAACTTTCTAGACCGACCTTCCCTTCGTATGATTTTAGCAATAACTTCAGTGTAGGGATCGTCTCCGATGTTGACTAGCTCCTTCCATGCTAAGGCTTTGATTTCACACTTCGGTAAAGAATTGAAATCCTTTAGCCATCTTCTTAGGTATTGTATCCTGTCCTTTCTTTTAAGAATGAAGAGCTCAATTCTCTATCATAGAACCAGCTAAGTATACTACCAGACTGTTTCCCTGGACTTGGCATCTTCATCTTCTCTTTCAAAGCCAAGTCCTTTTTCTTTTCTTCCCTAAACCATAATTTTCTCTTCTCTTCTCTTGTAAGCTCCCTATCCGACCTTTCAGCATCTGATTCATTATTTAGAGCAGTTTTAAGTATCTCCATATATCTATGGGACTCTGATCTTCATTCAAGAATTCTTATGTGACCGATTGCTTACTTATAACCACTTCATCTACCCCATCTTCTTTGTCTACCATCACTTCATCATCAGATTTCCAGTCAAGAACCTCTTCGGGAACTAATTCACCTTCTTCAAGATCTTCCTGATCTATTTCATCTTCAAAGTCGAATCTGACGTCTTCTTCATCTAAATCCAGCAAGGCTCCGATTAAATCTTCTTCAATCACATTTGTAGCCTCGGAAGCCTTGCCCTTATTTTTTTCAGCCCCTGCGACGATTTAGACTCCCCCTGAATGTTAGCTTGTTGAGCAGTCTGTTTAGAAAGATCTGCTAGCTCACTTTCCTTTTCTGCGCTAGGGTCATCTCCTGCGTCTTCTCTACAAGCTCCCCTTAACTCATCCTCCTTACAACTCTCCCCCTGAGCTGCACGATCTTTTAAAATCTGCTCCATTAGGCATTGAAGATTTGCTATTTGATCTTGTTGGGCAGTCATAATTTGATGTAGATATGCATTTTGCTGATCCAACTGCGTATTATGATGCTGTAGCTCGGTGACTGCCCTGGTGAGTTGGAGTATTTGGACTGACTAGAGATCAACTTGTGTTTTTAAGTTGATTCAGGTTGTGGGTGTCAGTCGTGGTGGATGTTGATGTAGTGGTTGTGGTGGTTGCTGATGGAACGGTGGCGGTTGATGTAGAAGGGTCTGACTGATCTAGACGTTGGCGCTTAGCCCTTTGGTGCCTAGCAACCAATGCCTCTTCGACTGGCACAAATTCTTCATCTTCCTCTTCTTCATCGCGGAGACTGAATGACTGAGTTTGTCGTTGCACAACTAGTCGAGTACCATGATGACCAAACAAAGTTGGAGGATTTACAACTTCTCTGACGTCACTTGCAGTCTCAGAATCTGTCTCCGTGTCTGTCTCAACAGCCTCAGCAGCATCCTCCGGCTGATAATTGTCAGTGTCATCAAAAATATTCTCCGGGGCTTCTTGGGTATGTAGAATATCTTGAATTAACTCTTCGGTTATATCTTCTTGAGCAAATATATCTTCCAGCGTCTCCTGGATCGGATCAGCTTAGGGTTCCGATGTAGAAGCCACGGCTACCGATGCTGACCTCGGCGGAGGCTGAATTGGAGCTATCAGTTCTTGTTGTGCCGGTGCTTGTTGTAGGGGCTCATTAAAAATCCAGTCTTATGCATCTGGAACAACAAACTCTGGATCTATAAAAGCTCTGAACAATGGAGTCAACTGCGGCCTAACATTTTCCGCCCTTCAAGAATTGTGGCTCTGGCAATCTGCAAAATCCTCGTATCTATCCCGGCTACAACAACCACTTCCGGTAGAGGTGGCAAATTCGGCAGGAAGTGCCTAATTATCATCATAACGAACCGCGGGTATAGCAAAAATCTCTCCCGAGTTGACGCTGTGATCTGATGCAAAAATTCTCCAAAGAAGAAGGCCGAAAAACTAAACGACTTCTTATATACCAACGAGATCATCCCAGACTGTTATTTGGATGTCATCGTGTCAAAACCTGCATTTTTAGGCGCAAAACAGACTAGTAGCACATGCATGAGGTATCTCCATTGGTCGATGAGTCCACTTTTGACATACGAAGCTTTAGCCAAATCTTGAGTGTATCTCATCCTTTCAAAGGCCGCTTGCCTTAGCGCAGCTGGGAAATCGACTGGACCATCCTCCTGTGCTTCTGTTCCCAAATGAAGAATTTCCCTCAGATTATCAGATGAGAATGCAATAACTTGTCCATTAAACGTAGCCCTGAGAATCGGAGGTGCTACGGAACTATCCACATGCAATGTATTCCAAAACTGACGAATGTACTGAATGATCAGCGTTGGATTGTGAGTCAACGCATATCATATCCTTGATCTTGTCAGAAGTTCCAGAATCTCTATATACTGCCCTGCCTCAGGAGCTTGGAGGTCTATGCAGACCACCATATTGTGCTTATTGGAAAATGCACGATCTGCCATTCCTGCACGCAATAAATAGTTAAATTTTGAATGATAAATTTTGGAAAACATTTAAATTCATACGAACTTGATTAAGTTCGTTCGAACTTGATGTCCTTCGAACTTATGTGTAAGTTCATGTGAATCAGAAGCCATACGAACTTGTAAGTAAGTTCGAGAGAGGCCTTTGAACTTGTAGATATTTTTAATCTAAGTTCGTAGGCCCTTTAAGTTCGTAATCACTATTCCTGATGAACAAGTACGAAGTCGGCCTCTTGTACATCAAAACATCCGATTTAATCCTTTTTAGACTTAAATGACCAATGAATCTAGTCCTAAAAGATTCTAATCAAGTTAATTGATGTTTTATTGTAAGTTTTATAGCCCTAGACTTAGTATTTTGAAACACCTAGCCTTCGGTTATTTCAAACCCAAAATACACAATGTTAAATCATTAAAAGTCCCAAATAACACTTACTAATTTTTTTGTGAGATAAATCGACACTAACACTTGTGAGTTCGAGATGGAACTGTGGTTTCTTCGTGGAACAGAATCAAAGTCGTTCAATACGACAAGTTCGAAATCGCCCAATAAGTTCGAGATCGCCTATGCTAAGTTCGTGAGGAAGTAAGTTCAAGAGGATAAATGAAATGCACTTGACCTTATTTATACCCCACCAACTGTGCCTCCAACTTACCTGCGACTGTGCTTCGAACTTACCTTAGACAAGTTCGTAGGAACCTAAGTTCGTGTGAACTTTGGTTTATACGAACTTAAGTTCAAATTTGAAAAACTTAGAAAAATTTTCAACTTTTTTTCAACGTTTGCAACTTTTTCAACTTTACAAAACTTTTTCAAATTTACGAAACACTTCACACTAAGCAAACAGATTATCATGCAATTTTGTTTTTCCAACTAAAATGCATCCTAGTAACTGACATCGATCCTATTTATTTAAAATAAAATAAATTAAAGTAAAGTAAAAATAAAATAAATGAAGTAAAATAAAACAAAGTAAAAGAAAATAAATAAAACTAAAATGCAAGAATTTGAAAATAAGTACATATACTAAATCTTTTTGCGAGAGTGTCAAAGAAGGTTCAATCAGATAGCTTTGCCAACGCACTTTCGGTGTTGCACTTTCACACTTTGGAATTTCTGATTCCTTTGATTGTTTGTCGTAACATACACACCAAGTCCATTGTTGGTATGTTTGTCCACTTAAACACTCAACACTTAGAATTTTCCTTTGGCTTTCTTATTTATCAAGAAATTACCATACGTGTCCCACACTTAGAGATACTTCTATGATCAAGACAGACATACAATGATTATGACTTTTCGGTATTTGCAAATCATATTTAAAAGGCAACCGTCAGACATAGTTCTGTATTTACACTTAGACATACTTCTATGATCAACATTTTCTTGATTGTTTTACTAGCTTTAGACTATTAACATGTATATCACTTTGATTTTATAGTGCATTATTGTGAAAATTTAACACTTTAGAGTTTGTTAGACTGTGCTAATTTTCGTCACGTTGAACCTTAGACTCTAAGACTTCTATCTTTGTTTTCAGTATTCTCTTTTTTGAATTTTTTATGGTATTTTCTCTTTTTTCTTTTCATTTTCTCCCTTTTTTTTAAGTAAAGTAACTAATAAGATAAACTAATAACTTAAAAGTATTTAAAAGAAAAAATCTACTGAGGTCAGGTTACTCTGGATTACGCATTCCATTTAGTTGGACTAACAACTGAAAGCGTGATCTATCAAATGCTTTTGTGAACAGATCCGCAAAGTTGTCTTCCATTGGAACTTTTACCAATGTTATCAGGTTTTTCTCAGCACAACCACGAATAAAATGATGTCTTATATTTATGTGCTTAGTCTTACTGTGCTTTACCGGATTATTGGTTACAGCGATCGTGGATTGATTGTCTATCCTAATGGTAGTATGAGTATAAGTCAAACCGTAATCCCGCAATTGTTGTTGAATCCACAGAACCTGTGAACAGCAACTTCCTGCAGCTACATATTCGGCCTCGCATGTTGATACGACTACTGAAGTCTGTTTCTTGCATTGCCAGGACACCAGTCTCCCTCCAAGGAACTGACAACCACCCGTTGTTGGTTTTCTGTTCAAGCTACACCCTCCATAGTCTGAGTTTGTGTAAGCTTCCAATTCCAGATCTCCATCAGTATGATACCAAAGTCCCAGCTTCGGTTTCGACTTCATGTATCTCAGAATCCGCTTCACAGCTATCATGTGCATCTCCTTGGGGTTAGCTTGAAACCTGACACAAATACAAACAGCAAACATTATGTTAGGTCAAGAAGTAGTTAAATACATGAGTGACTTGATCATGGCCCGATATAAAGTCGGGTCCACATCAATATCACTATCGGTACCCGGTCCGAGATTGTGATTGACTTGAATTGGAGTACTGAAGTGTGCTGTAAGCTTTGTTCGTTCCATCCCGAAGCGCTCTAAAATTTCATAGACATACTTCGTCTGATGAATGAACATCCCCTTCTTTCCTTGTTCAACTTGTAAACCCAGAAAGAAGTTCAGCTCTCCCATCGCATTCATCTCAAACTTGGATTTCGTAACCTTCTCGAAATCTTTTCACATTTGTTCATTTGACGACCCAAAAATGATGTCGTCCACATAAACTTGTACCAGTATGAAATCGTCTCCTTTCCTTTTGATGAACAGTGTACTATCTATTCTACCTCTCTCGAACCCATTGTCTAAGAGGTGAGTAGACAGTGTCTCGTACCACGCCCTAGGTGCCTGACGTAACCCATACAGAGCTTTATCCAATCTATATACTCTGTCTGGATACTTAGGATCAGTAAACCCTGGCGGTTGCTCGACATACACCAATTCCTTCACTTTCCCGTACAAGAAGGAACTCTTGACGTCTAGCTGATATACTTTGAAGCCTTTGAAGGAAGCAAACGTGAGAAACAATCTGATAGCTTCAAGCCTTGCGACTGGTGCAAACACCTCATTATAATCAATCCCTTCTTCTTGGTTGAACCCTTTTACCACAAGTCTTGCCTTGTTACGAGTAACTATGCCCCGATAATCCCTTTTGCACTTAAAGACCCACTTGGTCCCTATAGCAACTTCTCCTCGAGGCAAAGGCACTAACTCCCAGACTTCTAGCTTTTTGAACTGTGAAAGTTCCTCTTGCATAACTTCAACCCAAAAATTATTCTTTAGAGCCATTTGTACATTCTTAGGCTCAACTTATGAGAAGAAAAACGAGTACAAACAGGTGTGAAATGCCTCAGAATCATTGATCATCGATAACAACACTGTGTTATTATTCACACAACTCCTAGTTCTCACACCAACATTTGGATTCCCAATGATGTCTTCAATTTAATGATCCTTATTTACCCTCGATGTTTCAATTGCATCGACCTGAAGATTGTCTCCCAAATTTGATTCTATTTCGGCTAGTAGGGGTGTGACTTCAGACGGAATAACATCCTCCTCGTGATCACTGTCTTCTGAGGCTGAATTGTTTATCTGATTCTCATCCGTAGGCAACAAAGGTTCTTCATTTGTCGGGGACCCATCTTCTGTCGATATATTTTCAGATGTCGTGGGAATGCTCGAATTTGGAAAAACTCTACCCTCGTCGTTAAGATTTAAGGATGGGAAGTCATTTTCCACAGTTTCTGCATCACTACTAAAAGGAATGTTAAATGATTCAAATGTTGAGTCATAATCAATAAACCATTCTGGACCAATTTGGGGTTCATGTGAATAATTGGTTACATCAATATTAAACACAAGTTCTACATTACCAGTAGTTTTATTAAAAACCCTCTTGTTTGGTGAATTTGGGACATAACCTAGGACGTATCCTTCGTCAGCCTTCTCACCAAACTTAGGTTGATGTTTCATTTTTAATAAAGTACATGGCACCACAAATGGTTCAAAGCCAGTTAAATTCGATGGTCTTTTATCAGAAGTTCATAACAGGTTTTGTTCAAAGATTTAACAGTAAAGACTTTATTTAACACATGACACGTGGTATTCAATGCCTCCCCCCAAAACATAGTGGGAAGCTTTGAATCCGAGAGCATAGGCCTTGCTGCCTCAATCAATGTCCTGTTTTTCCTTTCTGCCACCCCATTTTGTTGTGGCTCATATGGTGCACTAAATTGATGCATTATGCCTTTACTTAGGCAATATACACCAATTACTGCATTTTTAAATTCTGTTCCGTTATCACTTCTGATACGTTTTATTAATGTTGAATCCCAGATTAATCAGCACTCGTTTTTTGTATATATCACTCAAACATTCACACAAACAGAATAAAGTTACTCAATGATTGAGGAATGATGGTGAATAGAGACAAAGAGAATGTTTTTCTTAAAATATGCCGCGGCTGAATAATTGTCTGTGTATTCTCAATATGTCAACTACACCTTTACACAAAACCCTAGGTCATTAAACACATAGGAGAATAAAAGCAACTATCATAGAATTACACTTTGACCCCCTGAACTTTAATAACAAAGAAACTAATTAAGCTAAGACTAGAAATAAATTGCAAGTAAACAAACTATTAATATTTATTACAAAATAAACCCACAAGATCGAAATTAAATATCTAACAATCTCGCCTTTTTCGATCATTGTGGAGGAACTCGGGCATGATCTGTTGATTCACGGAGGCCAAGGATGACGTCGAATCGTCTTGTGACTTGCCTGAGTTGTAGCATTTCGTTCAGATATTCTATGCCGCTGAGGATCTCTTGAATCTCCTTGGGTGGGCGTCTAGGTTCCGGATTTGTCTGAGCATCAAATTCTTGTATTCATTTTGTGAGTTCGGCTCTAACTAATCTGATTGTTCCATCAGAGTAACAAGGAGGTCCTCAAAGCGCATGAATCGTTTCTTTCCTTTTTGGTTCAAAAATATAACCCCTCGCTGACCTCTCAGCACAACTTTATAAGCCGGTTAATGATCTAACAGGATGTTGTCTTGCTCAGGGGCTTTTAAACCGACTTTTACCAACGCGCTCTCAATTGCCATTAGAAAGTCTCTTAAGCACATGATAATGGAGCGGTGGTTCATGCTTCTAGTAAGTGCGGCTACAGCGGTCATGTGAGACAGACATTTCTTGATTCTGTGTTTCAATTTTTCGTGCAAAAACTCAACGTCGTCCACATTCACATTGTCAAGATCGTTCTCATAAAATTGTAGTCCTATTCCATCTTCTCTTAGAACCTCAAATGCAGGATAGAACTCTGTTAGATTTATTTATTTCGATCTTAGGAGTTGTTTTGTAATATTTATTATCTTTGTAATTTGTCTTCTATGTTATTTCTATGTAATTTATGTTTAAGGAATAGTGTAGGGGCCGAAGTTGCCAATGTATGAAAGATAATTAAAGGAGCCTACAAAAGGCTCATAGGGTTACCTTTTTGTCCGACGGTTGACCATTTGAAATCAATACAGCCGCCACTGTTCATAACTCTCTCTACATTCATATTGTCTTCTTCTTTATCATATTACATTTATTGAGCTTGTTTCTTCATGTATATGATGAGAATATCATTAAGGTGCTGAATATTTACGGGAATACAACATTACAATTGGTATCAGAGCTCAGAGGGGTGGATTTAAACTGATTTCTTCGGATTCTGCTGGGTTTTGAATGTGTTCTTCGTGTTCTTCCATTTTCAACCGGTTAGATCTTCTTTTTTCCTTTGTTGTTCGTGTTTCTTGTGTTGTAATGGTTCTATAAACATCACATTATCATTCTCTACTGATTTGAAGCTCATTTATTTCCATATCTTTGTTAAAATCATCAAGAATCGGTTATTTTCAAGTTTGAAAATATGGGTTTTTTAAGTGGGTTTTTCACGTGTTCATGCTAGTTTTAAGTGTTTTTTAGGTTGTTTTAAATCACCAAAAGTGTTTAAAATAGTTTATAAATCATTTAGAACTGTTTTTAGGCTTTAAAACTGATAAAACTTGAATTCTGCTCATTCTGCCTTAGAAAATCGTAAAAAACCTGCTGTATTTCGGATTACCACTGTAGCATTTCGGACCAAATAGGCACCAAATTCGGACCTCACATCATCCTAGTTCGGACCATACTTAAGTGAATTTCGGACCCCCCCCCCATAAGCCTATTTCGGACCACACTTCGGTCCCATCCGAACTTCGGACCATCCGAAGTTCAGGTCAGGCTTTCCATTTTTCACTGTTGGGACTTGTTCTTAAAATTTTTCAATTTCGGACCTCACCATTTCGGACCATCCGAATTCGGTCTATCCGCTGTTCCAATTTCGGTCCAACAAATTCGGTCCTTCCACTGTTCATCCGAATTCGGTTCATCCGAATTCGGTCCATTAGGTCCATCCGAAATTAGGTCATCCGCACTTGGTCCCCACCAGTGGTACTGTTCATCCGAATTAGGACCACTTCCCAACTAGAACCTCATCCGAACCATACCCATCCGAAATCAACCATCCGAAATCCATCCATCCGAATCAACCCATCCGAATTCAACCATCCGAATTCGGTTTCCACAACCGAAACACTGTACATCCGGATTCAAGCATCCGAATTCAGAACCTTCTGTTTTCAGTCCAACCCATCCGTGTTCAGTTTCCACCTCTAGGATCTTCATGTTCTTAATCAGCACCCATAATCAGAATGTCTCACGAAGCTCTAGTACTCGGATCTGAGAACAGACCACAAGTTCTCTATCCCGATGAGTACGAACAATGGAAAGCCCGGTTCCTTAAGTTCGTTGGAATGCAACCTCTCGGGAACCTGATGCTTCAATCAATATCCAAAGGACCCGTCATCTACTATCGAGAGATAGCTGCCAGACCCGAGGCTGACCCCCCTGTCCAAGCCTCAAAGGTTGAAAGAGAGCCGGCAAATGACGCCGAGAGGGATCGCCAGCACGCTGATAAGAGGGCAGAATATCTGATTTATCAAGCACTCCCCACTGATATTTTGGTCGGTGTAGACAGTAAAATGTCTGCAAAAGAAATGTGGGACGAGCTGGAAATCCAAATGCTGGGGGCAGATCTTGATGATCGTGCCAAAATCGAGGAGGCGAAGGCAAAGTTTTCGGAATTCCGCGCCAAAGACGGGGAATCTCTGCAAGCTACATTCACCAGGATCTGTGCAGTCCTTAACGAATTGAATAAACTGCACATCAAGAAGGATCGGGATGACATCAACATCCAATTCTTTGCCGCCTTAGCCCCCGAGTGGCAGCTTGCATGTCGGGCAACGAAAAGAGTTCTGAACATTCCTGTGGTATCAATTAATGTCGTCTTTAAGGAGCTTAAGAAATATCAAGGGGATGTGGATCAACAGAAGCTGATGGCAAATCAGTTGGCCTCTCTACTGCTATCAGCCAACACAGGGTTGAAACCGAATGATTCGCTAGCCTTGATCACCAACACGCAGATTCCGACACCATCTTTTGCTCCCGGTTCTTCATCGTCTCAGTACAGCTATGCTTCCCCTCCGCGTGAGGTCTATGATGAGGAGGAAGCTTCGATCCAAGAACAGATAGCCTTGTGGACCAACCGTCTCCAACAGCGACGGTTCTCCAACAAGACCAACAACCAACTCCGTTATGACACCGGTCCACGGAGGTACTCAGATGATAGGAGGGATGACCACCGCGATGACTATCGCAGAGATGACTACCGAAGGGATGACAGGGATGATCGCCGATATGATGACAGATGCGACAATCGCGATGATCGCCGTTATGAAAGGCGAGATGAAAGGCGAGATGACAGGCGGGACGATCGAAGGGATGATCGTCGGGATGACCGCAGGGACCGGAGGCGTGATGACAGTCGCGAGCACCGCCGGGCCGACAAGAGGCCAGCGGAAAGTAAAGAGGAAAAGCCAAGAGCAGATGAGCCGAAGGCCACTGATGAACGTCTCTGCTACAAATGTGGCAAACCGGGCCACTTTGCTAGGGAATGCAAGAATAACTTCGAAAGAGACGTTGCTTACTACGAGAGAAAGCTCGAGGCTGCCAAGAAGAAAGGGGATGCGTTAGCCCTCGTTGCCCAGGAGGACTACTGGGATGCTGAAGATTCTGAAGACGAGGATGACAAGGGCAAGAATTGCTACATGGTTGATCGTCTGGGGTTGGAGATATGTGCTGATTTCACTGCTGAAAATTCAGACATTGTTGCTGAGGGGGAGAAAATGAAACATCCACCAGCATGTCTGATGGCTACAACCGACGATTCCGAGTGCTCCATATCCGGTTCCGAGTCCAGTGAGGTATATTCCTATTACATTCCTGCACATGTAAATAAATTATTTGTAGATAATGAATGTACACTACACACACAAATACTTGATCTACAAGATAGATTAAATGCTGAAACTGCAAAGTGTGTACAGGCTGAACAGCAAGCTCATATTCTGAAAGAATCATCTGAATTATATCATTAAAAATGGTTAACTAATCATAATGTTATAAAACAGATGTTGATAGAAAAAGTAGATGTTCAGGATAGGAATATATACCTTGAATCTTGCATGGAAACGCTTTCAAAAGAAAAACTCTCTTTAAAAGAAGAAATTTATGTTCTTACAAAACAATTAGATGTGGTAAATATGGAAAATATAGACAGTTTAGAAAAATACAAAATGATTGAAGAAGAAAGGATAAGTTTGTACGCAAGAATAAAGACCCTTGACGATGCATTTTTGAAAAGGGGTCAAACAGAACAAACTATCCATTTAAATCAGCCCAAAGAAACTAGGTTTTACCATTCTAAACAAAGAATTGGTTTTAAAAATCCTAAATATTTGGAAAAGGCACAAAATGTTTTACCTGTATTTTATGACATGAATTACATGGGAGCCGGTATTAAATCTTTCTTTTTTGAGTCATCAAAAGAAGTTTTAAACCAAGAAAATGAGAAACGTGTTGCGCGTAAAGATAAAGAAATTTCTTTTCATTATGAAGATCTTAACGAGAGTTATTCTTCTAGAGTACCCACTTTAGAGGAAGATCTCTCGTCAACTTATTCAGAAACTGAATTGAACACTGAAACTGTAAAATCAACTCCTCAACTTTATATTCCTGCAAAAGTTCTTCAACAACAAATCATTGTTTTAGAAAAGGAATTGAAGTCGTCTCAAGAGAAAGCACTTGATCTTCAAGATGCTCTTCTTAAGAGAGAAGAAGAATTGGTAAATCAATCTTTTCAACACACTGTGGAAGTCACTGTCTACAGAGAAAATTTTGAAATAGTTTCACAACAATTGAAAGATCTTTCAAAACAACAAACACTTTCTCATTCCCTAAAAATTCCATGTATGTCATCAGATAAAGGTAAGGCTACAGCTGAATCTTCTTCTATCATTGTCAAAGGTGAGTGCTCCAAAGTTTTCAAAAATGAGGTTCCTAAAAAGACTCAGATGAAATCCAAGTCTTTTAAGAAACCCACTCATCACCAAAAAGAAAAGTCTGTCAAGTCTAAATCTTCCATGCTTACTGACTCTAATCGTTTTGTTCCTACAGATCATATAAGGAGAGTCCCAAAAACCACCATGCAGGATTTTACAAGTTTTTTTGTGAAGAAGACTTTAATGCAAAGTGAATTTGTTACTAGAGATAGGATGTCTGTAATCTCTAAAGACAATTTGTGTAACAATGTGTGTGACAATGTTTGTAATGATGTACTGAATTCTACTGTTCCGTTAAAGTACTCTTTCAAGGATTTGTTTAATCTATGTCCAACTAAATATAGACGACAGGTTCCTGAAATGAATGCTTTTGTGCCTTACCCTGTTAAACGTATTCGGAAAAAGAAAACAAAAAATAGTGCATCATCGGCCACAAACAAAGTTGAGATGTGTCCGTTGCCAAGGCCCAAAACCAAAGCAACGGTCAAAAAGTTCTCAAAAAGACAAAAACCGAAGGCAATTTCAGCGCCTAAGGTTCCAAAACCCAATAAATCCAATCTT
This sequence comes from Centrapalus pauciflorus, assembly GCA_020465985.1. Lineage (NCBI taxonomy): Eukaryota > Viridiplantae > Streptophyta > Magnoliopsida > Asterales > Asteraceae > Centrapalus > Centrapalus pauciflorus. The sequence continues at coordinate 48,784 of JAANYP010001278.1, forward strand.
CAATGGATTCCAAAGGGTTGTGCATCCGGACCACACACAAATGCTAGTTGGGTTTCTAAATCTGTACACGTGCCATATAAATCTGGAAATCCTAACAAAAAGGGACCCATATTGAGGTGGGTACCCAAGGTTGTGTGATCTTAATGCAGATGGTTCTTGGTTACTTCTGATCAAGACCCGTGCTTCAAAGAAATGGCTTCTAGTTACCTTAGACTAGGACCCGTTCTTTTGCTTGTCGGTTGTGCTTAAACCGACACGTTTGGCTTCTGTGCACACAGCCCAGGACCCGGTCTTAACTCATCATGTTTTCTGAACATCTCGGTTCAGAACACGGTTTGATTGTGAATTAAAAATGGATGTGTTTGAATGCATATAGTTTTTCATTATATGAATTTATGTGTTTTTCAGGCTAAGTCCATTTGGTATATGGATTCGGGTTGCTCCAAGCACATGACTGGAAGAAGAGAATTGCTGTCCAACGTTGTTGAACAGTATTGCGGAACTGTGAAATTCGGGAACAACCATCAGGCTCACATAAAAGGATACGGGGACTTAGTTCTAAATAATCTGGTCATCAAGGACGTTGACTATGTTGAGGGGTTATCTCATAATCTTTTTAGCATAGGACAGCTCTGCGACAAAGGACTAGAAGTAACGTTTAGGGCTAAGAACTGCAGTGTTAAGAACATGGATGGAAAAGAAATCTTAACTGGTTCCCGAAAATCTAACCTTTACACCATTGACGTAGCTAAGCTTGTAGTGAAGGATAACATTTGCCTACTATCAAAAGCCTCTTCAAAAGATTCTTGGTTGTGGCATCGAAGATTATCCCATTTGAATTTTGATAATATCAACAAGCTGGCTGCGAAGCAATTGGTCAAAGGACTTCCTGAGTTGCGCTACGAAAAGGACCATCTGTGTGGAGCATGTGAGAAAGGAAAAATGAAACGATCATCTCACAAACCAAAGCCCGAACCATCAACAAAAAGAGTTTTGGAGTTACTTCATATGGATTTATGCGGACCGATGAGAACTCAAAGCATAAATGGAAAACGATATGTGTTGGTTATCGTTGATGATTATTCTCGATATACCTGGGTCAGGTTCTTGCGTTCCAAGGACGAGACAGCTCAAGAAATCATTGATTTTATCAAGAGTGTCGAGACCCAACAGCAGCTGTCAGTACAATCAATCAGATCAGATAACGGCACGGAGTTCAAGAACTCAGTAGTGGAGGGCTTCCTTCGATCCAAAGGGATTCAGCATCAATACTCTGCTGCTCGAACACCTCAACAAAATGGGATCGTGGAAAGGCGTAACCGTACGCTAGTAGAAGCCGCTCGTACAATGCTCACATACTCAAAGCTACCTCCGTTCTTGTGGGCCGAAGCCGTATCAACAGCATGCTATACACAGAATCGCTCCATCATCCATAAGCGCTTTAACAAAACTCCTTACCAACTCTTTTTGAATAAAGTACCATTTATCAAGTACTTACGTGTATTTGGTTGCAGGTGCTATGTGCTGAATGACAAAGACAACCTCGGGAAATTTAACGAAAAGGCGGATGAAGCGATCTTCATTGGATACTCATCCAACTCGAAGGCGTATCGCGCATTCAATACCCGAACCAGAACAGTCAATGAAAGTGTGCACGTCACATTTGATGAGTTGGCTGAACTGGCACCCGAAGTTGATCAATCAGGACCACGCATTACTCAAATGCCTGGAGACTCTTCGAATAACCCCATTTCTTTTTCTTCTTCTGATTTGGTTAATTTATTTGATCCTTTTTATGTTGAATTTTTCGGTCCTAACGCTAGTGTGTCTAATGTTGTAAATAATGTAGGTAATCCTTCCAGTTCAACTGCGCCGCAAAGTTTCTCCGCTCCATCTTCATCAACATATCCTCATCCATCCACATCATCCACCGACACATCCGCGGTTGAATCTACTCCTGTAATACCCTCACATATAATACCAACGATTCTTCCTTCACCTGAACACTCGGAAATTGAACCAGAACCTGTGGTACCATCATTTGAAACCATTGACCATGAATACTCATCCATCCCCATATTAACCACAGAGGTTCCATCCCGAGCACCCCTTCCACACGAGATCAAATGGACCCGCAGTCACCCAACAGAGCAAATCATTGGTGACGTATCAACAGGAGTCCAAACTCGTAGGGCATCTGCTAATGAATGTCTCTACGCATCATTCTTGAGTATGATAGAGCCCGCTCGTGTGGATGAAGCCCTGACAGATCCGGATTGGATAGTTGCAATGCAAGAAGAACTCAACCAGTTTGAACAGCTAAGAGTATGGCGGTTAGTTCCCAAGCCAAAAGACCGCACAATCATCGGAACGAAGTGGATCTTTAAGAACAAGCGAGATGAGAACGGCATTGTGATAAGGAACAAAGCAAGACTTGTTGCCAAAGGCTACCGACAGCAAGAAGGGATAGATTATGACGAGACCTTCGCTCCAGTTGCACGGATCGAAGCAATCAGAATCTTCTTGGCGTTCGCGGCACACAAAGACTTCAAAGTGTACCAAATGGACGTCAAAACTGCCTTTCTAAACGGTGAACTTAACGAGGAAGTGTATGTTGAACAACCACAAGGCTTTGTTGATGCACATAAACCTGACCATGTTTATGTGCTAGATAAGGCCCTCTATGGTTTAAAACAAGCACCTCGAGCATGGTATGATAGTCTTTCGAATTTCCTTATTTCTGCCGGTTTCTATAAAGGTGTGGTGGACACAACTCTGTTCACTAAAAGGGAAGGCCCACATATAATGCTAGTACAGATTTATGTCGACGATATTATATTTGGATCTACTGACAGTAACTTTTGTAAGGATTTTTCAGCCCTAATGGAGTTCCGGTTTGAGATGAGTATGATGGGGGAAATGAACTTTTTCCTCGGATTACAAGTCAAACAACTTGAGGATGGGATTTTTGTGAACCAGTCGAAATATACTCTTGACATTCTCAAGAAGTATAAGTTAGACTCTTGCACAAGTATCGCAACTCCCATGGCCTCCAACTGTAAGTTAGACACCGATCCTTCCGGGAAAAGTGTCGATAATACAACTTACAGAGGGATGATAGGATCCTTACTATACTTGACTGCCAGTAGGCCGGATATAGTGTTTTCAACATGTCTTTGTGCTAGATTTCAGGCCGACCCAAAAGAATCACACCTAACTGCGGTAAAACGCATTTTTCGTTATCTTAAGGGTACACCCGAACTTGGTCTATGGTATCCAAAGGGAACCGATTTCGATCTTACCGCGTTTTCAGATGCTGATTTTGCAGGTTGTAGAGTGGACAGAAAAAGCACATCGGGAGGAATACAGTTTTTAGGCGATAGACCGGTGAGTTGGTCTTCCAAAAAGCAGAATTGTGTTTCCACATCTACAGCTGAGGCTGAGTATGTAGCAGCTGCAAGCTGTTGCTCTCAAGTGCTGTGGATGAGAACACAATTACGCGATTATGGGTTCTCACTCACCAATATCCCTATTTACTGTGATTCTCGAAGTGCAATTGCCATCTCTTGCAATCCCGTGCAGCACTCTCGAACAAAACACATAGATATCAGGTATCATTTTATTAAAGATCACGTGGAAAAGGGAACCATTGAGTTGTATTTTGTTGGCACGGAATATCAACTTGCGGATATATTTACTAAAGCTTTAGACGAACCTCGTTTTCAGTTTTTAGTATCCCATATCGGCATGTTGAATCCGCCTTCCAATTAAATATCAGATATTGTCTTAAATAATTCTATTTCAATCTATCATGATTGAAATTCCTTTATTTTGGAAAATAACTGTTATTTAAATCTAAGGATTATGTCACAAGATTGAAATTCAATATTTCCTTATCTGCGTATATTTTTAATAATTAATGATCCTGATAAATTGCTGTGTGAATTGTTCATCACGGAGTGTGATGCAAACAATATCCAGGTTTGTCTGTACTTGAAAGGTTAAAAATGGTTGTCGCGTTTAAAATCTGAAAAAGAAAAGGAAAAAGGACCAATATTCATTTGAGGGGGAGTAGATTGTTAGGATTTTAAATTTTATAATTCTGTGTTTCTTCTTATTTCTTTTATAGTTATATTTTTGAATTTTAGGTTAGTCTTAATTTTAATTTTTAATTTTAAGGTTTAATTTAATAAGTCAGAAAATCACAAAAAGATTTTAATTGTTCAAATTTATCAAAAAACCAAAAACATTTTAGTTTATTTTAGCTTATTTTTATCTTAAATTAAATGATCCAAGAAAATACCAAAAATATTTCATGTTGTTGTTTCAAAGAAAACCTCAAAAAGATGCAATAAAAATTGGGCCAAAGTTTTTAATTTTGTTTTGATTAATTTCAGGCCCATTATATTTTAACTTTGTGTGTGTTTGTTGAGTCCAAAACCGCCGGCCCACCTTTCCTTTTGGGACGCGGATCCTCTCTGACCCGACCCACGACCCACGCGGCTTTAAATAGGGTGGTCAACGGTCAAATAGTCACTTTCTTCATCTCCAAGATATTTCTTCTCTCTTTCATCTCCTTCCTTCCCGACGAACACCACCGCCGATCCACCATATCCACCATCTTCAAGCTTTTGGAACATCAAAATCTTTTGTTTTTCTTGCATTTTCTATCATCTGCACTATCAGGTAACACTCTTTTCAATTTATTTTAGTCTTTAACTTCCTAGTTTACTTGTTTGATTCTCATATTTTTATTAACTTTTCATTTCGGTTTTTGCTCTTTTTACTTACTGAAATGTGTTATTTTTCCTTAGTAGTAGTTAGATAAAATGTTCCTTAGGTTGTTTTAGACTAGGATCTGTAATTTCATGCATTTCCATTAACATTCAAACTGTTCACGTTTATTTTTTGCATGAACATTAACTGCACTCATGCAGTTTCGGATGTCCAAATTCGGACCACCACCCGAATTCGGATGTCCGACTTAGACTAGATTCAAAAATTTTCCAACTACAAAATCGATTTCGGACCACTGTTGATCCGAATTCGGACCATCAGAGTAGGGTCAAAATTTTCAAAACTTGAAAATTGTCTAAGTCTGTTCACCACTGTGCATCCAAATTCGGATGATACCCGGATTCGGTCCCCATCCGAATTCCAGGTACCATCCGAAATTAGGACTTTTCCATATCATTGCATGCATTTACACAAGTCATCAACCGAATTCGGACCATGTTCATAACACATCCGAATTCGGACCTATTTCATCCATTCCATGCCTCGTACTTCGGACCATCATCCGAATTCGGTCCCCAGTTTCACCTAATCCGAATTCGGTCCCCACCTCACCTCATTCATGCATCATTCGATTTCGGACGGATCCGAATTCGATGACACTGTTCATCCGAATTCGGACCATCCAAAATCCAACACTTAGGATTTTTTAAAAATTTTTCATTTTTCATGTTTTCCATTTCTGCATTTTCATATAAATTAAAAATCACAAAAATAGTTCCATCCAAGTGCACCATTGATTAGAGTTAGGATCAGTGTTTGAGTGAAACGGTCTTATCTAACATCGGTCTCTAAACGATTGACTTTGGACTTTATTAGTGGAATTTTATTCTGCTAATAAAGACCCGATGTTAAACAGATCAGACAATTTCTATTTCACACTCATCTAGACTTCACATCAATGCATTATCATATCAAGTCTTATGATTCTAACTTTGTTTCACTTTGCAGGATAATGGATCCCGCAATCGTTCTCACCGTACCCCATCCTCCAATTCCGAATAATAATGCTCAGCTACCCGAGGAATCCATTCTGCCAAGCGCCGAGTTTGTCGAGTTTATCCCACATAACTGGCAACTCGACGTCTCCATCCTTCCAAAAGAATCCCAAACCCTTGCCTTCGACATCCTCACCCGCCATCCCATATTTTACGCCCTTTCAACTGTCATAGCTGTTCCCCAGATTTACCTCCAACAATTCTGGAACAGACTCCAATATATAACCGACCCCGAACCTCACTTCACCTCCACCATTGACTGCGTTCCAGTCAAAATCACCACCGCAGCCATCCGCCACATTCTTCGTCTACCCATAGAAGACTACCTTCCCACCGTTGACTCATTCGACCCAAACCCATCCGTATTTGAATCCCTATCTGAGATACAAACTCTAGGGTATGACGGCCCTCTTACAAAACCATCAGACTTCCGCACGAAAAACCTTCAGTCCCACTGGCGGATTCTCTTCGATGTGCTGAACAAATGCCTCACAGCCAAGCATTCCGGTCATGACTCGGCGTCGGCCCAGGTATTAGCCATGTTCACAGGCTTTGCCTTCGACCGACACGTGGACTATGTCGCTTTCATTTTTGAAGAATTACGAAGAGTCCATGTCGAAAGAAGCACCAAGAAAGGCCGCAAGTATGTTCCCTATCAAAGATTCCTTCAACTCATCATCCAGTGTGCAATGGATCAGGACGAAGACATACATGAACGCCCGGAGGCTGATGTCTACGCCACAGTGGCAATCCAAAAGTTAACTCTGCCAAAGGGGGCCCCGACGGTACAGGTGATGAAAATTCCTCTATCTACTCTTACGAGGTCAAGGGGCACAGAGCGGGTAAGGGAATATATAAGAGAGAATTATCCGGATGAGTCTCAGTCGGAATCGACTGAGACTAACCAGTCCGAAGGTGAGCACCGAGAGAGTGAGCATGAGGGAGAATGGATGGATGTCCAACAGTTTATGGGTTTCGGTGAGAGGGAGGCTGAGATTGTAAGGGAGGGAGCTGTAGGTGAGACGGCAGAGACGGCGGATTCTGAAAGAACCGTCTCTGTCGTAAGAGCGAGGGATATTCAGTCTGAGGGTGAACCAAGCCCTGTTAGCCGGACTCCCTTTCAAAAGACCGTTAGTCCAGTGGTCGAAACAACCCCCACCATCCACTTGGTTTCCCCTCAAAGGGAAACCACTTCATTCCATGGGGATCTTCCACACACTCCATCGCCCTCTCATTCGGAGAGCGGAGGTGTTGAAAGAGGTCACACTCCTCCCCACGTGACCGAACTTCCTTAACCCACGATTCCATCCCCACATATACACACCGCGCACGATGCCTTTGTGGCATCCCCAAGAGCTGCCTCCGTGGCAGCTCAACAAACTTCTGGATCTGAGCGTCCCGTAGTGGAGCCAGAGATGACGGAAGGAATACCGGGAGTGGCTCAATCAACGCCGTCCACTTCCGGCCATCTCCTCATCAATCTGGAGATGTTAACGGCAGCATTACGTGCTGCCGGAATGGTTACCCGGGCTGACCTGGACGCCCAAAGGGAGGCCGCCGAGGACCGTCACACCGCCCTTCTTTCTCTTATCAAGGGTAAGGGTGTCGCCTCCGAAGCTGGCCCCTCACCAGGTTCCCATTCAGTCCAAATTCAGATAGCCGAGCTCTTGGACAAGATCGATGCTCTTAATCGTCTAATTCTTCAAGTCCGGAGCAGCTCAATTCGCGAATGGATCGCCTCGAGTCGGCGGTCATAGACCTTCAGTGCCGCACTCAGGCCGAGGCCCCTAAAAGAAAGCATGACGACCAGGACGACCCTGATCGTCATGAGGGGGAGAAACGTCAAAAGGTTCATCATGAGGGCTCGATGATTATTCTAGGGGGAGCAGAGGCTGAAGCCACAGAAATTAGAGGGTCTGGGTCCGGGGATCAGACTTATGAGGCTACGGAAGCAATGATGATAGATTATGAACCTCTACAAATTGAGGGCCCAGCTCCGTTAGATCCCATGTCAGCAATGGTGATTTATGAGCCCAAATATGAAAAAGTCGAAATCATATTAGTGTCTGACTCAGATTCTGATAATGATACCGACTATACATTTCTCACACCAAAACCTGAACCCCAATCTCCACAAAAATCACCTCCAATTCCAATTGAAATTTTGGATTCTCCACCCCATGAACCCCAACCACAAACATCTTCTTCCATCCAACCACCTTCAGTCACTCCCACAGAAACTCCATCAATCCAACCCACTCCCACACCTAAAGACCCTCCACCAGTTATACGTACCCCATCAGTCCAATCAACCCTTCCAACTCAATCAGCTCCGCATGCCCATATCGCTGAAACTTCCGGAGCCAGAACTGTCGACTGTTTTGATACTAAAGAAGTCTCCGCATCATATGACAGGACAGACGAGGAATGGATAAAGTGGTACTCATGGGGAGAAGTCCACACTCTGGATGCGGAAACAAAAGAAGGGTTATGTCAGGACCGAAGAGACCGTGTATTGAAACTTCTTGAGGCTCCTCCTCAAGAATTAGAAGAACCTCAGGTCCAAGGGTTAAAAGAATTTTTGAAGAAGTTCCCGGCTGATCAATTTCAAAATCCTTTCTTGGAAGAAATGTTCAAAATGGTCTTCAGAAAGAAGCCGGGATCTTACAGTAGACGTCCTCTAATGGTAATGACCGATGCTTCTCGATGCGTTCAAGCTGAATACAATCAGATGATGCTTAGAGAAACGAGAGACAAGAGCAAATACTGGTCAAAGTCCAAAATAGTCAGAATCAATAACATTCACATGTACAAGAGAGCCAGAGTCTACACTCCAGCCTTCGAGGTACTTAGAGAAGACGGTACTATTCAAGAACTGTATGAAAGCGACCTTGACTTCGTAAACATAGACGACGTAGAGCGTCTGCACAGAAAGTTGGTCAATAGATTCAAGGGTCGTCTGACACATATGACTGCTTTAGCAGCCCTTGTTCGATGCATGAATCGCCGATCAATCATTATGTGCCTCAGAGATTTCCAGATGGCGATTGAGAGTGCCTTAGTCAAAGTGGGTCTGAAAGCTCCTGAACAAGATGTATTTTTGCTAGACCACTATCCTGCTTACAAAGTTTTGCTTCGAGGACAGCCAGGGGTTATCTTCTTGAACCAGAAAGGACATAAAAGATTCATGCGCTTTGAGGATCTTCCTTGTTACTCCGACGGCACTATCAGATTGGTTCGAGCAGCGCTTACTCAGAAAGTTCAAGACTTTGACGCTCAACCAAATCCAGAACTTAGATGCTCACCACAGGAGATACAGGATACACTCAGCGGCATTGAATACCTGAACAAAAGGCTACATCTGAGACAAGTAACCAGACGCTTCGACGTCATACTTGGTCTTCGAGAATCTACAGACCATGCCCGAGTTCCAGGACCTCCTAAGTGATCGAAAAGGGGGAGATTGTTAGATTTATTGTTTCGATCCTAGGAGTTGTTTTGTAATATTTATTATCTTTGTAATTTGTCTTCTATGTTATTTCTATGTAATTTATGTTTAAGGAATAGTGTAGGGGCCAAAGTTGCCAATGTATGAAAGATAATTAAAGGAGCCTACAAAAGGCTCCTAGGGTTGCTTTTTGGTAACACACGGTTGACAATTTGAAATACCACAGCCGCCACTGTTCACTTCTCTCAAAACATTCATATTGTCTTCTTCTTTATTATTACACATTTTATTGAGCTTGATTCTTCATGTGTATGATAAGAATATCATTAAGGTGCTGAATATTTACGGGAATACAACATTACAGAGGAGTTGGTTACTTTTTTTGAATATTTATTCCTTATTTATTTCTAATTTACCTATTATAGTTAATTCAATATATTTAATTTTACACATTCAATATTCCAGGAATACCCTTAGTGCACCCTTATTTGATTCTTTGGTGCACAAAAGTTTCTAGAGGTGCCTCGGTGCATAAAAGTTCTCAATTGAATATCAATATATATATATATATATATATATATATATATATATATATATATATATATATATATATATATATATATATAGTCAGGTTCAAAAAGTACCTCTCGAAATCAAGTGCACCCGAAGGTACCAACCTTAAAAAACTTTTTTTTTAATTTTTTTTCCACATAACCATGTTTAATTTAATGTTATATGCATGATATATGAATTTCACATAGATACACATTTTCTGTGTCCTTAAAAATTATGTGAATGCTCAATGCATATTTATGTGAATGGTCATTTCACACCATGCACATGGTGTGAATGACCATTCACATGATCTTTTTTTACCATTCACAAGATTTATGATGTTGCTACTTTTGAAAAAAAGTCTTATAATGTTGTTTTATACATGTCTATTAAAAAAAATACATGTGAATGATCATTCACATAGGGTAGGGTACGCTGGAATCTCATAGGTACGCTGATGAACCTGATTCATATATATATATATATATATATATATATATATATATATATATATATATATATATATATATATATATATATATATATATATATATAGATTTAGATTTAGGTTCAAGTGAGTACCACCCATTATGCAGCGCAACAGAAGGTACCAATCTTAAAAGTAATTTTTTTGAAATTTTTTTCATGAACATGTTTGAATTAGCATTAAAAAGATCATATGTGAATTTCACGCAAATCCGAACACTCTAAGTGCATGAAAACACACATCACATAAATGTGTGTTCCCATATATTCAAAATTATATAAGTGTGTGTTCACATCATTTTTTCGGAGTTAGGAGATGTGAATGTATGTGAAATTTACATATGATCTTCATAATTTTAGTTAAAACATGTTTATGAAAAAAAAATTAATTAAAACATGTTAATTTAATTTGAAATTCTTGCATACTCTTTGGAATTATGGGTATAATTGAGTCGAGTATCATCTTGTTCGAGCTCGAACTCGATAATAAAACTCGAGCTCAAAACTTGACTCGAGCTCGGTCGAGTCTTAGTTTAGAAACTCGAGCTCAACTCGATACGAGCTCGGCTCGAGTCGGCTCGATTAACTTCGGGATAAAAGAAATCGAAATATAAATAAAAAAAATATTCAATCTAAGTTTATCCCAACAACAAGCAAGAAGGGTAAAAATATAATAATGTAATTTTAGGTTTAGGATTATATAGTTTGATTTAAATAATAGTGATAAAAATATAACATTACAAAGTTGGGTAATAAGAAAGTGGACATCTAAACTTAGGGTTGAGAGCATATTGAGTAGGCTATTTTAATATTCGAGTTCGACTCGATTACTACTCGAGTAACTCGAGCTCGAGCTTGGTTCGATTAACTGCGAGTCGATTTCAAGTTTTTACGAGTCAATCCCGAGTATCTCACGAGTTGTCTCGTCTCGTTTACACTCCTAGTTGGAATTATAATATTTTTGAAAAAAATAAATAATTAATTATTCTATATTTTTTATGGTTGATACTATGAAATTAGCCGACATGGTATTATTTAGGTTGGTCGTTTCAAGCATTCCTAAATTGAATAATTTCATTGTTGTCCTATCTTAATACTTAGATATTAAGTAATATTAATTCTCCATCTCTCGTTATTTTTATGCTTTATTTTTATATTTTTTAGAACCTATTTATGTAGCTTAACCAAGTAGTCACAAACCCTAGTCGTAATACAAATCTTAGGTTGTGTTTGGTGAGAGAATCGACAGAAAGAAAATGAAGACAAATTACAAGTTAGAAGACTCTATTTCAATATCTCAATTCTTTATGAATTCTTAAGTTGTATCAACATATAGCTTAAAGTTCAATTCTATCATTTTTCTAGCAACGATGGAGAATTAAATGAAAGCTAAAATTAGGGAAATAGAGAAATGCAACAATCATAATGTTATTGTATTTTCAGCTTTCATGGTCTAAAAAATCAAAGATTTTAAATCGTTTTTTTTCTTTTCAATTCTCTCCACCAAAACCAAACGCAACATTAAAACATTTATAATGTTATATCATTTGTGTTTGTATTTATTTTTAAGACTCGTTCATTATTTTACAAAATTTGGTACGAGTAGTCGAAATATATACCATCCAAAGTTTTCTTTCTACCCTATTTTTATAGAACACTATTTTGTTATACCATTGTTTTATTATATATACTAGTTTATTCCCCGTGTATTACACGAGATACGTAAATAATTGGGTTAAACTTCGGTAATTGGAGATGAAAAACATCAACAAGAAGCTAAAAGTAGAAGAACGTGATTAAATAAAAAGAGACCAAGAAGATTGAAAGATAATAAGTTGTATTCATGGGTTTTTTCAAAACAAAAACCCTAATCAGAGAATTTTCTATAAATATATTACTTTAATTTAATTTTATTAATAAAAATTGTAGAATACACATGTTATATCATTGTTAATCCAAATGACAGTCTATTTAATCGTTAACTGATATATAGTTAGTTTTTTAATTAAATAGATATAATAGATTTTTGTTTTATACTTTTATCACGATTTCTTTAATTTACATTATTTGTTAAGTATATGTCACAAAAGTAAAAAGTATTTTAGACCAAATTATCATCATGATACTTTCGTGAATTTTTTAACATAAGTCAGAATATTAATTTTTTTTTTTTTTAACATTTGATATAACATTATGATACTTTTGTGAATTTTTTAACATAAGTCGAATATAAAAATAGAGTGACTTATGTAATTAGTCGAAGTTAGACAACATATCATTATGATATTTTTGAGATGCCCATAACCCGAGACTAGATCGAAACAATGACGAATAGTACAAACCTATGCGAGTGTTATTCAGTTAGATTTCCAGTTCTGATATTTTTAGTATTCTACTTTCGGTCTGTACTAAACTGATCTTATACCATTTGGTTTGTTTCCCGGTCTCAATTTTCTAAATTTTCCGGTTTCGATTCGATCCAGTGTAGGATAATAAAAACCACAATTCCATTAAATGAAATTTAATGGAATTCGAATTTTTAATAGTGTGTTTGAACAATTGAATTACGAAAATATACATTTCATCAGATTATATAGATTAAAAAATTTATCATTACTAACTATTTATAATGTAATTAAAATTCCTAACATTGCACAACACATACATTTTGTCAACCTTAAACATTATTTTATACATAAATTTATAAACATATCTCAAATTATAAAAGTAATATATACTATAATTTAAATTTTAATATGTTTAAATTTTATTCTGTAAAGCAAACGTGGTTTAATTGTGTTACATTTTTAAAAAAATTGTTTTTAAATCAAAGTTGATTTAATTGTGTTACATTTTTAAATCAAATTGGGTTTGAATTTCGGATTTCTTAATGGTTAATCCGGATACCCTGTAAGGCTATAATGACGTCACTTCTCAGCCCACGGTTTTACATTAGGAAGTCAAGCAGTTTGGTTCACACGTTCTGTGGTTGGCGCGTGAATTAAAATAGGGAAATGTAATTTGTGTGATTCCTTACAAAAGGAAGAAAACTTAGCCATGTCAACAAACTTTAATAATTTTTTACTATTTTCCTTATTCTATGTGATTATGACAATTTTGATCCATATTCTTTTAAATGTCTTGTTCACACCTCAAATTTTAGTGTTTTAAATACATAAATTTGCACAAAAAACCTCTAAGTTGGATTATTTTTTCAATTAAAACCCCCAATCATTTTTCATCACACAAAAATCTCCAACTAACTAAAACTCATTAGATTTGAGTTTTTTTTCAAAAACAATGACTTGCCAGCTAAACCAGTTGCAACTTCATGACATGTAAATTTATGCAAATAGTTTTTTGCATAAAAAAAACTCACAACTTGTTAGTTTTTTTCCAGATAAAATCACAAACCATTTTTCATTGCACAAAAATCTTTCAACTAACAAAAATCATTTCGGATTTTTTTCACCGATTGCATTTATGGTACAGATTTTATTAAATTTTGATTTATTAAACAAAGAACTCATTCTCCGTTGAAACTCCCATCCTCTGGCGAACCCCACTACTCTGACTGATCATATTCGAAAGCTAAAATGGAACCTAAATAAAAGAAATCAAATATAAAATTGAACCTAAAAGTGCAATTTGTGAACACAAAATGAAATTGATTCCTTCGACACAAATGAAATTGAAATTTAAGATGAAGGGGCAAGAGTCAATCGAACATACATACATAAGATGAACAACCTTGAACACAAAGAGGTGATGAAGTCATTAGAGTCGCCAGGGGTAGAGAAGAAGAGAGAAGGTAAATGTGGCCGTCGATTAGAGGTGAGGAAAAAAATAGTTAAGAGCTTTAATAAAAAATCACAAATTTCAGGGTTTTCTATACAAAAATTCACTTTAAGAATTACGTATGTACTGCCATGTAGGGTTTTCTATACAAAACTACTAGCTATCAGGTCACCAAATTAACTAATTGAAACAGTTTTAAAAGTACACTACATAAATATATACAAATAAAAGTACATTATATAATTGTACACAAATTCAAAAGTAAATGACTCTTTGGTGCCAGTATCCATATTTTTCGTTACTTTTCAATGTGTTTTGATTTTAGTATAAAACATAAATACTTTAATAGTGTTTGCAATCAATATCATTAACTAACTCAATGTAACATCCTCAGAATTATTTTATTGTATTTTGGTTAATTAAGTGGAAAAATATATATTTAAGTTGGAATTTACGCGATTATTATGTATTTTGGATATTTAGCAAGTTTGTTGCTATTTTTAAGAAAATGTAACTCAGAATCATTGTTATGGAGTATTATTAATTTAAAAGTTATTAATGATAAATTTTAAGATTAAATCAGTATTTTATGGAACCGGTTAAGTTGAGGGGAGAAATGTGCAAAAATGATGAAAGTGGAATAAAAAGGGCAAAAATGCTTCATTTTCACATTCTACTCTCTCACTACACTCTCTCTCTAGAATTTTCTCTCTACATCTCTCTAAGATATCTCACAAACCGACCGTCAGATTATCGAGAATTATACGTCAACGGAAAGATCTCGTGGAGTACAACAATAATCTACAAACATATTTCTGATTTCATACGAATTAAGGTAAGAATCGACACTTTTAAGTTTGTTGTTTCGGTTTTGAAAAACTAGAATTTCGAATCTGTCATTTTATGTAAATTGGAGCTTGTTTTGCTTGAGATATTGCTAGGATATGATAGTATATGCATAATAGAATCGAATCTAGGTATGGTACTTGTCATATTCATGATTTTTGACTTAGAAATGAAGGATTTAAGCTGAAATGATGAACAGACTCGAATATACCAAGAACAGAGTCGAAATGCAAGAACAAACTCGATTTTGGTACTAGATTCGAGTGTGTTTTCGAATCTAACACTAGATTCGAAGGTCAGGGGTTCGAATCTATCCCCAGATTCGAAGTAAGGTTCGAATCTACCTAAGGGGGGGGGGGGGTTCGAATCTATCATCATATTGGATGGTGGTTCGAATCTAACCCATTAAATTCGAGTTTAATGCCTAAAATTGAGAAATCTACTCTCTAAACTCGTGTATTTTGAATGAAACTCATAAAATGACAAGGGTTACTCAAAGGACAATGTATGAACATGAGATAAGCTCAAAAATTAATTATGGTACGAATTTAGACATGGACCCGAAATGGGAAAAATATTGCAAAACTTACGAAACTTGGTTTTATGATTTAAACGGTTATTGATATGAGGTATTGTTGTAATTAATATAACAGGTCCCTTGTGGTGTTGTTTAACCCACAGTGGGGTACTTGGTGGATCCGGTTGAAAGCCCGAGGAGAAATAATAATTGGTTAAAACTTTAATTACGCACCCACTGTGAGTACATATGATTTCGCATGTTTATATCTGCTTTATGATTGCTTTTGCTTACTGAGACATGTTGCTTCATTTTTCGTTTGGAATTCTACTAACTTACGTAGATTTAGATGCACATTCTTATTTGATGCATGTCCGTTCGTTTGTTTGTGCATCTACGATGGACCGGTGGGTCGCATCTGTTACTCTGATGTTACTGCTCTATATGACGCTGGAGCTGATCCCTCCAGGTCCGGTAGGCAGTATGTCATCCCTGATGTTATGTCTGTCTCAGTAGTGTGTTTTAAAGGTCGAGCTTTGGGCTCGTAGAGCGACGGCTCTTGTGTGGTCGTACTTTGTGTACGTGGAGAGTGCACGACGTGTGTCGTCGGTGCTACTCTTGTGGGCATCATAAGGATTTATAAAATGTGTAAATCTGTGAATTCACTAAGCATTCGCTTACCCCTCAGTTGATTTTATTTTACAGGAAAGGGAAAGTCTACAGCCGAACCTTCTAGTTAGGTCATTTGGAAGATTTGGGAGACTCGGCACTATTTCATCGGTAATTTATGTTATGAGACAATGTTGTAATATATTTCTGGATGATTGTAATAATTATGGGTGTGTAGCCTTAGACTTGGTACCTTATAGCACCGTAGGGTGTTTAACACTATTGCACTACTTTATTTATGTTTTTAATGCTTCCGCACTTAATTTAGGTTATCAGATCATTATGTTATTGCATGTTGATGATCAATCCTGGGTGAATTGTAATTGGTGGTTGTTGTGGCAAGGGTGTCACACGAGATGGTATCAGAGCAGTAGTTTGAGATTCAAGTGTCCGTGAGGTCTTGATCTCAAACATTAGGTAATGATATGTAGTGGTTTAAGTAATGATCTGAACTAAGATAGGTTATGATCTAGTAATTATAAGAGATTGACTATCATACGGGACAAATAAGTGGTGTCTTTAAACTAATGACATGTTACTAAACAAGTTATATGTTTATAATTTCAGAACATGTCTGGAGGAGGAATGACACCCGAAGAAGCCAGAGAAATGATGCTAGCCATGATGGCTGAGCAGAACAAAATGATACAAGATCAGTTTCGGGCTCGAGATGAGGCCGATGCTAAGAGAAGAGAGGATAAGAGAAAGAACAAGGAGAAGGAAGGGGGTAACAACGAGGAACGAGATGACAACATTGGGTCGTCTAACAAGCCCAAAGGTTGTCGTTTCAAGGACTTCAAAGGAAATGGGGCCGTGGAGTTTAATGGATTAGGAGATGATGTTGCCGCACTTGAATGGATAACAGCAACTGAACGAACATTCCGAATCAGCGACTGTGCTGAGAAGGACATGGTTCGTTATGCAACTGCTATGTTCACGAATGATGCAATCATGTGGTGGAACGCAATGGTGAATGTGTTGACATTGGAGAAGGTTTCTGATATGACTTGGGCTGAGTTCAAGGACCTATTCACTCAGCAGTACTGTCCGGTTGATGAGCGCCGGAGGTTGGAAGCAAAGTTTATGGCACTGATGCAGGGGACTAAGACTGTGTCCCAATATGCTGTAGAATTCACGAGGCTGAGTCTGTTTGCGCCTCATCAAGTCGATACTGAGGAAAGGAAGGTGACCAGGTTCGAGGCTGGTCTGGATATTGAAATTAGGAGGGTTATGAGCAACGTCCGCTACCCTACATTTGCTGGCTTACTTGAGGCTGCCAGAAATGTAGAGCAGATTTTGATTATGTCAGGCTATTCGATTGGGTCTACTGCTGCTTCCACCAACCCAACACAGCCGTCACCGCCGAAGCGCCAGCACGAGGGAGGATATTCTGGTTCTTCCCGGTCGTCACAGTACTCACCTCAACAGTCGTATCGTCGGCCGTCTGGTTCTTCCGATCGTGGTCGTGCTCGTGCCTACTCCATCAACACAGAGCCGCGATATTGTAATAGGTGTCACTTGGAACACTTCGGCAAGTGCACCAATGGACGTGCTTGTTTTTGTTGTGGTGAGTTGGGTCATTATCAGAGTGAGTGCCCAAGGAGGGGAGATGCTTGCCATAAGTGTGGTGTATGGGGACACTACAGTAGGAATTGCAGAAAGAACGATCCAGCTGCTCCATCTACAACACGATCTTTAGGAGGCTCAAGCGGTGGTTCAGTTAACCGAGGCCGGGGTCAGTCTCAAAGGGCACCTGCTCGTGCTTTTCAGATAACTGCAGAGGAGGCAAGGGAAAATCCGGAGGTCGTTACGGGTAGGTTCATAGTTAATTCTATGCCAGCACGAGTTTTATTTGATTCGGGTGCCAATAGATCGTTTGTTTCTACTATGTTTGCACAAAGACTTGCCATGCCACTATCTAGATTATCTGCTGTTCTTGACATAGAAACTGCTAGCAACACTTTAGTCAAGGTAGATCACGTATACCGACACTGCACGTTAGTAATTGAAGATGTAGTCTTCAATTTGGACTTGATCCCTATTGAGTTCAGTGAATTTGACGTGATAGTCGGGATGGACTGGTTGATTGAGAATGAAGCCCATATAGTGTGTAAGAGCCGAATGATAAAGATAACTACTCCGGAGGGGCGTGAGATTTGCATTTACGGGGATAGGAGAAGTGGGGATCTGTGCTTACTGACCATTGCAAAAGCTCAAAAGCTTGTTGCAAAGGGGTGTGACGCCTACCTGGCATATGCTATTGATGCCAAGGCTGAGAAGAGAACTTTGGCCGACGTGCCTGTTGTTTCACAGTTTCCGGATGTGTTTCCGGAAGACTTGTCTGGCGTACCGCCTGAGAGACAAGTAGAATTTAAGATTGACTTGATCCCTGGAGTTGCACCGGTAGCTCGTTCTCCTTATCGTCTTGCCCCAACCGAGATGAAAGAGATGATGACACAACTTCAAGAGTTGTTGGACAAGGGCTTCATTCGGCCGAGTTCATCGCCGTGGGGAGCTCCGGTGTTATTTGTTAAGAAGAAAGATGGCACCATGAGGATGTGCATCGATTACCGGGAGCTGAATAAGTTAACGATTAAGAACAAATATCCACTGCCGAGGATAGACGACTTGTTTGATCAGTTACACGGGGCTAGTGTATTTTCTAAGATTGATCTGAGATCAGGATATCATCAATTGAAAGTAAGAGAAGAAGATGTACCGAAGACAGCTTTCAGAACTCGGTATGGGCATTACGAGTTTCTGGTCATGCCTTTCGGATTAACTAACGCCCCAGCTGTCTTTATGGACTTAATGAATAGGGTTTGTAGACCGATGTTGGATAAATCGGTGATAGTGTTTATTGATGACATTCTGGTCTACTCTAAGTCTGAAGTTGAGCATGCTGAACATTTAAAAGAACTGCTAGAGTTGTTAAGAAAAGAAAGGTTGTATGCCAAGTTCTCAAAGTGTGAGTTTTGGCTGCAACAGATTCAGTTTTTAGGACATGTGATTTCTGGGGCTGGGATTTCGGTAGATCCAGCTAGGTAGAAGCGATAAAGAACTGGGAGCTGCCTCAATCAGCTACCGAAGTTAGAAGTTTTCTTGGACTGGCAGGGTATTATCGGAGATTTATTAAGGATTTCTCGAAAATTGCAGTTCCTCTAACTGCATTAACCAAGAAGAATGCACCGTTTATATGGGGAAACTGTGCAACAGGAGGCCTTTGAGGTTTTGAAGAAAGCGTTAAGCGAGGCTCCGATACTTGCCTTACCTGAAGGCAATGATGACTTTGTAGTTTATATTGATGCTTCGAGGTTAGGGTTAGGTGCTGTACTGATGCAGCGTCGAAAGGTAATCGCTTATGCCTCGAGACAGCTTAAGCAACACGAAAGGAACTATTCAACTCATGACTTGGAGTTGACCGCGGTAACGTTTGCATTGAAATTATGGAGGCACTACCTGTACGGTACTAAGTGTTAACTTTACACGGACCATAAGAGCTTGAAGTATATTTTTAGCCAGAAGGAACTTAATATGAGACAACGTAGGTCTATGGAGCTTATTAAAGACTACGATTGTGAGATACTTTATCACCCCGGAAAGGCTAATGTGGTAGCCGATGCCTTGAGCCGGAAAGCTTATGCTAAAGATTTCTGCTATATGATGACGTCTACTATGTTAACGTCTACGATCATAGATGATGTCAAGGCCGCTCAGGAAGAAGCCTTGAAAGATGAGAATATTGGTGCTGAGGATGTTAGGATGCAACTAAAGAATATGGAAACGAGCGAGTCTGGCTTAAAAGGTGTGTACGGGAGGATATGGGTGCCGAAGTCTGGTGGAATGAGACAAGTAATTATCGAAGAAGCACACCAGTCTAGGTTTTCTGTACATCCCGGGAGCACAAAGATGTACAATGACTTAAAGGCAGACTTTTGGTGGCCGGGATTGAAGAAGGACATAGGGCAATATGTAGAAAGATGCCGAACTTGTCGGTTGGTAAAGGCCGAACATCAACAACCGTATGGCAGTCTGCAACCGCTTCCCATTCCGGAATGGAAGTGGGAGCACATTACAATGGATTTTGTTACAAAGCTGCCGAAGACTAAGCGACAACACGATGCAGTTTGGGTAATAGTGGATCGGTTAACTAAGTCGGCTCACTTCATACCGATTCGTGAAAGTTATTCGCTGGAGAAGTTAGCTCAGATTTATATGAACGAGATCATTTCTAGGCATGGAGTGCCTAAATCCATAGTATCGGATCGAGATAGCCGATTTACTTCGAACTTCTGGTCGGCACTACAAGAAGGGTTAGGGACGAGAATAGCAATGAGTACGGCCTATCGTCCGCAAACCGATGGCCAAAGTGAACGAACGATCCTTACTTTGGAAGACATGATGAGATCGTGTGTGTTAGATCTCGGTGGCAACTGGGATGATCATTTGCCACTGATAGAGTTTTCGTACAATAATAGCTATCATGCGACAATCAAGAAAGCACCGTTTGAGGCTTTATATGGAAGGAGATGTAGGACTCCTACATGTTGGAGAGAAACGGGTGAAACACCGATTGCTGGGCCGGCCTTGCTTCAAGAAACAAATGAGAAAATACAGTTGATCAGGCAGAACATGAAGGCGGCCCAGGACCGACAGAAAAGTTATTATGACAGAAGACACAAACCGATCAACTTTGAAGTGAACGACTGGGTTTATCTGAAAGTATCACCCATGAGGGGTGTTACTCGTTTTGTGAAACGGGGCAAGTTGGCTCCGAGATTTGTTGGGCCCTTTAAGATAGTAGAAAAAGTTGGGAATCAATCATATCGCCTAGAGATGCCTGAAGAGATGTCAGGCATACATCCAGTATTTCACGTTGGGAATCTCCGAAAGTCATTTAACACTGGAAATGAGGATTGGGCAGATCACACAGAGCTGCAAGTTGACGAAAGGCTTCGATATGTGGAGGAGCCGGAATGTGTATTGGATACTAAGATGAAGAAGTTGAGGAGTAAAGAGATAGAAATGGTGCTTATACGTTGAAAGCATCATAAGGGAGCAAATCATACGTGGGAAACTAAGTCAGAAATGTTAAGAAAGTATCCGAAACTGTTTGAATCCGAGTAACTTCGAGGACGAAGTTGAGCGTGGTGGAGCCCATGCTGTAACATCCTCGGAATTATTTTATTGTATTTTGGTTAATTAAGTGGAAAATATATATTTAAGTTGGAATTTACGCGATTATTATGTATTTTGGATATTTAGCAAGTTTGTTGCTATTTTTAAGAAAATGTAACTCAAAATCATTGTTATGGAGTATTATTAATTTAAAAGTTATTAATGATAAATTTTAAGATTAAATCAGTATTTTATGGAACCGGTTAAGTTGAGGGGAGAAATGTGCAAAAATGATGAAAGTGGAATAAAAAGGGCAAAAAGGCTTCATTTTCACATTCTACTCTCTCACTACACTCTCTCTCTAGAATTTTCTCTCTACATCTCTCTAAGATATCTCACAAACCGACCGTCAGATTATCGAGAATTATACGTTAACGGAAAGATCTCGTGGAGTACAACAATAATCTACAAACATATTTCTGATTTCATACGAATTAAGGTAAGAATCGACACTTTTAAGTTTGTTGTTTCGGTTTTGAAAAACTAGAATTTCGAATATGTCATTTTATGTAAATTGGAGCTTGTTTTGCTTGAGATATTGCTAGGATATGAGAGTATATGCATAATAGAATCGAATCTAGGTATGATACTTGTCATATTCATGATTTTTGACTTAGAAATGAAGGATTTAAGCTGAAATGATGAACAGACTCGAATATACCAAGAACAGAGTCGAAATGCAAGAACAAACTCGATTTTGGTACTAGATTCGAGTGTGTTTTCGAATCTAACACTAGATTCGAAGGTCAGGGGTTCGAATCTATCCCCAGATTCGAAGTAAGGTTCGAATCTACCTAAGGGGGGGTTCGAATCTATCATCATATTGGATGGTGGTTCGAATCTAACCCATTAAATTCGAGTTTAATGCCTAAAATTGAGAAATCTACTCTCTAAACTCGTGTATTTTGAATGAAACTCATAAAATGACAAGGGTTACTCAAAGGACAATGTATGAACATGAGATAAGCTCAAAAATTAATTATGGTACGAATTTAGACATGGACCCGAAATGGGAAAAATATTGCAAAACTTACGAAACTTGGTTTTATGATTTAAACGGTTATTGATATGAGATATTGTTGTAATTAATATAACAGGTCCCTTGTGGTGTTGTTTAACCCACAGTGGGGTACTTGGTGGATCCGGTTGAAAGCCCGAGGAGAAATAATAATTGGTTAAAAGTTTAATTACGCACCCACTGTGAGTACATATGATTTCGCATGTTTATATCTGCTTTATGATTGCTTTTGCTTACTGAGACATGTTGCTTCATTT
Organism: Centrapalus pauciflorus; assembly: GCA_020465985.1. Taxonomy (NCBI): domain Eukaryota; kingdom Viridiplantae; phylum Streptophyta; class Magnoliopsida; order Asterales; family Asteraceae; genus Centrapalus; species Centrapalus pauciflorus. Next base: position 71,348 of record JAANYP010001278.1, read on the forward strand.
TTCGTTTGGAATTCTACTAACTTGCGTAGATTTAGATGCACATTCTTATTTGATGCATGTCCGTTCGTTTGTTGTGCATCTACGATGGACCGGTGGGTCGCATCTGTTACTCTGATGTTACTGCTCTATATGACGCTGGAGCTGATCCCTCCAGGTCCGGTAGGCAGTATGTCATCCCCGATGTTATGTCTGTCTCAGTAGTGTGTTTTAAAGGTCGAGCTTTGGGCTCGTAGAGCGACGGCTCTTGTGTGGTCGTACTTTGTGTACGTGGAGAGTGCACGACGTGTGTCGTCGGTGCTACTCTTGTGGGCATCATAAGGATTTATAAAATGTGTAATCTGTGTATTCACTAAGCATTCGCTTACCCCTCAGTTGATTTTATTTTACAGGAAAGGGAAAGTCTACAGCCGGACCTTCTAGTTAGGTCATTTGGAAGATTTGGGAGACTCGGCACTATTTCATCGGTAATTTATGTTATGAGACAATGTTGTAATATATTTCTGGATGATTGTAATAATTATGGGTGTGTAGCCTTAGACTTGGTACCTTATAGCACCGTAGGGTGTTTAACACTATTGCACTACTTTATTTATGTTTTTAATGCTTCCGCACTTAATTTAGGTTATCAGATCATTATGTTATTGCATGTTGATGATCAATACTGGGTGAATTGTAATTGGTGGTTGTTGTGGCAAGGGTGTCACACTCAACCTATGAATGTTTACCTGATGGGACATAACTTTCATATGAAATTTAACTTTAATACTTTTATCAAATACTATAAATGATAAATTATCTCGTACTTCATGTAGAAATAGATTTCATCATGTTTTAATATTAATTGGAATAAACAAACTCATAAGCTAGCTAGTAGTTTGTTCAGCTGAGCTTGAATCTTAAAGTATGCAAATAATGAGGTTAGCTACACTTATGAAACTCTTAACTATTTATGATTTTCTTCAATATTTAATTTAGTCTTAATTAAGATAAATTTAGATTATAAGTGTTAGTATTGAACTTGAATTTAAGTTTCACACCACTTAACTAAACTTGATATTTTTTAACACTACAAGTCTCAAAGTTTGTGAACAATTGTGAGATTGTCATTTGAAAATTCACTGGTTATCATGTTGTCAAAAAAAATAAAAATAAAAATAAAAATAAAAATAAAAATAAAAAACAAGAAAAAGGACTAATATGTTTCTACAGCATTTCACAATCTCTCTCTCTCTTTCTTCTTCTTTTTCTTTTTTTTTTTTTTAAAGTTTTTCAAAATTCTTTTTTCCCCTTATTATTTTATTATCTCATATTTATGCATTTCAACTTTTTAACCAAAAGTTAGTATTAACTATATCCTTAACTAATGTCACCTACCTACCTACACCCATTAACCCTACCCTACTAATACTTATCCAACCCACCTAACTATCCTAATTATATATACCCAACGTTGATAACATATCTAACATTCTAGTTCACCCCAACCAACCTATCCCAACTACACCCACCCATGGTACCTTACTCTACCATACTTATACACCCCATCTCTATATATCATACCTACCCATCCTACTTTAACCCGTCTAGTACCTATGCATCCTACCTCACCTCAGCCATCTACCCATCGTATATTACCCCTTATCCATCCTACCTCACCCACATCTATCTATTCCTACCTATCATATCCCTAACTAACTTAATTCGTCTATTACATACTGCATCCTACCTCACTTCACCCACCTACCCGTCGTATCAATACCCCTTATCCATCTTACCTCACTCACACGTATCTATTCCCACACATCCTACCCTTACCTACCTTTTCCCATCCCACCTTAACCTAGCTACATGTACCCAACATGATATACACTACCCAGCCTTACCCACTTCACTAAAACCTTCCTACATACACCCACCCATGGTATCTCACTTTACCATACCTATCCCAACCATCTTATCTCATCCCACCTACATATATCCAACAATGATAGATCCTATTCAACCTATCCTATTCACCTCAACCTATCTACCTACACCTACCCATCATACATTACTATACCGTATCTACTCATCCATATCCTTAATCATCTACCCTCGCCCGTACACTACCCTACCTTATCTCTCGTACATCTACTTGCTTTTCCAAATGCTTTGAATCATTTACAAACAAATAAGATTCAATAAATAATTAAAGTTGAAATTCTATAAACTAACACATGACATGATTCAAAATCTTGTCATATTTAAATCATGTTATTATCAGATTTAGTCGTATTTAAATCTTGTTATATCATAATACTACAAAATAAACACCACCAAAATACTTAATGAATATCGCCATCTGTTATTCCTCAAACATGAAATTTCCTAGCAATGGGAGAACTTTAAAAAAGTAGAGGGATCACTTTTAGCAACATTGATAAATATAAGGGTCTATTCAGTTCTGGCCCACACTCTTCTTGCTTCACACGGTTGAACAGAAGTTCGGTTTTCTTCGATAATTGTGCCCTGCCCTTTGCTTCCTACTCTGTATAAATACAGTCATCCAATCGATTCATACATACGCACACTTTCAGATTCAAACACCGATTGCTTTTACACTTTTCATCTCTTTGTGTACAAATCATTTGCCCTTTCTGAATCATAAATTCATCTTCGATCATGGCCCAAAACGATGTTCCGATTACCAATCAACCAGAGCCAGAGGTTTGTGTTTTTTTTCTAATGTTTGAGTTGTTTTGTGGTTGAATTTATTTGGGTTTGGGTTTTTTGTTTATGAATTGATGAAATGAAATGATTTTTATTTAGTCTGTGTGTTCAGTCTGTGTGGTTTTGATTTTGTTTCGATTCTTTGTTGTGTATGATTATATGATTTGTTGCTGGTTGCCCGTAACCCTAGGGCGAAAGCTAAGGTGATTCGATGAAAATTGTTATCAGTATTTGATTGTTTCGATTTTTGAAGTTTTGATATGTTTATGAGGAAAAAAAACCTGATTAACGAGTAAAAATCTTTGTAAAGATGATGTGAGTTTTCTTGATGGGAGATTATGTCTCTGAATCTGTGTGAATTGTTTGATGGTAATTGAACTACCAATTTGAAATATGTGTTCTTACTGAAATGATGATTGATGTGAATTGGATATCAACACTTCAACAGTGTCAATTTTGGCATGAAATTGTTTGAATAAGATGGGATGGGAAATCCAGACACAGATTACAGATATTGAATTATGTTTTGGTGTAAATTTCTCAGTTAAGTTGGAAACTACAAATTTAGTAAGATTGATCAATACACAAAATTTCTAGCTTAGGGAAATACCAAAAACTTCCATGTGTATTCATGCAAGATTTATATGTGTTAATCTTGCTGAAAAGAGTTGTAATAATGAAAAGATTTACAGAGATGAGAGGGATACTTCGTACTAATGAATTGATTATCGACTGTTAAACCTCTAAAACATACTTATAGACTAAATGTTTATCCTTTGCTACTACCTACCTTGCTCTACGATTCAAATACTCCTTCATTGATAGGTACAGACTTAATGATAATTAGAAGGGAGAATTGTTTAAAATAACAAGCATTTTTTCCCTTTTTTCTTATTACAGCAATCTTGTAATTTTTGTACCAAATAAAGAAACCAATAACAAAAGTTAACCAGTAAAAAAGGTACACGTGGGGTTTATTGTTTGAAATACCAGCCTACTTTTGGCAATGAGTTTTAATTTTTACCATTTAATATGTTGTTTGAAATAACAACCTACTTGTTGTTCACCCGGTTAGATGCTGTAATTGGAAGTAAACCAAAAGTTGGTTCCATTATTTGGGACAAAATTTACGAGATTTCTATATTAAAAAAAAAAAAGAAAAAGAAAAGTTGCTTGCTATTTTGAGCAAGTCTCCATAATTAGAAAAGAATTGCATCTTGTTATGTGAAACAAGGTTTCATTGAATTGTTGAATGATGTCTATCTTGCACACAAGCCAGTGTTGGTACGCCAAATGTGTTGCAAAGTTGTTTAGAAACAAATTACATTGTATTTATCTTGTGGGGTTCCATACACTTCACCATCTTATACACTTGGTAATTAATACACCATGGGTTTAGTAGAAGTGGGATGACAGCAGTGCTTTAGACATAGCTATGCACGAAATTATGTGTTTTGAGTTACGAAAACATGTTTCTCGATACACAAGAGTAATATTTATCAATTGAGCATTGATTTGATATTGGTTTCATCTTATTATTACGAAAGGTTCAGAGCGAACAAGAGAGGTTGAAGTACCTGGAATTTGTGCAAGTGGCAGTGCTCCACGCAGTTCTTTATGCATCAAGGGTCTATGGTTATGCTAAGGACAACTCTGGTCCGCTCAAACCTGGCGTCGAGACGATAGAGGGTACTTTAAAGACTGTTGTTGGCCCTGCGTATGATAAGTTCCATGACGTCCCTGTCGAGGTCCTCAAGTTCGTTGATCGTAAGGTCAGTTTGTTTACTTAGTTGGCCGAATCCCCTGCTACTTTTTATTATGGTAGTCTTATAGATATATAACTTGATCATCATCAATGTCTTATTGAGCATGAGACCCAAGTAATCGACCAGGTTTTTATCACAAGACAGCATCTTGAAAATTTATTAAAGTTCACACACTTTCAATTGTTTGATGGAAGAGTGTACTTTTCATTGGAAGAATTAACTTTTATGGAGGAATTTATTACATAGTATGAATGATAAAAGTTCTTTAGACATGGCATCAGGTATCCAACTAGGAGGGTTCTTTCTTTTTTTTTTTTTTTTTCGTGGAAAGTTGAAAAACAACTTGTGAAAATACATCATTAAAGGTGATAGGTGAATAAAACTATAAAAGAAATAAAAGAAAGAAGATCAAGGTGCAAATAAGTAGGTTAACTTTAAACTTTTTGCATAAAGCAAAATAAAAGATGTTCTTTTTATCACTTCTTTGTAGGGTCCTGAACATGAGATTTACGCCATTTGTTTTTAATCCAATTCAGAAGGCTTGTTTGTTAATCGTGTAGGCGCTCATCGTGCTGTGGCTTGATTTCAGGTTGATGAGTCTGTTACAAAATTAGACAGCCGAGTACCTCCTTTTGTGAAGCAGGTATCAACAAAAACCAAGAACCTTTCAACTGTGGCCTCTGAAGTCAAGAGTGCTGGTGTGGTGGAAACTGCCTCTGGGCTTGCCAAAACTGCATACACCAAACTCGAGCCAACAGCCAAAGAACTCTACGTAAAGTACGAGCCAGTTGCTGAGCAGTACGCAGTTTCAGCTTGGCACTCACTTAACCAGCTCCCGCTATTCCCTACGGTGGCTAAAGTGGTTGTACCGACGGCAGCTTACTATTCCGAGAAGTACAACCAAACTGTGCAGCAAACAGCTGAGAAAGGATACAAGGTTTCTTCATATCTACCTCTGGTGCCAACCGAGAGGATCGCTAAGGTATTTAACTCGACTGAGCCACAAGCACAACCTGTGGTTCCCAGTGGTGGGGAAGGAGCTGCAGTCGCACATTGATTAACGTCAATGCTCTATGATGATTATTATGAAAAGGTGAAACGATATATCGTGCAGATATTTATTTTGGTTTGTCTGGTGATGTTTTCCATTGTCTGTCAAGTTTACCTGAAGTCGTATGACATTACTTTTGGGTTTTTAGATGAATCTTTTCTATGTTTTAAACCGGTGTAATCATGAAAAATGGACCCTTATGTGATATGTACAGTTTATGGTTCTGATTATATGCTCTAGTTTTTGGTTAAAATTGCATCTATTCTTTCTTGAAAGAGAGTTCCTTTTGGTTGTTCGTGTCGCGTGTAAGCGATGCGTAATGCGTAAGGCGTAATGTGGCATGGACCTTTTACACTGAAATGATGTTGGGATAGATTTATATCTAGAGACTTATTTATATCGGTTTTTTCATTAATTTTGTGGTTCTAAAATAACCTTGTGGGACCACAATGCAGCTTTAACATTATGGTAACAATGGCTTGCATGCAACTTTAGGAATGGAGTCTGATTGTCGTCGAAGGGACCTCTTTGTTAGGAAAGACATAACAAAGTTATATACGATTGTGTTTGTGGCCAACTATCGCTTGTCGGGAAAAGTAAAATGATTCCAAAAGCGATAGTTGACAACAAAGCTAAAAGTGTGATGATCCGTTCCTTTAAAACAGAAAAACCGGATCATTAAAAGGTAAACAGACAACCTGTTTTCGGGTATGGTCTAACTCGACAAATATTTGATGACGTGTTTCTACGTAGAATATTTGCAATAGATCACAACATGGCGATAAACGGAAAGAATTCTTTGTTTGTTCATATGTTGTGTTCAATTTTTCTTAACGAATTGTTTGATTGTGATTCTAACAATATAGTAAGTTCATCTTCTAAATGTTACCATTATATCACTCATTTATATGTTACTATTTAGTTGTAATAATTAATAAATTATATTTAGGATTTTTTTCAATCGACTCTACACCACTAATATAAATGTATGCTTTCAAAATTTGGAATTCACATAAGGCTGGACTGACGGGGACATCACATCAATTTTTTTCGGTCCGTAATACTAGATTATTACTCGTGTAAATACATGGGTTACTTTAAAAAAAAATTAAATAAACATTTTTAAGATGTATAAAATAATTATAAAAATGAGTTAATTTAATGTTAAATTATGTAGATTAAATTTGAATTCATTTGATTTAAATTAGATTAGATTTTAAATATGATAAGCAAAAGTAGTTTGTAACATGTGTTAATTAAAAGAAAAGGCTTACATATATTGATTTATTTATATTTTAGATTTATGGGCATTTAAAAAAGTGTGGACTAATAGATAAATAGAAATTATTATTTTAAATTGTCTCCTATTAAAAGTTATTGGAAAGAAAATAAATTATAGCAAATTGTAAGTAAAATAAATCAGTGACAATGACATTTTAATTTTAAATTTACATCAAAAACATTATATGATAAAAGTTATGAGAAATTATAATATTAATTATAGAATAAATGGTTTTATGATTTATTTATGTGTGAAATATTGTTTAATATTTTAAAATGTAATTAATACAATAGAAGAATAGAATTTATCACTTCAAAATTAAATGATGGAGAAAATTTAGGTGAAATATTGTTAGTTAGTTATAAAGTTTTATTTAATTATTAAAATGAAGTTAATTATAGAGTAAATTACAGAAATGGTCCCTGTGGTTTGGTCGAAATTATGAATATGGTCTCTGGTCTTTAAAAATTACATAAATGCTCCCTCAAAACACTATTTACTTGCAAAAATGGTCCCTTTTTTTCTTAACTTTTTTTAAATGACGGTTTTGCCCTTTTCTCAATAACATTTTGGTCCCTCAACTATGAAATTTAATTACAACTTTAGTCCTTTCCATAAACTTTGACTTTATGTTTAGATTTAAAAATGTTAACTTAAAAAACTAATTATTATTATTATTATTGTTATTTCTTAAAATATATTTTTGTATTATTAGAATTATCTTAATTTGAATATTTAAATATATTTAATTTACATTTTTTTTTAATATTTCAGGTTTATTTATTAAAATTTTATTGCTCTTATATTTTATTTGTAAAAATATTTGTACACTTTTGTCTTTTATAAATTTTCATATATATATATATATATATATATATATATATATATATATATATATATATATATATATATATATATATATATATGTTAATATATATATATTTATGTTAATATATTTATTTATGTTAATATATTTTTATTTAATTATAATTTTTATGAGAAAAGTATAAAAATTCGGACATTTTAATTTAATTATTTTGTTAAGTATATTGGCACTCGTGCTATTGTTTTCTTCTAATTATTTATGGATTTTATTCATTTTGATTTAAATATTTTTGTTATAATACATTTTAATTTACACTACTACTTTATTCATTTTATTCTGATTATTTTGTTAGATTAATATGTTTCGATTTAATTACAAAGTATAAACCAAAATGCATCTATCAAAGTAAAAAATCCAAAACGTATATGTTTCGTTAAATCATTACATATAAATTTTTATATTACATTTATATATTTTACTTCAAAATTATAATTAATTTGAAATGTATTAACGTTAAAAATATTTTAGTTAAAAATTAATAAAATATTTTGTTTATATATTTTTTCTTCAAAATTAAGTCAAAACTAGAAACGTAAAAAAATATTTAAATGAAAATGAATAAAATGTGAAGTCTACATATTTTTATTAGAAATACAATTATATCAAGATGTAGTAACTAACGAAATAATTAAAACAAAACGAATAAAATATTAAGTTTTAATTGAAACATATTAATGTTACAAAATATTAACATAATAAAGAAAATACTAAATTTGAATCCAAACATATTAACATAAAAATACTTAAATCAAAATGTTAAATTCTTAGTTTATATATATTTTTTAAAAGTATAATTAAATCAAAATATATTAACGTAATAAAATAGTTAGATAGATATATAAAAGAGATAAAAAAAAAGTATAGATATTTTATCAAATGAAACATAAGATAAATAAATTTTTAATAATTAAATTGAATGTGTAAAAGAAACGTAAATTAAATAAATTATATATTATAATAGGAATAATTTTTAGTAAATAAAAAATCAATATATTTTATAACATAAATATATTTAAAAAAATAAAAATGTATAAACAATAATATTAATAATGATAATAAATTTAATGAAAAGGTGAAATTTTTTAAAAGTGACTAAAATTGAAAATAAATGACATTGTTGAGGGACCAAATTGTTATTGAGAAAAGAGTAGTCGTTTAAAAAAAGTTAAAAGAAAGAGAGACCATTTTTGCAAGTAAATAGTGTTTTGAGGGAGCATTTATGTAATTTTTAAAGACTAGGGACCATATCCATAATTTCAACCAAAGTACAGGGACCATTTTTGTAATTTACACTTAATTATATTTAAAAATAGGTAAATAAAATACACATGTCAATAACTAAATATGACAAGTGGCAACATAAAAAGATGACAAGTGATATTTCAGTTACTTGTTTAATAGTATTTATAAATTAGACCCACACATGAACTTTTTAATTTTTCAGCCCAATGATAGACCACAACCTTTTAAAAAATAATATGTTGTATTTTTAAATATACATTATTTTTCAATTTTGACCAAACATATTATAAAAAATAATACATTGTTTCATAAATTTCTGAAATTTCCATGTCACCTTCCATCTCAATTTTAGTTACCGAAAATTTCCATCTCACTTCTCCAAAAAATGAAAATTTATTTACTTTTCATAAAATTTCATTTCACTTTTCTAAATACCATTTCTATACTCTTATACTTTTATGAGATAATTACTAAAATAGCCACATATCACACACATTTATCAAGTTTTAGCCATTAATTATAAAACGGCGCCTTCGCCCTTCGATATATATCTAGCGCGAATCAACGCCGAAGACCTGTTCGAGATCAAGGTCATTTTACCAAAATAATCATACTTTACGTTACCACATTTACGTGATAGCCACCATTTACGTGATATATACTTTTTATTCATATTTTAATGCATTACGTTACAAAAGGTGTTTGGTAACGTAAATAGTTGTATTTTAAGTGATGATTACTTTTTTATTGGGAATGAGCAAATTTTTAAAATTGGTCATGTAAAGTACAACCATTTACGTTACCAAACACATTTTGTAATGTAATTCATTAAAATTTAAATAAAAAATACATATCACGTAAATGGTGGTTATCATGTAAATGTGGTAACGTAAAGTGTGATTATTTTTGTAAGGGAGAATTTCATATATGTCTCTCTAAAACTGCATAATATCATATATACCCAAGCCAAAAAAAGAATTTCATATATATCCTTCTAAAACTTCATAATATCATATTTACCCAACTTAAAACTTTAATATCATATATACCCTTTAAAACTTTTAAATATATCAAATATAGCCAAATTATTTATTTATTACTTTAAAACTCATAATAAATATTCATTAATAAATAAAATGACCAATCTACCCTTTTTATTTCTTAAACTTCATAATATCATATTTACCCAATTGAAAACTTTAATATCATATTTACCCTTTTAATTTTTTAAATATATCAAATATATCCTAAATTATATATTTATGATCTTTTATTACTTTAAAACTCATAATAAACATTCTTTTATATTTTTCCTATATACCACCAGAGATATTCTATATTCAGCTCCATCGTCGTCGTCCTCTAAACTCATTTGTTTCATTGGACACCCAAAACTCACAAATTTCCATCTATTAATCCAATCCTTTTGTTTTATTCTACTTTTTCAAACTCTCTGTTATTAATTCCCGTCACAGATTTCCTTCCAAATTTCGATGTAGGGATGAAAAAAAACTCGTTTTACCTGAACCAGACCGTTTCATTTTCGGATCGGTTCTCGGTTCCTATAATTCGGTTTTCGGTTCTATTGGGTCTGGTCGATTTTTTTCATTTGTTAAAGTCTGTAAATAACCGGACCGGACCGTTTCATATTCGGGCCGGTTCTTAGCTATTGGTTTTAAGCATTTTTTTTGTTCTCGGGTACTTCGGGTTTGGGCCCGTTCCGGAACCGAGCTCATCCCTAGCTTGATTATAAAGATGCAATATGAGAATGGTAGGTACTCCCACCATCTTAATTTTCTTTGCATCGAGCATCCGTTACTGACACTACGTTCAAAGAATATATGTTTATGGAATTTCATCTCTTAATAAACAACAATATGATGATATGATAAAAGATGATGGAAATTATATCATTATGAACTGAGGTAGGCTTAATGGTTTTTTTTAAATAAATATTGGTAGCCAAATGTTTATACGAGATATGTTTTCTTAACATCAAATGTGTTGGTGCTAGAGAGAAATAACATATCCACAATTTATATATGTAAAAAAATCGAATTCCGTTTAAACCATTCCAGATTTTCTGTGGTAAATACAAAACATGGACAACCATACAGGACTAAAGATTATATCTTTAAATGGGTAGATGGACGCAAGAACTAATTTAGAATCGCTTTAGGTTATTCACACATGTTGTAGAACACACATGTTGTACCTTTGATCTCAGAACAGCAGCAGCAACCATGGTTGTTGACGAAAGCCTAATAAACAAGAAAAAGATTGGATTTTCAAAGAAATTTGTTGTTTTTTTTATTTTATTTGAAGAAATGGGTTTAAGAAAGTACAGAAAAGAGTACAAATTCAACGATAAAAAGATCAAAATTTGGAAGGAAATCTGTGATGGGAATTAATAACAGAGAGTTTAAAGAAGTAGAAGAAAACAAAAGGATTGGATTAATAGATGGAAATTTGTTAGTTTTGGGTGTCTAACGAAACAAATGAGTTGAGAGGACGACGACGATGGAGCTGAATACAGAATATCTTTGGGGGTATATAGGAAAAATATAAAAAAATGTTTATTATGAGTTTTAAAGTAATAAAAGATCATAAATAAATAATTTGGATATATTTGATATATTTAAAAGTTTAAAAGGGTATATGTGATATTAAACTTTTCAAATGGGTAAATATGATATTATGAAGTTTAAGAAATAAAAAGGGTAGATTGGTCATTTCTTTATTAATGAACATTTATCATGAGTTTTAAAGTAATAAAAAGGAACAAATAAATAATTTAGATATATTTGATATATTTAAAAGTTTTAAAGGGTATATATGATATTAAAGTTTTAAATTGGGTAAATATGATATTATGAAGTTTTAGAAGGATATATATGAAATTCTTTTTTTGACTTGGGTATATATGATATTATGCAGTTTTAGAGTGACATATATGAAATTCTCCCTTTTTGTAAAATGAATATTTAATGGCTACAACTTGATAAATGGGTGTGATATACTGATATTTGGCTATTTTAGTAATTAACCCTACTTTTATCACCTATATATATATATATATATATATATATATATATATATATATATATATATATATATATATATATATATATATATATATATATATATGTTATAATAAAGCAAAACAATTTATGCCACGTGTCGCTTCCACAATGCACGAAAATTTCTTTTTCCTGCTTCTTTTTCCTAATTTAATACATTAACTTAATTACATTAAATTTTGATTATAATTTTTTCTCATTAATGAATTAATATTAAATTAGATTTGCAACATATTAAATTAATGCTTACCTAAATTAAATATGTATCATTATTATCATTAATGATCATAGTTAAATTCAAATGTAAAAATTTGAATTTAAATGTAGAAGTGTAGTAAATAACGTAAAACGTTGTGTTAATTATTTTGCTAACAAAATTTAAAATTTGACTTAGATAACAAAAAGTTAAGAATTACATGATGAAACTTCAATTGTGAATATGATAATTTTTTATCATTAATTTTCAGATATTCCATTTTTATATTTTATCATTTTCAAAAAAATATATATACAATTTCACGTTGGAAGTTTTTGTTTATTATATTGATATTTTATATTTGAAGTTAATAAAAATTAAAAAAAAAATTCTTTTGCAAGCACACATTATCTGTTTTTTAAGATATAATATAATGATGTTTTTTATGTAATATCAAGCAACTAAGTATTTTTGATCTATAATTTAACTAGCTTTCAATTTTTTTATTTTAATTATATATAAATTTTATAATAATTTATTAAAATATAAAAAAATTATGTATTTTCTACATCAGCCCATGTAATGCATGGATCTCAAAATTATATTATAATAAAGCAAAACAATTCATGTCATATTTCGCTTTCATAATGCAAGAAAATTTTATTTTCTCACATCGTTTTTCAAATTTAACACCTTAACTTAATTACATTAAATTTTGATTTTATTATTTTTCATTAATTAATTTGTAATAAATTAGATTTTGTAACATATTAAATTAATGTTTACCTAAAATAAATACCTTTCATTATTATCCATAATAATTATAATTAAATCCAAATGTAGAAATTTGAATTAGTTGTGGAAATTATTATTATTAAATATAAGAAAGGAAAACATCAAATGTCACGTGTCACCTCTACGTTTCACCAAAAAAGATAATTACAATTTATTATTATAAAAAAATAAAAGATAAATACAATTTATTATTTTTAAAAAAGATAAATATACTCTATTTTTAATCTATGAATAATAAAAGATAAACACAATTATTATTTTTACTTATATACTTTTTATATAAAATAAATTTAATTAAAAATAGCCACGTACTACATGGGTCGTAAACTAGTATTCCTTTATAATACTCTTTTTCCTTTTGTACTTTTTTATCACCTATCCTATTTTTCTTATTTTATAATCACTCATTTTATTTTTTCTTAAAATAAAAAGTTCATCAACTAAACAAGTTTTCACTTTTTATAGAAACTTTTTTTTTTTCTGAAAACTATAACTTGAAAAATGAAATTGAAAAAATGACTAGTTTTCCTTAACTAAACGCAACCTAAAATATTCAAGATCGGTACTATATATACTTCCCCAAAATGCCTAAAAGATCTCATGATAGAATTGAAATTTTACCAGTAATATAGGTAAAAGTAAAAAACACCAATGTCACTTGGAGACAAGTGGTGTACTAGCCAGAACTAAAACAAAAATTATAAATAACTGATGAAAGTGGATGCTACTCCTTTGAAAACCAGTTGGCATTAAAAAATTCCTACAAAATTTTTTTTAAATTTTATGATTAAGTTCTTACATTTTTTTTTCGATTGTAAATCGTTACACTATTTTATCTCATCCAAAAATATATATTTTTGATCGGTTATCGGATGAGCTGGTAAATTACGACCGATAAAATAAAAATTTTAAGAACTTAATCGCTAAAATCTTAAAAGTTAGTGAATTTTTTTTCAATTTTAATCGCATGAAAAAACAAATATTACTTTTGTGATAACTGATAATCCATCCGAGATAAAGGCTATGTTTGGTAGAGAGCTTTTAAAAGCTTTTAGAAGCTTTTATTTTGAATAAGCTCTACTAAAAAATAAAAGTTTTGTTTGGAAGGATACATAGAGCTTTCATTAAAAATAAGCTCTTTTTTAAAAAGCTAATAGAAGTAGCTTTTGAAAAGCTACAGAGCTTTTAGTCAAACATATTGACTTTTTTACCATTCTATTAATCATAAACTACCACCTTTAATTAATATTAATGTCCTTTTAAGTAATTTAATGCTAAAAACTACAGATACATATACTTTTATCAAACACATTTATAAAACTAAAAGCTCTAGCTCTTTTAAAAAGCTTCAGCTCTCAAAAGCTTCAGCTACTAAAAGCTCTACCTCTATTAAAAACACAAAGCTACAGCTAGTTTTGCCAAACATACCCAAAAATCATCACAGATTAGTAAGAGACAGACATTTGTCTACTAGCTTCCATGTGCAATTGAATAAACACTTAAAATACTTTATGAAGGTGGATGCTATTCAAATTCTCTTCTCTAACAAAAACATGTCATTTATCAACACATAAAATAGATAACAATTAGAGTAAATTACAGATATGCTCGTTGTGATTTGTTTAAAATTATGAAAACGGTTCCTCAACTTTAAAAGTTGCAGTGACGGTCCCTCAAACCACTTTTTACTTGCAGAATTGGTCCTTCTATTTCTAACATTTTTAAAAATGACGATTTTGCCCTTTTTCAGTTACGAATTTGGTGATTTCAATTTTGGTCCATTTTCTTATTTGTTCATAAATATTAATTTAATAAATTATGATTTGATTCATTATTAATTATATTATTATTATTATTATTATTCTCATTATTATTATTATTATTATTATTATTATTATTATTATTATTATTATTATTATTATTATTTATACCTATTTATTTTGTAAAATAAATCTATATTTGTTTACTAAAAATTATTTTTATTTATATACTTAATTAGTTAAGTTATGCATCTTTTTATGTATTCAATTAATTTATAAAAGTATTATTTATTCATATTTTATTGGTTAAACTATTTGTATAATTTTATTATTTATACTTTTCATCAAACTATTTCAATACTTTAATAAAATTTGAATTTGTGTAAATTTTGATTTAAATTTACTAATTCATTACGTTTTGATTAAAGTTTGCTAATTTATTATTTTTGATTTAAATATCTTGTTACGCTAATATGTTTTATTTAAAATTATTCTTTTATTTGTTTGGATTTAAATACTTTCTTATGCCAATACCTTTTGATTTCAATTTTAACAAAATATATTATTTTAAATAAAATAAACTAAAAGATAAGTATAATTCATTATTTATAATATCTATAAAGATTAATAAATATAAAATATAAATAAAATATAACATTTTTTACATCTTTAGTATTAATAAATAGATAAGATTTAAATCTACATTCAAATTATATCGTATATGTACTTTATTAATAAATCTAATTAAAAAAATATATTATGCGTTTATTTATAAAATTATTTGTAAAATTGTTTATTTTTAATATATATTAGTAATTTAATAACTTTTATGACATTTTTTTTAAAACCAACCTAATAAAATAAAAAATTTAAATCCAAACGTACTGGAATAACAAAATAATTAAATTCAAATAAATAAAATTAATAAATATAAATAAAAACATATTAGCGTAACAAAATATTTGTAAACTTAAATTAAACGTAATGAACAAGTAAATTTAAATCAAAATTTTCATAAATTCAAAATTTATTAACGTAATAAAATAGTTTGATAGAAAAATATAAATAATAAAATTTTATAAATAGTTTATCCATTAAAATATAAATAAATAAAATTTAATAAATAAATTGAATAAATAAAAAGATGCATAATTTGACTAATTAAGTATATAAATAAAATATTATTTTGTAAAGAAATATAAATTTAGTTTACAAAATAAATAGGTATAATTGACAGCAGCAGCAGTAATAATAATAATAATAATAATAATAATAATAATAATAATAATAATAATAATAATAATAATAATAATAATAATAATAATAATAATAATAATAATAATAATAATAATAATAATAATAATGAGAATAGTAATAATAATAATATAATTAATAATGAATAAAGTCATATTTTATTAAATTAATATTTCAAATTTAAAACCAAAAATGAAAAATTAAGAAAAGGAACCAAAATTGAAATTAGCAAACTTGTAATTAAAAGAAGGGCAAAATCGTCATTTTTAAAAATTTTAGAAATAGAAGGACCAGTTCTACAACTAAAAAGTGGTTTGAGGGACCGCCACTGCAACTTTAAAAGTTGAGAGATCGTTTCCATAATTTTGAACAAACCACAGGGACCATTTCTGTAATTTACTTTAACAATTATTTTAATACATAAAACATAATAGAAAATAGAGTAAATTACAAATTTCGTCCCTGTGGTTTATAGCAAATTACGGATCCCGTCCCTCTATAGAAGAAATTACAAATTCGATGTCTGTGGTAAACATTTTGTTACGGATTTAGTCCTTTGACCAGTTATTTTTTAAATATGACAATTTTACCCTTCATTAAATGATAAAAATAAGTAATGAACTTTTATTTATTTGACAAAATTAAAAAACAAAAATAAAAAAATGATAAAAGCTCTCTCTCTCTCTCTCACTCTCTCTCTCAACAAATAAAACCATGAATGGTTTCATAACAACAACAATCTCAATCCCCCTGACAGTAATTCTATCTTCTTACCAATGGATTCTTCGTCGTCGTGTTCTCCCTCACAATCACACCACCCTTTCACCCTACTTGAACCTTCTCCCTTCTTTCCAACCAAATTCAACAACACTTATGACCTTCCCTTTGATTTCGCATGCGAACCTCCCAATTTCTTGCCTAACCACACCTCCAATTTCATGAATTTTCATGCTATGTCTACCCAATCTCACATTGCGATCCCTGAACTCTCTTCCAGTTCCGATTTCCCGCCCACCACCACCAACAACGACGGAGACATTGGTGAACTAGGGTTTGACGGTTTTCAAAGCTCTGTAATCGCAAATCCTTTGTTCCTGCCTAGGTCTAAAGTTCTAAGACCGCTTGAGATTTCACCGCCTATCGGAGCACAACCTACTCTGTTTCAAAAACGAGCTGCCTTAAGACAAAGCTCGGATAAATTAGGGGAATTTGGGAATTCGAACTGGGGGAAGAGAGCAGATAACATGGCTGTTGGCTCAGGCTTTGAAAAAACATTACTGAGATCAGGTGCTTTGAATTGTTCTGCAGCCTGACTCTGCAACTGTGAGCTCAGATCCTCCACCTCCGCCACCTCCACCTCCGCCTCCGCCACCGACGGTAGTCAAGTTGCAGCGATCACATCATACGACATTGCCGCCATAGTAATAACTCCGGCGACTGTACCAAAGTTGGGTCTTTCAGGATGAAGTCCATGAGTGTGTATTCGTCTTTAAAGAACACCAACAGCAACCAGAAAGGGGTAGAGATTGTAAAGCCATCAGCCAGAGAAGTACTGCCATGGTTGTCGAAGAGAAGATAGGGTGCGTTTAGTTGGCCGGCAGATTTGCGGAGGTTCAGTTGTGGTCTCTCTCATCGATCTCTGGCTGGTTTCTCTCCTTGGTCTTTGTCTCTCTCTTCGATCTATCGATGGCTATTTCTCATAGTCCTTGTGGTTCACGGTGGTGGTGGAGAGGTATGGTGGTGAAGGAGAAGTGGAGTAAGTGGGTGAATGATGAGAGGAAAATATGGTAGAGAGAGAGAGAGAGAGCTTTTATCATTTTTTTTAATTTTGTTTTTTAATTTTGTAACACAAATAAAAGTTCATTACTTATTTTTATCATTTAATGAAGGGTAAAATTGTCATATTTAAAAAAATAACTGGTCAAAGGACTAAATCCGTAACAAAATGTTAACCACAGACATCGAATTTGTAATTTCTTCTATAGAGGGACGGGATCCGTAATTTGCTATAAACCACAGGGACGAAATTTGTAATTTACCCTAGAAAATAATACGTTGTGAGAATAATATTATAATAAGTGTTAAATAAAGAGTACAAGTTTGGTTAGCTAAAGCCTTGATAAATTTGCAGAGTACATTTGAGTAACCACTGCAAATCCACTATCAACTCCCAAGTTTTGTCCGCTTACATATGCCGATTCATCTGAAGTAAGAAATAGAGCCGCATCTGCAATGTGCCTCGCTTTCAACGCTACGCCTTTTAGATTTCCCATCTCAGAATAAATCTCCTCCACGTGGCTTGCTTCCATATCGCCGAGTTTGCAAGTAAGAGGAGTAGCCAAAACAAAAGGCGAAATACAGTTCACTCTAATCCCATGACTCCCTCGCTTGCGTTCTTCATCAAACCCACCATGGTATGTGTTTGAGTTATGAACGTCAATCCCATGAATTCACACAAGGCATCAAATCATAAATGGACATCATTTTTTCAGTCCAATAAGCAATATATTAGGAGGGGGTTTGGTTTTGAGTTATGAACGAGATTATTAGCTTATTACGTTACAATAATACAAATATTGGTTTAAAGTGTTTGGATTGCATACGTTAACAAATGATTATTTGTGTTTAAAGTTAATCCTACCACACTTTTTCATAAGTTAAAAAATGTAGCTTATTTGCTTAATAAGTGATTATTTAGTCATTTTACAAATAAAAACGCAAATCCAAACATTTTAAAACTGATTATTTAATAATTATGATAGCAAACAGCAGAAACTAAACCAAACACTACATTCCCGACAACATTTTTTGTTACAGTTATTATCTGATTATTAGTTTTTAAAACGATACAACACTTTTTCAAACGTAAATCTAAACACCCTCTAGGTCCACATGTGAATTCTTTTAAATTTATAGCCCAATACATGACCAAAACTTTTTAAAAAATAATTTGTCGTATTTTTAAAAAGATCTTATTTTTCTATATTAGTCGAACCCATTTTAAAAGATAATACGTTATATTTTAAATTTTTTAAAAAAATATTTTTCTTTAATCATACCATGAATATTAAAATATTTTTAAAATATTCAATACCTGCACATGTACTTCTCCAAAACGTCTAAAAGATCACATGATACAATTGAAAATTTTCCAGTAATATAGGTAAAAGTAAAAACACCAATGCCACTTGGAGACAAATGGTATACTAGCTAATAATAGCTAACACAAGAAGAAGTAAAACAAATATTTAAATAATTGATGGCCTTTTAAAAAAAAAAGTTGGCATTAAAAAATTCCTATAAAATTTTTTATTTTTTATGATCAAGTTCGGATTAGCTGGTAAAATACGACTGATAAAACAAAATGTTTAAGAACTTAATCGCTAAAATGTGAAAAGATAATAAATTTTTGGGTTAAAATCGTACAAATGTATGTTACTTTGGTGAATTTACTCAAATGACTAATCTAGTTATTTTTTATCACTTAGGTACTTGTACTTAAAATTTATTGTTGAGATGGTACTTTTGATTACCGGTTATCGGTTCTACCGGTAAAGATCTCATATTTGTGTTTTTAGAAGTATTAAAAGAATCTATATGCTTATGTGGATTTTTAAAATTATTTATATAAATCAAAATTCATGTAAATCCACGTAATCATCATGTTATTAAAAACGTGTCACGTTGTCATTTGAAACAGCAAAAACTGTCATATCAACATAATTACTGGTTACATTTACCATATCGACAAGTTATTTCGAGAACAAGTACCTACCGGTCAAATAAAAAGGTTAGTTAGTCATTTAGGTAAATTGTGAAAAGTGTGTTGCATTTTTACGACTTTAACCCTAAGTTTTTATTCGATATGATATTAATCGCATGAAAATGGTCATCCATCCGAATTAAAAATCATCACAGTATATCTTAATTAAAGACAGACAAATGTCTACAAGCTTTCATGTGCAATTGAATAAACACTTCTAAATACTTTATAAAGGTGGATGCTATTCAAATCCACTTCTATGACATAAACATCTCATTTTTCAACACATAAAATAGATAACAATTATTTTAATACATAAAACATAATAGAAAATAATACGATGGAGAGTAATATTATAATGAGTGTTTAAATATAGAGTACGAGTTTGTTTAGCTAGAGCCTTGATAAATTTGCGGAGTACATTTGAGTAACCACCGCAAATCCACCATCAACTCCCAAGTTCTGTCCGCTTACATATGCCGATTCATCTGAAGCAAGAAATAGAGCCGCCTCTGCAACGTGCCTCGCTTTCAACGCTATGCCCTTCAGATTTCCCATCTCGGAACAAATCTCCTCCACTTGGCTTGCTACCATATTACCAAGTTTGCAAGCAAGAGGAGTAGCCACGGCAAAAGGCGAAATACAGTTCACTCTAATCCCATGACTCCCTAACTCATTACATGCATTCCTCATCAAACCCACCATTGCATGTTTTGAAGTTGTGTAAGCATGTGGCCCAGCTCCTCCAATGGACGACGCTACGCTTGCAGTGCATATGATTGAACCACGTATCCCTCTATCAACCATGGCACGAGCAGCATGTTTGATGGTTGCAGCCACCCCACGAACATTGATCGCCATAGTGTTGTCAAAGTCTTCCAAGTCCATGTCTAAAAGTGTTGTTGTCATCTGGCCCAAGATCCCAGCGTTGCTAAACAATATGTCCAGGCGATCG
This sequence comes from Centrapalus pauciflorus, assembly GCA_020465985.1. Classification (NCBI taxonomy): domain Eukaryota; kingdom Viridiplantae; phylum Streptophyta; class Magnoliopsida; order Asterales; family Asteraceae; genus Centrapalus; species Centrapalus pauciflorus. The sequence goes on from JAANYP010001278.1 coordinate 92,087, forward strand.
TATTTAGCGAGGGTGTAGCGCACTGCTGCTTCCACTTCCTTCTCGACTCTGACATCGCAACGACAATAGGAGATTTTGGGATCCATGCAAGAGGCAACGACTTGGTGAGCCAAGTCATCTTGGACATCGACAATCACAACATGTGCTCCATTTTTCAGGAATAACCTTGTTAGATATAATATAAAAATAAAAATTAGGATTTACCATTATTGACCTAACTCAATTGTATAGATGGATTTATGATCCATATTTTACTATGTAAATATTAATCAATATAATACATTAACCTACAACATTTTTAATATCCTACAAACCTGGCAGCCTCTTCTCCGATGCCGCTAGCTCCACCAGTGATAATGGCTACTTTCCCTTCCAACCTTGATAATTTCACATATCATTATTCCCGTATATAACAATTAATTACGACTTGAAACAATCAATACGTAATATCAAAACGCGTGAATCGGATTCTATACCTTGGCTTGTTGATCATAGTTGCTCCTATGAAGATGAATGAGATCAATTGAAAGAATTTGGTTTCAATTTAAGGAAAAGAAGTGAGATGATATTCATGGATCTCTGTGGTTCTTTGGCTCTATATATGCACAAAAAATTGACAAATTATGAATGCAAATTTATTAATTCTATCCTTTATTAAGGTGTACTTCTAGTCTTCCATGGTACTAAGTAGGTATCATCAATTAATTCTATTCTTTATTGGACTATAATAATATTTAGCAAAAGAGAATGTGATATATATAAAATTTGGTTCAAATGAGTATTACATCTTCCGTTGGATATCAGAGGTACAATTCAAAACAAAATATATTTAAAAAAAAGTTGGTATAAAAATGTACAAATTAACATTATAAGTTAATATAAATTGGAATCATCTGTATTTATCTCGTAAATTATAAAAAAAAGATTCTTTTATATTAGCTGAGAGCCTGAGACCTATTGATTAAGACTTTACGAAAGTTGGGTCTTAATCTTAGATCATATATATGTATATATGAATTTTAGAAGTGAGTTCGATGTGGTTTTTATATATAAATGTGTATTGGTTCGGTTCACGTTTTCAGTTTGGTTTTGTATTAAAACCAAAATCACACAAAAAATTTGGTTTTTCAAAAATATAAAACCAAGTTGACGAATTCTATTTCGGTTTTGATTTTTCGATTTGGGCTTTTCGTTTTTGGTTTTGATTTTTTACGCAACCTGATAGAATTTTTATTTTTAATTTATAAGAAGTGATGTTTTTGATTTATATAATCTTGTAATGTTAAATAGGATATATAATATTAAAATAAAAAATGAATATATGATTATAACTAAATTAATAAAGAAAATAAAATTTTTTAGTAACTAAAAAATAAATTTATAAATATAATACTAATAACAATAAATAAGTAAAATACTAAAAACTAAGTATATTTATGAATAAACAATTGTATTTATTAATAAAGCATATATAAGAATTATAAAATAAAATAGAAATATATATTTGGGACTAAAAGCATCACAAATGAAAAGGATCAAAATGTCATTTTACAAAGTTAATGGTTGAGTAAAACCTAACAAAATTAGCAAAATAGAGACAGAATTTGAGATTATTAATTATAGGGACTGAATCCGAGTATTTATTAAATCATAGTAATGAAAAATGTCATTTTGTCTTCATGAGTCTAAAAATATAGAGTTCAAGTTCTACATGATTGTATCAATATGTAATTCAAGCATACATTCATATTTTTATAATGATGTATACTTATATGTATTTCTGTATTGGTGATCAAGTAAATTAATAATAGGTAAATTACAATTTCCGTCCCTGTGTTTATATGTAAATTATGATTATCGTCCTTTTCGCATCAAACTACAATTTAGTACCTATAGTTGTCATTTTGTTATGCTTTTGGTATTTTGATTTGTCATTATTTAAATAAGAGTTAATTACAAAAATGGTCCCTGTGGTTTGTCCTAAAATTTGGATATGGTCCCTGAACTTTCAATTTTGCAAAAACGGTCCTTATTTTCATAGTTTGTTTGCAATTTTGGTCCCTCAACCTATTAACTTTTCTAATATGACCAAATTACCCTTATTTTGATGCAAACTATAGGGACCATTTCTACAATTAATTTTTTTTGACTCTTTTTTATTCTTAATTAAATAAATTATTTTTTAGTGTTACTTAAATTTAATAAACTATAGAAAAGAAAAAATTATTTAATTATTTATGTTGGTTCATAAATAATTTAGATATTTTTAGTCTTGATTAATTATTTAATTTACTATAATCAAAGTGTAAACCAATCATAATTTATAATAAAAAAAAATCATTTATGTTTAGAAACTATTTTCTAGAGGTTTCGTATATAAAATATTATAAAAATATTTGACTCCATAATTATTTATGTTGTTTCATAAATTTATAATAAAAATATGTTTGTTGGTCAAATATATTTTATTTTCTTCTTAAATAAAATCGGCTAAAAGATTCTATTTTATAATCCGTTCACATTTGTATCAAAGCAAGGTGATAATGACAAAGGTGTCGATTTAATCGGATTAAAATGAAAAGTCAATCTGAAAGACGAAAAAAGATTAAAAACCTATTTATATTTCTCGATTTTTATGTTAAGGTCTAACAAACCAAAGTTTGATTATTAAAGTTGTTAATCATGAATCTCAAAAATGTTGTATGGACCTAAAATTTTAAATCGTTTTTGGTGTCAATTAAAATTAAAACGATAAAATAATTGATACGTTAAATAAAAAAAATTTGAGTTGCCTTAGGCAATTTGGAAGTTTTTTTTTAACTCGGTCAAATTAAACGTTGAATTTTTATTTATTTAAGTTCTTTAATATTTTTAACTTTAACTAAATTGTTGTCTCATAAATATTTTTTTATAATTTTATTAAAGTTAATTAACACTGAAAATAAAGTAGAGTCAATTACATAAATGGTCTTTGTGGTTTGATCAACATAAATATTTTTTTTATGAATGTATGAACCAATATAGATATTTATAGAGAAAAAATTTCTTATTTATGAAGCCTTTAAAAAATAATTTCTAAACATAAATGATTTTTTCGATTATAAATTTTGATTGGTTTACACTTTGATTATAGTAAATTAAAATTAATTAAGACTAAAAATATCTAAATTATTTATGAACCAACATAAATATTTAAATAATTCTTTTCTATTTTTTATAGTTTATTAAATTTAAATAACACTAAAACATAATTTATTTAATTAAGAATAAAGAAGAGTTAAAAAATTAATTGTAGAAATGGTCCCTATAGTTTGCATCAAAATAAGGGTAATTTGGTCATATTAGAAAAGTTAATAGGTTGAGGGACCAAAATTGCAAACAAACTATGAAATTAAGGACCGATTCTGCAAAATTGAAAGTTCAGGGACCAAATCCAAAATTTAGGACAAACCACAGGGACCATTTTTGTAATTAACTCTTTAAATAATGATCATTTTGCCCTTTTACTTTTGTTTCGTTTTTAGTCCCTAACAATTTATTTTCTTTTTTATATCATTTCTAATTACTTTTTATTCTAACATTATATATTTAATATGTACTTTTTTTTTTGTTATTATTATAATTTGACTAAAGTAATAATTTTTATTTTATTATTATTATTAATTTAGGTATATAAATCAATAAATATATAATAATAATTTAGTTTCTTTGTTTTTTTACTAAGTATTATAAAAATTTTAATTAAAAACAACTTATACATATAATTTGTATTATTATTATTATTATTCTTATATTTAGTTTGAAACACATATTAAACTATTTATATATTTAAAATTATTTTTACCATATTACATGTTTCAATTAAACTATTACTTTAAGCAAGCATACATACATACATACATATATATATATATATATATATATATATATATATATATATATATATATATATATATATATATATATATATATATAGTTTTAGCTAAACTTAACGATTTAATACATTGAATATTTGTAGTATAAATATTGATTTTTAAAATAGTTAAATCAGAACATGTTATATGTTAAGTTTATATATTTCATGAAAACGCCATATTCATACATTTTTAAAAAACAAATTAATATGTATCGACTTAACAAAATAATTAAATTAAAAAGTACAAGTTAATACAAAAATGTATAAAATTGGTAAAAAGTTTTGGTTAAATATATAAGTATTTATATGAACTATATAATAAAGAGAAAAAGTTAAATAAAGTATAAATAATTGAATGCATGTTTGAAATTAAATATAATAATAGTAATATGATTAAAATTATTCACACACATATGCATGTATGTAGACATATGTTTATTTTCGATAAAAATTTTATAATTAATAAAAATTGAAGAAAATAAAAAAATCTTGTTATATATTATTTCATTTAAATACGTAAATTAATAATAATAATAATAAAAGACAATATATTAAAAGAATTAGTACTTTACTCAAATTGTAATAATAACATAAAAAGTACATATAAATGCATAATGATAGAATAAAAGTAACTAGAAATAATATAAAAAAAGAAAATAAATTGTTAGGGAAAAATAAAAGGGCAAAATGATATTTTTTAAATAATAATAGGTCAAAAGACCAAAATCATAACAAAATAACAACCATAGGTACTAAAATTGTAATTTTGATGCGAAAAGGACGATAACCATAATTTATATATAACCACAGAGACGAAAATTGTAACTTTTACAATTTAATTTTATATTATTATGTCTTGTAGCATCACATGGGTACATAACTAATTATGCATAATATGTTTGTCTGTAAAAATTTTAGAAATTTTCGGTAACACATATGTAGTTTCCTTCACATATTTAAAATTTTTTTAAAACATTCTCATAGATTTCTGTGCATTTGACATGCAGCAGTTTACGAGAAGATTAAGACTACGGTTATTAAACGTTGTGTATATTTTTTATCCATAATTTGTATTTGGATTAATTTGTTTACAGTAGCTCATTAGTTAAAGAGCAAATTACATAAATGGTCCCTGTGGTTTATAGCAAATTACAAGTTTCGTCCCTAACTTTTAAAAATTACACTGGTAGTTCATATTTTGTAATCTTGTTACGTTTTCAGTCCCTAAGCAACTCAAATATTTAAATATTTCAATTTTACCCTTAGAAACTAATTTCACTTATGGTTCTTAATGAATTAATTAAGTTTTTACTTCATATTTAATTATTTGTATATTCATATATTTTTAATTAATAAGTAATATTTTATATATTATTATAAGAATTTATCTACAATTTATTTATGTACTTCCCTGTATATTAATAAGTTTCATACCTATTAATTTTAAATATATATTTAGTTATTTCTACATTCGTTCATTTTGAAAAAAAATATATATTTTTATTAATTTTTGTTTTATAAAATATTTTCCAATCTACTTATATATTTAATTAATTTATCGTTCTTATCTTCACATATTAACTTTTAAATGATATTATAGGTGGTTTTGAAATCCTAAACATGTAAATATGTAAATTTATTTATAGATTAAAAATTATTTATTCTTAATTTATAGATTTTTATTGGTACAATATTGTATATTTTACATATGAAATAGTGTAACTAAAATTGTATTATTCCTAATAAAAACTTAACAAGATTGTAATCTTTTTAGCATTTTTTAATTTTTTTTTGGGTGTAACATATCATTTTTCTAATGTTTGAATAGTATAAAATACTCGTTCAATTATTAAATATACATCATTCTTTTAATTTTTTTCTATTTTTATTTTTATTTCACAAAATACAACATGTAAGAAACTTTTAAATTATTTCAAAAATCTATTGATAATTTTAAATATTTTTTCTAAAAAAACACTATTTTAAAATTAAAAAATAAAACATTATTTTAATATTAAAAAACAAAACATTATTTAATGACATTAAATATATGTTAAAATCTTATTTAGAACTATCAAAGGTTTTTTTTAGAAATAATTTAAAATTTTCTCATATATTTTTTTATGAAATAGAAATAAAAAAGAAGAGAAAAAAAAAAGTAAACTAGAATTTATATTAACAATGAACATATATTTTATACTATTCAAACATTAGAAAAGAATGATATGATATACTATAAAAAAATTTAGAATGCTAAAAAATTACAAGCTTGTTAAAGATTATTAAAAATAATATATTTTTATTAATATCATATCATATGTAAAGTTTATAATGTTTTCTGATAATATTTATGAAATAAGAAGGGATGCTTTTTAAAATTTATAAATGAATGTACATATCTTACATGTATAAAATTCCAAAACAATATGAATAACATTTAAAAATTAGTATGTGAAAATAAGAAGGATAAATTAATTAAATATATAGATATATGAAAAAAAAAATTATAAAACAAAAATTAATAATCGAAAAATATTTCCATAAAAAAGAATGAAATTATAAAAAATACAAATAATAATTTATAAAAAAAACTAAATTAATTAATTAGGGATCATATGTGAAATTCATTTGTAAGGGCGAAATTGGTATTTTTAAAAAATTGAATTTTTTAGGGACTGAAAGCGTGACAAAATTTTAAAATATGGACCATCAGTGTAATTTTTAAAAGTTAGGGACAAAACCTGTAATTTGCTATAAACCACAGGGACCATTTATGTAATTTACTCTTAGTTAAAACTACAAGTTCTTAAAAGTTAATCTATGTACTTCAAGTGGCTTATATAAGTAGTTTGAGCTTATGAAAAAGTAAAATCACCAAATAACGTTAATTAATTATAATTTTAATATATTTATTTATTTATATAGGTTTTTACATCATTTTATATTTTCGAGCTTCAGCTCCAAATTAACGCATCTAATAACAAAAATTTTAGGGTAAAATACAATTTCGTCCCTATGGTTAGGTATAAATTATGGATCCCGTCATTCTTCGCGATTAATTACGAATTTCGTCTCCGTTATTGGCAATTTGTTTGGGTTTTGGTCATTTGACCAATATTTTTTTTATAAATGACCATTTTGCCCTTTATAAAAATATAATTTTAGACAATGAAGTCTATTTTTCATAAAATAATATCAAATTTTTATTTAATATTTATAATTAATCCACCAACTTTCTTTATTTTTAATCTCTCTCTCCATTTGTTCATATGGATGCATACCCAAGAAGACATACAAAGAGGAGCAAATACCAATGTTTGGATTATGTTACCAAGAACAAGAAGAAGAAATTATGGAGAGTCAAAATAGTAAAAAGACTTCGATGGAACATAGTTTCACCAACAAAGCTATGGACCAACCTCAAGAATGCTTATCTCAAACTCATGCTCAACATGGCTGGAAACCTTGGCTACTTGACCACTCGAACGACTTTTCCGACCCAAAAGCTTCCCCTTCGAGTCTCCGGTCGCCGGATTTCATCCACCCAACAAGCAAAGAAGCAACGTTTAAAGAATAGAACCTGAAAAATGGACATGGAACTCTAGATCGTATTGTGGAATCAGGAAACATGAAGATGGTGAAGAAAATGATCAATAGAAATCGTGAAATCGTAAAAATGGTGAAAAGATGAAGATGGTGAAGAAACATGATCATGAAAATGGACATGGACAAGGAACCTGAAACATGAAGATGGTGAAGAAACACGGTCATAAGAAATGGTGAAAATGGTGGAATGACAGACGGAGGAATAGTGAAAATGGTGAAGAAAACAAAAGGGAGAGAGAGAGAGAGATAGGTAGGTACTAGGTAGGTTTGGTGGAAAAAATACTTTAAAAAATAGAAGTCATTATATACATATATATATATATATATATAGATTTAGGTTCAAGTGAGTACCACCTATTATGCAGCGCACCAGAAGGTACCAGTCTTAAAAGTATTTTTTTTGAAATTTTTTTCCATGAACATGTTTTAATTAACATTATGAAGATCATACGTGAATTTCACGCAAATCCGAACTCTCTAAGTGCATGAAAACACGCATCACATAAATGTGAGTTCACATGTATTCAAAATCATGTAAGTGTGTGTTCACATCACTTTTTAGGAGCTAGGAGATGTGAATGTATGTGAAATTTACATACGATCTTCATAATGCTAATTAAAACATGTTTATGAAAAAAAATTTTAAAAAAAGTTTTTTTTAAAGGTGGTACCTTCTGGTGCGCTGCATAATAGAGGTACTCTCTCGAACCATATTCTATATATATATATATATATATATATATATATATATATATATATATATATATATATATATATATATATATATATATATATATATATTACAATTACCAAATCTTCTCCACCAATGACCTTTTTCCTTTTTTCTTTTTTTTTTTAAAATTTTCATAATAATATATTCATCTTAGTGTTATATTTTATTTAGCCCTTTTATTTTAATAAATTTTCATTTAGTTCTCTTTTAACATTTATTATTACAACATTTTCTTACATACTTAAAATTATGATTTTAATTATACATATGTTTGTATTTGTTATGTTAATTTTGTAAAAAAACTTTATTATTCAAATGTATGATACAGAATTTTAATGTAATTGTTTTATAATTAAAATGTAACTATTTAAAATTTAGATTTTTTTATTAAATATGATCATATGACATTGGAAATTACTATTATAACGTTGCAAACTCTAATCGATGCATTGGAGACATTACCGTTATAAATTTAATTGATTTGACCGTAAAACCAATAAATTAAATTGACGATTAAACCTAATCAATGTCAAAATTTCAAATTATAGTTATGAATATTTGATTAATTAATTCTGGTTCCGATCCGATTTAATAAGACATTGTTTGTAATTTTAGCATTGCAAAATCTAGAAAACCAATAGATAAAGATGGATCAACAGTATCATTTTTCTTGCTTTTTGAATCTATATCCGTTTTTCAATTTCATTCTTCGATGTTCGTTTCGTTGTGTTTCGTTGTTTGAATTGTTTGAAAAATATTTTTTTATTTTTTTATATTTATTTTTGTAATTAATATTTTAGACCCCGTAGCAATGCGCGGGTGTTAAATAACTCGTTAAATACATCTGAGATGTATTTTCTTCAAAAATTATTTGTTATTAATTATTATATTTTTAAGAGCAAAATGGTCATTTATAAAAAAATGACTGGTCAAATGACCAAAACCAAAACAAATTGCCAACAACGAAGATGAAATTCGTAATTATTTGTGAAGAAGAATGGGATCCATAATTTATACCTAACCACAAGAACGAAATTTGTAATTTACCCAAAATTTTAATTATCAGTCTTGGCTCTATATATGCCCTATATATGTGCTATATAGTTCAAAAAATTGACAAATTATGAATACAATTACAAATTTCGTTCCTGTGGTTTATAGCAAATTACGGATCCCGTCCCTCTATAGAAGAAATTACAAATTCAATGCCTGTGGTTAACATTTTGTTACGGTTTTGGTCCTTTGACCGATCATTATTTTTTAAATGACCATTTTACCCTTGGCATAATTATAAAAATAGGTAATGAACTTTTATTTATTTTACAAAATTAAAAAACAAAAATAAAAAAATGATATAAGCTCTCTCTCTCTCTCTCTCGATTGGTATCTTTCTGCTGCTGAAACTCTGCGATAGCGGCAGCAGATGGTCGCCGGAGATTCCAGGAGCAGTATCGGCGAGATAGCAGGAGCGGCCGCCGGAGTTTCCACCAGCAGCAGCGGCGAGACAGCAACAGGGCGGCGCAGACGGCGCTGGAGAGAAGCAGTCGGCGCAGGGAGGAAGCAGGCAGCGCAGAGCGGTAGGCGGTCGGCGCAAGGAGGAAGCCGGCGGCACAGGTTGGTAGGCGGCGCTAGGGTTGCAGTCAGGTGGAGCGCGGATCCGCAAGGGGTGGGGTGGCGGCGCAAGGGTTTCAGCGGCGACGATGGCAGATCGGTGGATGAAACTTTGCTGTGCTAAACCATGTAAATTCCGACAATCCCTGAACGCGTCGCAACTTCCATCCCTGAACGCGTCGCAACACCAATTCCGACAATCCCTGCAATTCCGACCGGTACCTTCATTAAAACAGCCTTCCCGACGTTAGAAACGATCGCGTCGGCGAACAGATCCACCGCGAAATCCTTGAACGCCGCCTCTCCAAGCATCACGATTGCATCTCCTTCATCCTCCGGTAGCGCTTTTTGATGGCCTTGTCGATTTGGGAATGTGTCGGCGGTGACGTCACCCACTTTGGTGTTGTGGCGGCAGGATGGCTGACCGGAGGGTGGGTACCGGTGATCGAACGGAAAGAGAGATAGGGGTAAAGATAGTTTATTTAGAGAAAAAAAATCTTTGTTAATAATTAAAATAAAATAGAGTTTTGAGTTTTTTTATTATTTATTTTTATTAAAAAGAAAGTTCATTACCTATTTTTATAATTATGCCAAGGGTAAAATGGTCATTTAAAAAATAATGACCGGTCAAAGGACCAAAACCGTAACAAAATGTTAACCACAGACATTGAATTTGTAATTTCTTCTATAGAGGGACGTGATCCGTAATTTGCTATAAACCACAGGGACGAAATTTGTAATTTACCCTTAATTCTATTTTTTATTGAAGGTGTACTTCCATGGTACATAGTAGGTATTATCAATTAATTCTATTCTTTATTAAACTATAATAATATTTAGCAAAAGAGAATGTGATATATAAAAAATTGTTTCAAATGAGTATTACATCTTTCGTAGGATCCCATCATACCGGAGGTACAATTCAAAACAAAATATTTTAGAAAAGATATGGTAAAAAAAAATGTACAAATTAACATTATAAGTTAATATAATTGGAAATCATCTGTATTTATCTCGTAAAATTACAAAAAGAATTCTTTTATACTAGATGAGACCTATTGATTAAGACTCTACGAAAGTTGGGTCATACATCTTAGATCATATCTTCTATATATATAATAAAGGAGAACACAAATTGCCACATGACATCATCACATTTCATTTTAAAGATAAATACATATTATTAAATTTAAAATAAAATAAAATAAAATAAAAGATAAATACAATTGATTATTTCAAATATAAATGCATTTTATTACTTCTAAAATAAAATAAAATAAAAGACAAACACAATTCATTATTATTTTTAATATCTATAAACATTAATAAATAATTAAATCTGTCTACTATTTGACATAAAATAATAAAATAAAGGGTAAATTACAGATTTCGTCCCTGTGGTACATTGCAAATTACGGATCCCGTCCCTCTATAGAATAAATTACAAATTCGATGTCTGTGGTTAACATTTTGTTACGGATTTAGTCCTTTGACCAGTTATTTTTTTAAATATGACAATTTTACCCTTCATTAAATGATAAAAATAAGTAATGAACTTTTATTTATTTTACAAAATTAAAAAACAAAAATAAAAAAATGATAAAAGCTCTCTCTCTCTCTCTCTCTCTCTTTGAATTGTTCTGCAGCCTGACTCTGCAACTGTGAGCTCAGATCCTCCACCTCCGCCACCTCCACCTCCGCCTCCGCCACCGACGGTAGTCAAGTTGGAGCGATCACATCATACGACATTGCCGCCATAGTAATAACTCCGGCGACTGTACCAAAGTTGGGTCTTTCAGGATGAAGTCCATGAGTGTGTATTCGTCTTTAAAGAACACCAACAGCAACCAGAAAGGGGTAGAGATTGTAAAGCCATCAGCCAGAGAAGTACTGCCATGGTTGTCGAAGAGAAGATAGGGTGCGTTTAGTTGGCCGACAGATTTGCGGAGGTTCAGTTGTGGTCTCTCTCATCGATCTCTGGCTGGTTTCTCTCCTTGGTCTTTGTCTCTCTCTTCGATCTATCGATGGCTATTTCTCACAGTCCTTGACAAGTAGGTGGTGGTGGAGAGGTATGGTGGTGAAGGAGAAGTGGAGTAAGTGGGTGAATGTTGAGAGGAAAATAGGGTAGAGAGAGAGAGAGAGAGAGAGAGAGAGAGAGAGAGAGAGAGAGAGAGAGAGAGAGAGAGAGAGAGAGAGAGAGAGCTTTTATCATTTTTTTGTTTTTGTTTTTTAGTTTTGTAAAATAAATAAAAGTTCATTACTTATTTTTATCATTTAATGAAGGGTAAAATTGTCATATTTAAAAAAATAACTGGTCAAAGGACTAAATCCGTAACAAAATGTTAACCACATACATCGAATTTGTAATTTCTTCTATAGAGGGACGGAATCCGTAATTTGCTATAAACCACAGGGACGAAATTTGTAATTTACCCTAAAATAAATAAGATTACATTTGGAAAGAAAAAAAATACATAATATTAATAAAGGATACATAAAGATGATATAAACAATATTAATTATTTAAAAAGTAAACATATTATGGTATTAATAAAATAATGTTTCTTAACATTTTATTTATTGTTATGAAATATATATAAACATTATGTTTTAGGTAAAACTAAAATTTCAAATTACATTAACTAAATATACATATAAATTTAGAAACAAAAGACTTAAAAGAATGTTTAAAAAATAACTATTGTTCACGTATATTTAAAAAGATTAAATAAATAATATACATGACAAATATTTATACTTTTGTTATATTTTTTATAAGAACTAATATTATATACGTTTAATTTTAAGTGTATATATATTTTATGTAATTAATTGTTAACTAAAAATTAATCACGTAATACGTGAGTTTGATGCAGATTTTATATAGAATTGTATATTGGTTGGGTTCACGTTTTATTAAAACCAAAATCACACAAAAATTTTGGTTTTTCTAAAACATAAAACAAAATCAACGGTTTCTATTTTGGGTTTGATTTTTTGATTTGGGCTTTTCGTTTTTTGGTTTTGATTTTTTTTACACAACCTTATTGAATTTTTATTTTAATTTATAAGAAATGATGTCTTTGATTCATATAATCTTATAATGTTATGTGGTATATATAAGGGTTAAAGTCGTAGAATAGTTGTGTATTTTTTAAAATGTATCGATATGGTACGTGTACTATTTTAATTATTCATATTACACGTGTACTTTCTGAATCGTTCAAATTTGATAGGTGTACTACATTTTTTCATACCAATATGATGATACATTTGGTAACCGGTTACTGGCTATACCTGTTAAGAGAGGAATTTCTCTTTTTATTAATGTTCAAATTTCCATAATTGAAGTATCAAATACACTCTCTCATCCTTGTGATAACATGATAGGAGAAATCACACTGCACAGCCAACTTCAAACACCTACAGACCTCTATTGAAATCTCCAATGATGATCTCCACCGTCCAGATGAAGAACTATGTGTTGCGAAGCTTCTCCTTAAATTTTACACAGATCCAACAGTGAACAAGTCCGTACCGACGATTCTCCCACAACTGCGCAAAGCTAGACGCAATAACCGGTCATAAAAAGTAAAGGTATCATATAAACAATATAAAAAGTACATGTACTATACCGATACACCTTAAAAAGTACACTGCTATTATACGACTTTAGCCCTATATATAATGTTAAAATCATAAATGAATACGATTATTACTAAATTAATAAAAGAAAATAAAATTTTTTAGTAACTAAAGAATAAATTTAGAAATAAAATACTAAAAAATAATTTTATATATATATATATATATATATATATATATATATATATATATATATATATATATATATATATATATATATATAAAACAATTGTATTTATAATTAAAGTAAATATAATAATTATAAAATAAAATAAAAATATATCATTGGGACTAAAAGCACAACAGAAGAAAATGCTAAAAATGTCATTTTACAAAGTTAATGGTTGAGTAAAACCTAACAAAATTAGCAAAATGGAGATAGAATTTGAGATTATTAATTATAGGGACTGAATCCGAGTAAACTACTATATCACGGTAATGAAAAATGTCATATCGTTTTCACAAGTTTAAAAATATAAAGAGTTCTAATTCTACATAATTGTATCAATATGTAATTCAAATACACATTTTAGATTTCTATAATGATATTTTTATTGTATATTAACAATATACTTCTTCCGTCCCATTCTAAATGTCCACTGGACAAAAGCATACAGTTTAAAGAAAGTGGGTAATTATTGATCTACTTTATACTTAAATAACAACTTTACCCTTATTTATATATCTAATCAATTTTTGAAAAAGAGAACTACATTATAAACATAAGGTTAATATTGGAATTTAATACATTGTTATAATTCATTTATGAAAGTGGACATTTATTTTAGGACAATTTAAAATATAAATATGAACATTTAAACTGGAACGGATGAAGTATCCAATTACAAATTTGTTGTTTTGAATAGTGAAGTAAGCTGCCAGACAGCTTAAGCAGGTAAATAAACATTCATATCGGGTCTTTTTTAATAGCATAAGGTTTCTGTTGCTTTTATTCAATTAACTAATGTTCTTTGTAATTTTTCTTTATTAACACAAAGGCGCGCATATATATATATATATATATATATATATATATATATATATATATATATATATATATATATATATATATATATATATATATATATATATATATATATATATATATATATATATATATCCTAGTAAAATGGGCGGGTTGGGCGGGTTTGGGTCATGGGCCAAAACGGGTTCGGGTTGAAATGAGTTCGGATTTAAACGAGTTCGGGTCAAAACGGGTCGGGTTGCCCATATATTCTTTTTTCTTAATGTCATACGCATAATACATTGAATCATTTTTATAAAACCTTTATTATTATACTATTGTCTTTTACGATCAATTCCTTTTGTTGCTCCTATTTCAAACCAAAACAAATAAGGTCATAAAAACTTAATAAAATAATAGATCTTTGTTTTCACATATCACATATACTCTAATAGTTGCTACTACTAAGAGTCGGAATCAATGCTTCAAAATCTTCTTTAACATCGTCATCTGATCCATCGTCATCTGAACATATATAAAAAGTCATGATTAATACTAAAAAAGAAACCATAAAAACACATAAAAATATAAATATAAACAAGGCAAGATACAATACCTTCTTCTATGTCGAACAACCAATCACGGGTACACAACAACGCCTCCACATTTTTTGGTAACATAGAACTTCGATACTTACTCAGAATTTGACCACCGGTACTAAATGATGACTCAGAAGCAACAGTAGTAATCGGAATGCTCAATATATCACGAGCCATAAGAGCCAAATGCGGATACCTCACTTGATTTTCCTTCCAAAATTGTAAAATATCAATATTCTCTCTTCTATCAAGTGTAGGTTCTCCCAAATATTGTTCAAGTTGCGACTTATTGCTCTCAAACTCATTAAATTGACTTGAAAATGATTCAAATCCATCCAAGTCATCCATCGTATCCCCAACATCATGCGAACTCCGTGCTACGAATGAACTATGCGTCACGTTAGACCGAATCTCATACTCCTCATATAACTTATATAATTCATCACGAATGCTTTTCACTTTCATCAAATACACATCATGCTCCATGTCAAGTTTTGAGAAACAAAACTCAATAATCTTAAGTTTGTATCGAGGATCCAAAACAACCGTAAATGACAAAATTGTACTGTAAGTTCCCAATATTTATCAAATTTAGTCTTCATGTTTTTTTGCCATGTTACTTATAAGAGGATCCGAATTTTGCAACTCTTGTTGGATACTCAATTGAATTTTCCACACGTTATGAAAATACAAATTTGAAGTAGGGTAGGAATTTCAGGAAAATAATGTTGTAATGTCATAAAAAGGTTTTAAGAACCTAGTAATGCATTCCACTCTTTTCCATTCCTCTTGTGATTGGCAAGTCTTGTAATTAGGATCAACTAATTGCAATCGAGCATAAGCTTGACGATAAACAAGTGCACTATCAAGCATTAGATATGTAGAATTCCATCTTGTCACAACGTCTAGATGCACATGTTTCCCACATTGCAATGAAAGGTATGCAATACATTCCGCAAACTTATACTTTCTTGTAGAACTTCCTCTCACATAATGTACGGAATCTCGAACCTTGTGAATGGCCCCTTCGATTACTTTCAATCCCGCTTGTACAATTAGATTTAATATATGTGCTCCACAACGCACATGTATAAAATCCCCGTCACAAACCAACGTGTTATTTAAACGTAAATGATCTCTCAGAGAATTAACTAGACCGTTATTGTTTGTTGCATTAACCAAAGTAATCGTAAAAACCTTTTTTTCAATCCCCCAGTCCATTAAAAAATTAATGACGTACTCCGCTAAAAGAGGATCGCTATGAGGAGGAGGTATAGCTCTAAAGTTCAACACTTTTTTTCTTAAAACCCATGCATCATCAATATAATGAGCTGTCAATGTCATGTATCCTACGTACGTAACAGAAGTCCACAAATCTGATGTCAAACATATCCTAGTGTTTAAATCTTCCAACTTCCTTTTAAGAGTGATTTTTTCTCTCTCATATATTTTTAACACATCTACTTTCGCTGTGTTTCGTGTTATTGTTTTTACATCCGATTGTAGAAATTTATGCAAGTCTCGAGTTCCTTTATGTTCAACATGACGAAAAGGGTAGTTATGTTGGATTATAGCAGTCGCCAACTTCTCCCTATACAACGTTTGATCTAACGGAGCACGTTTTTGTGGTGGACCGGGCTCATCAATGTTAAAACACTTAGGAATATGCCGCTTCATATTAGACGTTCCGGAACGAGGGTTGGTCATATATTCTTTTCCACAAGCGGTACAACTTGCCTTTTTAACCCCATCCGGTCCAACTGGTAATAGTTCAAAATAATTCCATACGTCTGACCGTTGTTTACTCGACATTGAAGTACTAACCTCATCTTCAATCTCCTCGTTTCCATTTTGGTTTGGAATGTCCGACATATCCTGTTTTAGATATATATCTTTAAATACTACAATCTTGTAACATTAAAGTATTAAACTATTAAAGTATGGCTCTATGTGGCACCTTTTCTTGTCTTTTGAACCTACTATTGTTATATGACCCATTAGAGTTTAGTTGATGTTAGCCACTAATCTAATTTGGAGAATATTTGGTATAGCTCTTCATTTAATTTTTGGTTTTTACAGTGGCTTCAAATGAAACAAAGCCTAGAGTTTAGACCGAGACACAATTTATTAATTTGGCTTTTACAGTGGCTTCAAATTAGTAACATGAAGCATCTAATCTGATGACAGAAATACAATGGCAATTGCATACATTTTGTTGTTCTTTTAGTCATAAAATTCATGTATAAAACCAACTGTTTCCCATATATAGCAGATGGAGAACCAAAATGTATATCTGTTTAAGGCAACTGTTTTTAAACTTAAACTGTTTTCAAATTTTTATCAATCGAGTATTGGAGGCAACTGTTCTTTTAGTCAGAAATACAACTTGTTCTTTTAGTCATTAAATTTAAACCAACTGTACAAGCAAGAAAGAAAGTCTGAAATCAGATCAGTCTCATAACGAAATGAAGACCAGTAAGAATAACAAAGAATTTAAAATCATTAGAATAATGGCCATCTAAAAATTGTGAAAAAAAACAGAAAAAAGACTATAAATTTGGTTCGTATTTCACATATATAGCATAAAGAAAAAGGAGAAATCGAGAAATCAAAAGCCCAAGTTAGAACCCTAATTATATGTTAATCGATTGATAGTTTCTAACCTGGTTATTGATTGTTGAACAACTTTGAAGAAATCTGAGGTTGAAGGATTCGTTGACGACTTGACACCGTTGTTTGTGAAGTGTGGAGTTGTGCCGTCGTTGATCGCCGACGGTCGTGGTGACTGATGAGGGCGTCGTTCGCTGTTCACTCGTTCGTCCAGAGCGAGAGAGAAAGAAAGGAGGGCTGTGCGGTGACCGGTGAGGGCGTCGTTGATCGCCGACGTACCGACGGTCGTGGTGACTGGTGAGACAAAAATACAGGGTAAAGAGACCGAGAGAGACAGAATACCATTATGCACATCTAATATGTAAATCGTGCATCATGATGCGTACACAAATTTCATCTTTATTACCATTTTACCGTTGTAATCTTAGCCATTTATCTTTTTAGATCTAAAGGTGTATATAGGTTCCTAAGTTGCACGATGCAAACTGGTGCCCCATAGAACCTAACCATATATATATATAGACACACACACACACATATGTAGAGGGGGGTTCAATAAAAAACCAACATGCATCGGAAAACCTTGGAAACCTTCATGCACCACCACAAATGCTTTACAATTCTCGCGTGATGCATCAAATTCCCCGCATGATGCATCAAATTCTCGCGTGATGCATCGAATTTCTGCGTGAGGCAATACCGATCCAATGGCTATAAAGTGGTTCCTGGATTTTCAGATGCATATATGTTTTCCATTGATCCCACCCATATATATATATATATATATATATATATATATATATATATATATATATATATATATATATATATATATATATATATATATATATATAGGGAGGTTCAATTGAGAACTTTTATGCACCGAGGTACAAAAGTACCCATATCATCCATTAGATCAAAAAATTGTATGGATTAGATTAATGACAAAAGGGTAAATAGTTGGACAATTTGATGCATCTTGTGCATTATAGAAACAAACAAGGAATGGCATTTTGAGGAATGTGCATACCTCATTAAATTTAATATTTCAACAAATAATCAAATAATAAATGCTAAATAAATTCAATTGATACATTTCCAAATTTAACAAAAATTACACAAATTCAAAAAAAGATGATGGAGATCGATGCATTTCATCGTAATCGTGTTTATTTATGCATCGTGTTCAAAAAAGATGCATTTAACAAAAAAATACACAAATTCATTTATGCATAGTGTTCAACATGTTCATCATTCATCTATGCATCGTGTTCGTCGTTCATATTCTTCATTCATCTATGCATCGTGTTCAACTTGTTCATCATTCATCTATGCATCGTCATTGTTCATCATCCATTTATGCATCGTCATTTTTCGTTGTTCATCGTTCATCATCCATCTATGCATCGTCATTGTTCATCATCCATCTATGCATCATCATTATTAATCATTCATCATCCATCTATGCATTGTGTTCTTCATAATCATCATCGGTTTGCATCTCTTGTTCATGTTCATCATCATCGTTGTTCATCGTTAATCTTCGTCTTCAAATCATCATCACTATGAAAATCATGAAGAACACGATTAGAGAGAGATAGAGAGAGAAATGAGGAGGAAAATTAGGAATGTAGTTAATATGAGATTTTAATTCAAAATGTAACTCCCAATTATCTTTTAATGACTTTTAGATATAAAGTAATTATCATATCTTTAGTTTTTCCTAAATGCCCTTTGTGCACCCTTGGTAGATTATCCGATGCACAAAAGTTCCTCGAGGTTCTCGATGCATAAAAGTTCTCAATTGAACCTCAATATATATATATATATATATATATATATATATATATATATATATATATATATATATATATATATATATATATATATATATATATATAGGAATAATTAACCATAAATCTAATTTATTAAAAAATTTAATTTAATTAATTTTATTCTCATTAAATTAGGACTAAATCAAATCAACTAACTTTCCTCTTTTACCTCCCACTTTCTCTCCCTCACTCTCATCTCTCTCCCCTCTCTTTCTCTCTAGCCCGTGGCCACCTATACCCCCCTCTCTTTCTCTCTAGGCCGGCGGCCTTGCTCTCTCCCCCTCATCACCTTTGCGACAATGTTGCCACAACACCATCATTAACGGATGCCATAACACCATCCTCTCTCACTCTCTAGGCGGTGGCGGCCACTCATCTCGGATGCCACAACCCCATCATTATCGGTCATTTCACCACCATCGTCACACCATTACCAATTTGTGGATGAAGTTTCAAAGTTTTGAATGAACAATGAAGATTAACCGATAAAAAGATGCAATGTAAACACGTTTGAAGGTATAGTCGGGTTTTTCATTCATTTTGTTAATGAAAAATATTGAAAAATTAATTGTGTTTATCCGATGTTTATGGAAGACAAATCTGATGCATCGTGTTTATGAAGATGAATCGTGTTTGAAGATGAATCCGATGAAGATGAATCATGTTTGAAAATGAATACGATGAAGATGCATCGTGATTTTTTATGAATCAAATGAAGATGCATCGTGTTTCGAAGATGAATCCGATTAAGATGCATCACCATTTTGATGATGCATGATGGTGAGACGAAGAAGATGATGAATATGGCCGAAAATGAGGATGAAGAACCGAGATGCATCACGAATTGAAGGATGAAAATTAGATGCTTCGAAATCAAATCATCCTTTTTCAATTTGTTTAGATTTTATAATTTTGGATGTGTATCAATTAATACTATTTAGCATTTATTGTTTATCTATTTGATTGAATATTTAATTAATATAAATTAAGATTTATTTGACTAGATATATTTATTTTTCCCAAAATACCCCTATGCATACCAAATACGTGCATCGCGTGATGCACCAATGATCATTTAATCTAAAGACTGTGATTGGTTCTTTTTTTGGTTCCCGATGCATATGGTTTCCCATAGAACCAGACTATATATATATATATATATATATATATATATATATATATATATATATATATATATATATATATATATATATATATATATATATATATATATATATATATATATATTGAGGTTCTATGGGGCACCACGATGCATTGTGAACCGGGGGAACAAAATATGCACAATATATTAAATAAGGATGCAATAAGGGCATAATTAGAAGTTTAAACAATTATTTAGTTGGATTAAGATATTTAAAATATTCTATATTCAAATAACCGGATATATACTATGATAATTGCTAAAATTGTGGAGATTTTAGTTAGGACAGATTACATTTGTTTTGACATTCTATCCATGCATGTCTTCATACGGTTTTCATCTCCACATCTGTAGCTAGACATCCAATTGAAACTTCCTTAACATATGAGACATTGAGTTTTAGCCAAACCACCCCATACTGTAATTTACTTTTCTAAATATGTAAATATATTATATACAATCTAACATCAACAAAACGTACACACTAAATATGCATAATCAAATTTAACATTCATATAATGCACTAACTCATTACCAGTCCATAAATTACAAACATTATCGGTCCTCATATGCATTAACAAAAAGATGAACACCATTATGCACTAACACATTACCAGTCCATAAATTACAAACATTATCAGTCCGAAATCTTACACATACCATATATGCATTACGCATCCCCAACTAAAATTTGTAAAAACCCGCTAGATAAAACCTTCACAAATATGCATTTGTGAACTACAATCAATCTGAAGCCGCTAAGTCTAAAAGTCGACGCATAATGCATTTCAAAAGAGAAGCAACTCAAACCTTCATAAACACATACTTCGATTATGAACTAAACACCCTACCGATTGAACCCAAAACTAACTAGGGTATATAAAATCCCCAAATACGAAATACACTTTGATTATGAACTAAAAACCTCAACGAACACGAAATATGCAACAATGCACTTCCATTTAACAAAATAATCGAAGTTACAACGGCGAAAAAAAACCGGTTGTTTGCACGTGAATGTTTTTCCCCTTTTTTTTGAAAACCCTTGAACTGTATGCATTGTATATGTGTACTTGAAGAACAAAGCTTAATCTATTTGAGTATGCATGATCGATTTTCGGGATAAAGATGGAGGGAGGAATCTTGAGCGAAATCCGGAGCAAATGCCGATTATGGAAGGAGGGCTAGAATCGCGGTATGCAACGAAGGAAGATGAATTTCAGCTAAATGAACATTCTTCCAATTTTGCCCATCTGTGCGTGATATGTTGTGCACCGGTGCAACAAAGTTCAACTTAATTACCCTTTTGCCACAAAAATCTGATCCATTGAAATTATAGATCTAACGGCGTATGGAGGTTCCCAAGCTGCACAATGCATACAGGTTCCCCATAGAACCTGACCCTATATATATATATGGTTTGGTTCATTGCAGAACCTTAATTTAGTGCAGAACTATAGAACTAATCTATATCATAGGATTATAATATAACACTAGGGATAAAATGGTAAAATTTGCAATTACAATTAAATTAAGGGCAACCCACCAAGTTTGACTACTAACTTTGACCATTATAAAACATGCAGTGTTGCAAATATGATATATAATATTACTTCGACGTTGAATGTGTGTTATAAACTGTAATTCAACATTGAATGATCTCAATATGATATGTTGAATGGTCGTCTGGGTAAAAAAAATATTTTACGGAAAATAAACACGTAAATTTTTTTTGAAAAAAAAATATCATGATCGGTCTCATTAAATTAAGGGTAGTTCATCAAGTTTGACTACTAATTTTGACTATTTTCATATTGAATGTATATGCAGTGTTGCGTATATGTTATATAGTATTACTTCGATGTTGAATATACGATATAAACTGTTAATTCGACATTGAATTATCGCGACATGCTATATTGCATCGTGGTCTGGGTAAAAATTTTTTTTACGAAAAATAAAACGTATAATTTTTTTCGAAAAAAATTTATCATGACCGATCTCGTTTTAAAGAGCATAAAAATTCTCGTTTTTATGGTATAATTTTTTCGATTTAAAAATTAATCATTTTAATGTTATTTTAGTTTAAAGAAATAGGATATTTATTTTGCTAATGTCAATCTTTTTGCTATTTCCAATCTTTTCCTTTTTTTACCATTGACTATATTAAAATATCACTAAACCCAATCTTTTTTCAACTAATTCCAAACTTGATTATTTTCATCAAGACCACTAGATTAATATAATATATAAACGATATTGGTTCTACAGTTCTACACTAAATTTAGGTTCTGCAATTAGGGGTGTTCATAAAAATCTGAATCCGAGCATCCGAAATAAAAATCCAATCCCAAACTATCCGAAATTTTGGATATCCGGATTTTTGGATATCTGAAATTTCATATTCGGATTCGGATAGTAAAATTCAAGATTTTCAGATATTCGGATAATCCGATATCCGAAAATCCAAAAAAATTAAATTTTTATATCTTTAGGATTGATTATTTACATAATATTGAGTGTTTATTATTATTCTAATGTATATTATTGAGTTTATCTTGATATTATAGATTTATTAACTAATATTTAATATATTTTTATTTTTTTGATCTTTTTTTAGTCGTTTTGAGTAAAAATAATTCCGGATAAATTTAGTTTGTGATATATTTATTTTTAATATGTATTTGGGTATATGGATTTGTATTTTATATATATAAATATTTGATTTAATTTTTAAAAAAAGTTAAAAAAAAATATGAATTTTCGGATATACGGATAATCCGATATCCGAATCCGAAATTTCGGATATCCGATTTTCAGATTCGGATAGCAAAATTCACTATCCGAAATTTCGGATATCCGGTTTTGAACACCTCTATCTGCAATGATCCCATATATATATATATATATATATATATATATATATATATATATATATATATATATATATATATATATATATATATATATATATATATATATATATATATATATATATATATATATATATATCTGTGTGTGCGCGTGCGCGCGTGTGTAGAAAACCAACATGAATAAAAAAACTTTAAGAAACCCACATGTCACAGGGACCTTGAATGCATCATAACATATCATTAATGATATTTTTAGAAAAGCATAATTACGTTTATTACATTTATTCAAAATAAATATAATATGATTATTTAAAAATTGACAATTCCTACAATCACTTATGTAACCATATTGTATAAGATTGACATTCAAATCCATTCCAATAATATACAAATGCACTCCTTAATATTAAAAAAAAAAAAAAAAACTTAAGATGGTGGGAACTTTTATACCCTAGTGTAGATCACCATGCAACGTCGACCGCCGACCACCATGCGACGACTACCGACCGCTGACCACCATGCAACCGACCGCCGGCCTCCATGGGTTCGTGTTGTGAAAAACTCGTGTCCTTGGGTTCGAATTAATAAGGTCTCTGTCGTGGTCTCCTTCTCCGACCACCATCGATCTCAACCTTCTTCTCCGACCTCCATCGCAACCTCCTTCTCCGATCTCCTCTTTCTACACTAGGTCTCGATTTTCAACATAATGGTTTTGATTTATTCAAAGGATTTCAATTGAAAAATGATATATGTTGACGATGTAGAAGAGATAAAATACATTATATATACGATGCAGCAATGATTTATTATTTTTTTTTGCAATGTATATGTAGCCATATTAACAATTTAATGTGGAATTTGTTTGCTGAAACTTATGCATCGTTTTGTATAATAATGATATTGATGACGCATCTGAGGTTTGTTTTGCATAGCAATAACAATGATTGATGATGCAGTTGCTATTTTGGTATGGATATGTGTGATGTTGACGATGCATATGTAAGTATATTATCAATTTAATGTTGAGTTTTTTTTGCTGGTGAAACTAACGCATCGCTAGGATGGTTGAATACATTATCAGTTTAACACATTTGTTGATTATGTAGTTTAACATACATTTTTATGAAGATTTGGGGAGTGCATCATCGTTTTTGTATAGTGCATCATCGTTTTTGGGTTCATGTCGAACATGTAGATGAAGTTTTGAAGGAGGCTATCATCTTTTCCAAATAAAATAATACAAATCGTTCAAAATTTTAGTTTTTCCAATCTAAATGGGTCATAGTTTTTTTTTTATTTAAAAAACAATAAATCAAAATGAGTCTCAGTATTTTTCATTCATAAAACTATAAACCACAATGAGTCGTGGTTTTTATTTAAAAAACAATAAATCAAAATGAATTATTTCAGTTTATAATTTTGCCGAATGAAAAATATTGCAATCCATAAAAACGATACATAACCACTTGTACGAAACTATAAACTGGAACAATTCATAGTTTTTTTCGTTGTTAAAACACAAAAATAAATGAGTTGCAATTATTTTGTACGAAAAAAACAAAATGATTTAGAGTTTTTTGAAAAAAAAATCAAAACATGATTGGGTCGTCTTTTTCATTTGGGAAAGCTAAAAGTTGTATGGTTAATAATCAATTTCGTTTGGAATCTACTAAAAAGCTGATCAATGTGTAATTTTTTTATTCAAAATGAAAACTACTACGAATGACAATGTATTGCGACCTATTCATTTTTTAGTTTTCAATGAATGGAAAAACCATGACTCATTGTGGTTTATAGTTTTATAAATGAAAAATATTGAGACTCATTTTGATTTTTTGTTTTTTAAGTAAAAAACTATGA
>JAANYP010001279.1:0-69035 GCA_020465985.1 Centrapalus pauciflorus
AGCCTTTCAGTAGTCATGGACTGAGCCATTTTCTTTGGAATACCTGCTGCAAAGGCAAAATTGATTAAGAATCTTCTGTGCTCAGCCTTGGTGTGCCCTGTTGGCATTTTTTTCTTCAAAGCTCCTTTCTTAACCACAAACCCCTTTAAGTAATCACCTAAAGTCTCATCATCAACCATTGGGGTTTGGGCTTGCTGATCTAATTCCTTGTCCTGTTCTTCTGCTATTCTTTTGGCAATTTCAGCATCAAAGGCAATTTGGGCTTCTTTGGAAGAGAATTTATGCGTTGGAGACTCAATGAGAATGCCCTTGCCCTTGTCTTTTGCAGCAGATGTTGTAGCTTGGACTGTGCTTGATGGAGTTTGATTTCCTTCCCTGATCACAACTCCAGAAACTTTTGAATGAGCAGCTTGAGTTTCTAGGCTAACAGCTTGAGAAGCTGTTGGGACTGCTAGCCTAGAAACTGGAACTGTTGATGGTGCTTGGACTGTTGTTGTTGGAGCTGCTTGAACTGACTTGGGAACCTCCAGATTCTCCCCGTTTTTGGAAGCATTAATTTGGTCAGAAGGACCTACAACCTTTGCCCCTTGGGTTTGAATCATCTGCTGTAATCTCATAATTTTATTTCCACAGAGGGTGAACCCTTTGTGAAGATAATCCATTCGCTTATTCTGAGCAGCCTCTGTCTGTTTGAGTTCAAAAATTTGAGCCCCCTGTGCAGCTATGATGGACATTTGATATTCCAACATGGCTACAACAGGTTTCAGCTTGGGATCCGTCAAAAGCAAGAGTTGCAGACTTGTCTCAAGATCAGAAAACACCTGGGTGCTTGGGATCTATCACTGACATTAAGACCAGAGGTAGAAACTTCTGGGCCCCTCTTGTCTTGGTTTTGGGGACTTCCAGCTTGTGTTTGCACACTTGCTGTTGCCGTGAGCGTGGTCTTAACTATGTTGGCCCTGTCCTGTGCCTCTTGTGCAGAGACATCAGTAGTGCCAGCCACTGAACTCACATGAATCATCTCTGAAGAGATGTTCACCTCCTGAGAGAGGATGGGAGTTTCCTCAAGTGGTTCCCTTTGGATATTCTGTGCAGAAGTATCCTTCTGCACAGGGATATTTAGCTCTTGATGATGGGAGGAGGAGGAAGGAGCTCCTGGTCCCCTTTTCCTTTTATATAAGAATTTTAGAGGGCGTCTTGGCTGTACAGAAAGAGCAGAGGGAATTTGAGTATCATGAGGAGTGGGTTGGGGTCCTGGGGGTGAAGCAGGAATGTTGGGCTGTGTCTGCTCAGGACCCTCTCCTCTGTTTCTTGGAATGATGTTCATCATTGCAGAGGGCAATGGAACATCTACACTGACAAAATTGGCACTTGGCTTTATCAGCCTTTTGATTGAAGACAATGAGTGCCTATGGGAAACATGTACCCGTTTATGTAAATGGGGAGTTGTGCAGTTGTGTGCAATGATTTCTGCCAAAAACCTAGGATACATCAAAAATTTCCCACTCTTTAGGGAATGATGCCTTAACATTCCTTGAAAGATCATGTTTGAAAAATTGAACTATTGGCCAGTAGAAAAGCACACTAAGGCAGTGGCAATATTTGAAGAAAACTCAGACCAACCAGTTCTTTTGGGGCTTAAACATTGCTGAATAATGTGCACAAGGTATTTCCATTTAGGGGAAAAATGTGCCTTAAGAAAAGTAAAAGAATCAGCAGGACCCCTATAACCAATATTTTGAAGACCAAAATGTAAAGCTTGAAGGGATAGGTCGGTCATACCTGAGGCATCTTGAAGATGCAAGTGATGTCTGATGGATTCCTCAGTGATATTGATGACAGTTCCATCAATCTTGGATATGAGAGTAGGCACTCCATTGATGGTTTGAACAGATGCATGATTCCAAAACTGTTCAATATGGGAGATGTATATAGTAGGGTTTATGGTCAGGGCATAGTGGATATGGGAGTGCCTGAGGAAATCCATCATTGCATGAAACGGTTGAAGTTCAGAGTGTTTTAGGGTGTATGGGAGGCAGTTATGCTCTTTTACAAACTCCATTGATGAAGAAACGATGGTTTAGGGTTTGAAAGAAGAATGTGTGATTCGTTCAGAGAGAAAGCAAGAGGCCGTGGAAGAAGAATTTGTAACTGGTAGTTACAACTGAACGAAATCGGGACCTTTAAAGGTTTCGAAAAAGTTGGGTCCCGCGCACACATTTGAAAAATTACCCAAATACCCTGCACACTTTGACAGATCAAGTGAAAATAACTAGCAGTCCGAGAAAATGAACTAGCAGCATGAGATAATTCTCAAGCTGTTAGTTTAAAATTATGCAACTTTTCAATGAAACAGTGTCTCCCCCTTAAATAAGCATACTGTGTAGATAATAATGAAAAACAATTAATCCATGTTTACCATACCAATATTTGATACTAGGAAAGTGAACCTTCCCACATCAAAAGGTTTTGTAAATAGATCAGCTAACTGATCATCTGTATGTATTTTGGTAACTTGGATTAACTTCTTTTCATTACAGTCTCTGATGAAATGAAATCTGATTTCTATATGCTTGGTTTTTGGGAATTTCACTGGGTTTTGCACAATGCTGATTGCACTTGAATTGTCAATGTAAATAGGAGTGGATAAGAAATTCATACCATAATCTCTTAGTTGATTTTGAATCCACATTACCTGGGAGCAGCAGCTTGCAGCTGCTACGTATTCTGCTTCAGTGGATGATGTGGAGACAGTTGTTTGCTTTTTGCATTGCCAGGAGACCAGTCTTGCTCCTAAGTATTGACATCCACCAGTTGTGGATTTCCTGTCAATGTTGCATCCACCATAGTCACTGTCAGAATAAGCAGTTAGTTCAAAAGGAGAGTCTTTAGGATACCATAGGCCTAAATGTGGTTGGCCTTTAAGATATCTAAAGATTCTCTTAACAGCAACCAAGTGAGAATCCTTTGGAGAGCATTGAAACCTAGCACACACACAGACAGCAAACATAATATCAGGTCTGGAAGATGTTAGATACATGAGAGATCCTATAAGAGATCTGTATAGATGAATGTCCACATCTATGCCATCTTTGTCTGTATGGAGCTGTTTATGAGAATCCATTGGAGTGCTTGCAATCTTTGTGTCTTGATAGCCAAACTTTTCCAGTATGTCTTTCACATACTTTGATTGACTTATGAAAAGACCAGTAGGCTTCTGTTTAACCTGCAGCCCTAGAAAGAATGTGAGCTCCCCCATTGAACTCATTTGAAACTTTTTATGCATTAGGGCCTCAAACTCTTTGCACAAACCATCATTGGTTGAACCAAAGATGATGTCATCAACATAGATTTGGACAAGCAGAATCTCATCTTTGATAGACTTAGTGAAGAGTGTTTTGTCCAAAGTGCCTCTCTTGAATCCATTCTGTAGAAGATATGATGACAGAGTGTCATACCATGCTCTGGGGGCTTGGTGAAGACCATAGAGAGCCTTGTCTAGCTTGTACACCCTGTCTGGATATTTGTAATCTTCAAAACCAGGAGGTTGACACACATATACTTCCTCTTCAATTGTCCCATACAGGAAAGCAGACTTGACATCCATTTGATACACTTTAAATCCTTTGAAGCTTGCATAGGCTAGAAATAGTCTGATGGCTTCAATTCTTGCTACTGGAGCAAATACATCATCATAATCAATGCCTTCTTCTTGAGTGTACCCTTGTGCTACTAGTCTTGCTTTGTTTTTGATGACTATCCCTCTCTCATCCTTCTTGTTTCTGAACACCCATCTTGTACCAATTGCTCTCTTACCTTTAGGAAGATCCACCAGAGTCCATACATTTGAACTGTAAAAGCTCTTCTTGCATAGCTTCAATCCATAATGAATCTTTTAATGCTTCTGATGCCTTTTTGGGTTCCAGTTGAGACATGAAACAGGCATGTTCAAAAGCAGCTAGACTGAATTCAGGGACTGCTTGTTCAGCAGCAGTCTCATTGTGAACCATTTTCCTTGTTTGAACAGGAGTGCTTGGATCACCCAGTATTTGATTGAGAGGGTGATACTTGTGAACCCTTAGTGTGTGCTCTCTCTCTGTTTGAAAAGAAGTTCCAAGATTTGTATCATCTCCATCAGAACTAGTAATAGGATCAGCTTCAGGAACAGCTTGACTTGAATCTGGGACTGTGTCCCTTTGAGTTGGAGCTGTTCTCTCAGGACTTGGGAGTGGCAGTTCAGTATCTGGATGTGCATCATGTTGGGCATTCAGGACCCCTGGAGGATCACATGACAGAAGTGGTAGAGTGGTGTAATCATCCCAACTTGTTGAATCTGCAGCAGTCTGAAATTTTGTGCCAACAGCTTGAGAAGATGTATTGACAGCTTGAGAATTTGTGTTAGCAGCTTCAACCCTGTATGCATCAGCTTCTGTAGTATACTCAACAAAGCTCAGAGAATGTGTTAGTGAATCTAAATCAAACAACCAATCAGGACCAGTGCCTTTGATATTAGCAGTATTTTCATTAAATTCAACATTGGCACTTTCTTCAATTGTTTTAGACACACTGTTGTATACTCTATAGGCTTTGCTTTGAATTGAGTATCCTACAAAGAATCCTTCTTCAGCTTTACTTTCAAACTTTCCTAAGTGAGTTTTAGTGTGAAGAATAGTACATGGGCATCCAAAAGGCTTGAAGAAAGCAATTAGGGGACTTCTGTTATGGAATAACTCATAGGGAGTTTTCCCTTTTGATTGAACAACTTGAACCCTATTTAGAACATAACAGGCTGTATTAACAGCTTCTGCCCAGAAAGTCATTGGCAGATTTGAATCAGCTAACATTGTTCTAGCAGCCTCAATTAATGTTCTGTTCTTTCTTTCAGCTACACCGTTTTGTTGTGGTGTTCTTGGTGCACTATATTGTCTAGCAATGCCTTTGGACTCACAGAAACTGTTTAGAATGTGGTTTTTAAATTCAGTTCCATTGTCTGATCTTATCACCTTAACTTTGGAATTTGATTGGTTTTCTACCTTAAGGATAAAAGACTTAACTAGCTCAGCAGTTTCATCTTTGGACCTAAGAAAGTAAACCCAAGTAAATCTGGTGAAATCATCAACAATGACTAAACAGTATGCCCTTTTATTCAAACTCAAAACAGATGTTGGACCAAATAGATCCATATGTAGCAACTGAAGGACAAATGTGATTGAATTTACTTCTTTGATCTTATGAGAAGTTTTGTGTTGCTTACCTTTAAGGCATGCTACACAATGATCATCACAAATGAACTCCTTTTGTGGTAAGCCTCTTACCAGATTCTTTTTATCTAAAGCATTCATGGACTTGAAGTTCATGTGACACATCCTTCTATGCCAAAGAGCAGACTCATTTGATGATGCTTTGGATATTAAACAGCTTAAAGTATTTGATTTAGATAAGAGATCTGTGTCCAGACAGTAAACATTGTCCTTTCTTGGTGTTCTTAGTAAAACAAGGTTTTCAGGAACTTTGAAATCTTTTGAAAGAACAATGCACTCAGAATCTGTGAACAGAACAATGTTTTGTTTGTCACAGATTTGAGAGACACTTAATAAATTGTACTTAAGCTGTTCAACATACAAAATATCATGGAATGTCATGTTGCCTGCATTAACAGTACCTTTACCTGTAACCTTACCTCCTTTTGAGTTGCCTCCAAATGCAACAAATCCTCCATCAAAACCTTTGAAATTTGACAAGCATTCAGAGTTGCCTGTCATGTGCCTATAGCATCCACTGTCCAGATGCCATCTTGTTTTATGAGGAGACCTGTGGTTGCCCTGCACAAATAACAGCTTAGTTAGTAGTGGAGTAAACCCAAACCAAATTGGTTTTGGGTTGGCCTTGTACATTGACATAACTAAATACTGTTTTTGACTTTTTATATTTAGTGAGATCTACTGATGGAGTCTTTGGAGAGTATTTGGTGATTATATGAGGTATCCAACTATTTTGATCATCTTTTCTTCTAACAGTCTCAGATGGTTCACTAGCAGCTCCAGATTGATGCTCAGCAGTTTGAGCTGTGTTTGTAGTGCTAACAGTTTCAGTTTTTGCACTAACAGCATCAGATTTTGTCTTAACAGTCTGATCTTTTGCATTAGCTGTTTGAGCATCAGATTTGTCCTTGACACACCATATTTGTTTAAAACTTGATTTAGGCTTTGCCAAAACTTGTTTTTGGTGTGTGGACTGTTTTTTATTAATTTTGTGAAACCTGAGATCAACTGTTTTCTTTGAAACTGCTGTGGAAGGTTTCTCTTTTGAGTGTTTTGCCTGAATAAGATTTGATTTTGTGTAAGACACAGTCTGTTTTGCAACAGCTGGTTTGTAAAAACAATCTTTGGCTAAGTGATTCTTCCTTCCACAGTGAAAACATCTTTTGACAGTTTAAATTGGAGAACCAGACTTTTCTGCCAATTTCTGGTTCTTGTTTCTCTGATTTCCTCTTACCTGCTGTTGTTTAGGAAACTTTTGAACACCATGCTTTTGGCATGTGCAGACAGAAGCAGTTTTACCTCTTTTATTTCCTTTTGATGAAGATGCAGTGTTACAGTTAGAATGTACAGAAACTTGTGGAGTAGCATTGCATACACTCATCTTCTCTTTTCCTTTCTTACTGGGGGCTTGGACCTCTATGGGTGCACTCATTGTGTCACAGTCTCTATTTTGACTCTTATCTTCCTTTAATTCAGGACTGTTATCAAGAATAGGATCTACAATAGTCATAGACTCATCTAGTGGTTCATTGACAAGTCTATCAGCAACCTCACTCATTGGATGAATGTACTTGTTATTGTATGGAGGTGGAGTAGCTCTGTATCCTATTCCTTCTTTGGGATTGACCTGAGATTTCACTCTATCTTTAAATTGGACTTCCATTAGGTGTTCCAGCTTTTGATTTGCTAACTTGAAGTTTCCTAGATCTATGTTAACAGATTCTAGTTTCTTATTAGCCTCAAACACCTTTTGTTCAGTCTCTTCTACCTTTTTATTCAGAGATTCTATTTTCTTATTTAGCTCCTTTTTCTCCCACTCATGATAGGTTCTATCATACCCCATTTGAATCTCATTATCCTTATAATCATTGATCTGTTTTTCCAGATCTTCTATGGCTTGCATGTATTCATATCTCCTTTCTTCCATTTTAGCTAGAGTTTTGCACATGCTCTCATTATGATCTCTGTACTTTTTAACCATATTTTTGCATGATTGAGAGCAGAGTTTAGAATTTACCTCAGTGGGTAGTTCAGTGGAGGAGACATTTGATGTTTCTGCCATTAGAGCTTGATTTTGAAATTCTTCCTCTGTCTGATCACTCCAGTCAAACACATTGTCTTCTTGAGAGACAAGTGCTGTTGATGATGATATGTGAATGGGCTGTGAAGTCTTTGATGGCTGTTGACCTTGAGATCTACATTCTCTGGCAAAGTGACCAAGCTTATGGCATTTATAGCATTCTACTTTTGATTTATCAAAAGATGGTTTGCCTTCTGTCTTGGCTTGAAAGTTGGTCCTTCCAGTTCTTTTCAGAAATCTTTTGGCCCTCATAGTCAGCATTGCATGTTGCCACTTTAGATCCATCTCTTCAAGATCATCTGGATGAATTTGTTCCAAGTCTTCAACATTTAGAGCAAATAATCCATCATTGGCAACAAAAGCCTCATAGTGAGTTTCAGTAGAATTGCCATCACCACCTGAAAAAGAATCACAGTTATTAGATTTTTCAGAAGACAGAAGAGCAGTATTGTGATTATAAGAAAAGGATTTCTTTTTAGCATCAATCTCAGTCTCAAACACTCTTAAACTGTTATATAGATCATCCAATTCTATCTCATCAAGAGTGTCTTTTGTTCTCCATTGTGCAGCATAGACTGTCCATTCTTCTCCAAGAGATCTGAGAAACTTTCTGTTGACTTCATCTTGATCCAGATTGACCTTTGCACTTTCCAGTTCACTTATCAGTTTGTTGAACCTGTCAAAAATTTGAGTAAGGTTTTCATTCTTGCCACCAGAAAAGTTTTCATACTGCTGTTTCAGGAGGTCCTTTTGGTTTCTCTTGGTACTGGCATTACCAGCAAACCTCTTCTCTAAGGCATTCCAAAGAGAATGAGCAGTATTAAACTTTTTGAACTGATGTTGATAAGCATTAGGAATGGCTATTTGTAACAATGTAAGTGCTTTTACTTCATTCATTCTAGCCTTCCTTTCAAGTTCAGTTTTTGGAGGAGTTTTGACTGGTTTTCCCTCTTCATCAAGTTCTGGATCAACTAGAGGAGGAAATTCAACAGCTTCCCATATGGCATAATCAATGAATTGAATATGCTGTTGAATCCTGAGTTTCCACATCTCAAACTCAGTGGGCTTGAGCATAGGCACTTTGAGTCCTTTCCCAGATCCACTGCTGCTGTTTTCAAATTCCATTGCAAAACAGTTAAAAATTTAAAAGAAAGTTTTTGACTTTGAAAAACAAAGAGTAACCTGGTTTGAAAAACCTGATTTGAACAATCTGGTTTGACAAACCTGGCTCTGATACCACTTGACAGGATCTAAATATGAATTACCAAGACTAACTGATTTGAATTTATCAGAGTATGAATCAATAATCTTGCTTTGAATCAAAGTTTAATCAAGAAGTTTGCGGAACAACACTTAATTATTTTAACAAAAACTTTCAGAATCAATAATGAATAAACACACAAGAAGTAATCAAGACTGTTTGTATTTCTGAATTCAATGATTACAATCACCTCTAATCTGTTTGATTAGACGAAGAACACAGATTGTTCTTAGGGTTTTACAACCTTAGAGGCTTATGGAAACTTAATCAACAAAGCAATTACAGACTCAAAATATGCAGAATACTCCTGTACAATAGAAAGACCTATTCTATGTATTTATATTGCTTCTTGATATGTTTCCTTGACGAAGAATGACTTCTCTGATAGTAGATATGCTGGAATCTTCACATAGATATCGTTTCCTGAAAATCAGCACTTTCTGTTTCTGAAACTGTTGAGCAGCTTGAATCTCTTGACAGCATGAGCAGAGCAGCTTGAGTTGTTTTGCTCTGGCAGCTTGAACTTTTACACTAGCAGCTCGAGTTTCTTCAACTAGCAGCATGTACTTTGTATTTACATTTAAAAACTACTAACAGTCTGAGAAGTCTAAACTAACAGCTTGAATATACTTAAACTATTTCCCAACAATTTTCTAAGTCTAAAATGGTTTAGGAGGAACTCTCACAGTTCAAGAAAACGCAAGTCTGGGAGTTAGTGTCTTTACCTCGTTGAGAAGTTGCAATATGGACCAAATGGGTCTTTAAGTGCAAAAGAGATGATCGAGGCATTGTTACTCGTAACAAACCAAGACTCATAGTCAATGGTTTCAACAAAGAAGAAAGAATAGACTACAATAAAGTGTTTGCACCAGTATCAAGGCTTGAAGTTATCCAATTGTTTCACACATTTGCATCCTTCAAAGGCTTTAAAGTTTGTCAACTAGACGTCAAGAGTGCCTTCTTGTACGGGAAAGTGAAGGAACTGGTGTATGTCGAGCAACCGCCAGGGTTTACAGATCCTATGTATCCGGACAGAGTATATAAATTAGATAAAGCTTTGTATGGATTAAATCAGGCACCTAGGGTGTGGTACGAGACTCTATCTACTCATCTCTTGGAAAATGGGTTCGAGAGAAGGCGTATAGATAGTACACTTTTCATTAAGAGGAAAGAGAATGATTTTCTACTGGTACAAGTCTATGTGGACGGCATAATCTTTGGGTCGTCAAATGAACAGTTCTGCAAGGACTATGAAAAGGTCATGAAGTCAATGTTCGAGATGAGTGCGATTGGGGAGCTGAATTTCTTTCTAGGTTTACAAGTTGAACAACGAAAGGAGGGTATGTTCTGTTAGTACATCCTGTGTGACGATAGCAGTCTAAGTATAGATAGCATTTTGTAAAAGTCTATCTACTTGATATTGAATATTAACAAATGTTTGATATATGTTTGATTATGTGTGTTTAATATTGATTTTTTGTATGTTTGAACTTGGTGTAATGTATTACAAGAAGTTTAAACATAAAGTTCAAAGATGAATTCAAACTTAAGATAAAACATAAGTTCAAATATAAGTTTGATATCTTAGGTTCGAATTTTGGGTAAATTCGAATTTGTCATTGAGGACAAATTCGAATAGGCCTTGGGCCAGATTCGAATTTGTCCTAGACAAACTCGAATCTGTCAGTATAACTAAAGGTTAATTCGATTATTTATTAGACTTTTGCAGAGTTTATCAGAGCGATTAGCAAAGGCGATCTCGAACTTGCAAGTTATCAGAGAGTTGTTTTGGAGAGAACCATCGTGTAGGGGCATTCTAAGTCGTTCGTCTATCACCGTGGTAGTCTCCGTGTTTCTGTGTGTGTGATCTTACCGTCAAGCCGCTAACGAGGATTCCGCACTCGTTGGAAGGTGTCGCGTCGAGATAGATCCGTAGAGTCAAGACCTTACAAGTGGTATCAGAGCCATTGTGTGTTCGTTGGTGTTCTTCGTGTTCACTAAGAAACATCTGTGGTTTCTTGACATTTTGGACGGTTTCATCACATTTTAGGAGGATTTTCGAGTTTATCAAGTAAGA
Source organism: Centrapalus pauciflorus (assembly GCA_020465985.1). Taxonomy (NCBI): domain Eukaryota; kingdom Viridiplantae; phylum Streptophyta; class Magnoliopsida; order Asterales; family Asteraceae; genus Centrapalus; species Centrapalus pauciflorus. Next base: position 10,680 of record JAANYP010001279.1, read on the forward strand.
TATCGGAAAATACTTTGTATTAGTTCAAGTTTTTGATCGAAATCATTATTTTTTTCGTAAAAATAGTGGTTTAATCTGAAAACTTGAAAAACTCGAAGTATTAGACGTTTTTCGAACTTGCGGCGCTCGAGTTTATTAAGGGGGTATTAGGGTTTACTCAATTTTCGAGTTTGTCAGAAAATACGCTCCGTTCGAAGTTCCTTAGGGTTTGATTCGATTTTGGCCAATTCGAATTTGCTTGGACTTCGACTTTACTCTAAAATCGAATTTAGGATTTTCGAACTTAATCAGCCTTCGAGTTTGTCATTAATTTCGAATTTAGTTGGATTTCAAACTTAATTTCGAATTTAATTCCAAACAAATTTAAAATTAATTAGACTCGAATTTACTCAAATTCGAAAGAGTTAATTTAAATTAATTTCGAATTAAATTAAATAAGTTTAAACTCAAAAATCTTTGAAACAGTGACAAGTCTACAGAGGTTTATTGAGATGGATCACGAGGTCGGAAAAGCGAATTCTCCACCAAAGTTGATGAAATTGGAAGATTATTATTGGTGGAAGGATAGATTCGCAGACTTCGCTAGATTTAATGATATGCGGATGTGGATTTGTATAGACGAGGGATACATTCCACCTACGGCAGAGGTTGAAGGACGACAAAAGATCGTGCTATATTCAAAGATGAAAGATGATGATAAGAAGTTTTATGAGGCCGAGAACCGGGCATTCGCTATCATTAGAATGGCTTTACCACAGGAGATATTGCACACTTTCCGTAATCAAAAAACAGCAAAAGAGCTGTGGGATTCTTTGGTGAAAAGGTGTGAAGGTAATCCGAGGGTCAGGAAGAATAGAATGGAAATGCTCAAGCAGCAGTTCGCGATCTTCAAAGCATTGAAGAACGAAAAGCTGGATGAGACAATTACCAGATTCTATCATTTGCTAACTGAGTTAGACACCCATGATGTGGAGTATAGTGAGACAGAGAAGATCGTAAAAATTCTGGATGCTTTACCAGCCAAATGGGAGATGTATGTGGCACTAATAAAGCATGATGAAGACAAGTTCTATACTCTTACTCTAGACAGTGTTATAGGAACGCTGAGGGCCTATCACTTTGAATTGCTGAAGAAGGAAAGGGATTATAAACAAGTACAGGATCTGGACATGTACTTTGGAAAGTCCAAATCTTCAGGGGTAACTGACGTGAAGACGGCTATTGCATTCTTTTTGGGTGAGACATCGACACCGGTAGAATCAGAAGACTCGGTGAGTCGGGCTTTCTTATGGTTTACTAGACCAGAAGAAAAGCAGACTCACGCTACATCTACATCTACATCTCAAGGGTATTCAAAGATGCCGATGAGCGCAAAATCGACTGAAGACCATCTGAATCTGTTGGCTTCATTTGTGGCCGCCTACGACAATTGCGTTCAAGGAAAAATCAACGCACCTGCGCTTTGGGATGAGGATTACGATCAGGTAGATCCTGATGATTTAGAGGAGATGGATCTGCAATGTCAACTGGCCATGGTGACTCAGCGAGTCAAGAGGTTCATCAAGAGGACGGGTTGAAACCTCAACTTTAGTAACAATAAGATTGGGTTTGATAAATCCAAGGTGTTCTCATGAAGAGTTTTCAGTTCGAGGACAAGTGTCTACCGTGCAAGAAAGGAATACAACACAAGAAGGCACACAAGTCCAAGACTCAGAACTCAATAGTTGCCACGTTCGATTTGTTGCATATGGACCTGTTCGGACCAATCAACAAAAGGAGCATAGGTGGTAGTTGGTATCGTTTGGTTATTACTGATGATTACTCACGTTTTTCTTGGGTTTTCTTTTTAGGTACAAAGGACGAGACAGCTGCAAAGCTCATCGGGTTCTTAGACCAAGTGGAAAACTCTTACAGGACGCGAGTTAAACGAATCAGGAGTGATAACGGAACGGAGTTTAAAAACACGGTTATTGGTGTATATTGCCTATCAAAGGGCATAGTGCATCAATTTAGTGCACCATATGAGCCACAACAAAATGGGGTGGCAGAACGGAAAAACAGGACTTTGATTGAGGCAGCAAGGACCATGCTTTCGGATTCAAAGCTTCCTACCATGTTTTGGGGGGAGGCAGTGAATACTGTGTGCCATGTTTTAAATCGGGTCCTTACTGTCAAATCATTGAACAAAACCTGTTATGAAGTTTTGAATAAAAGGCCACCAAATTTAACTGGATTCGAACCATTTGAGGTACCATGTACGTTAATGAAAACAAATCATCAACCAAAATTTGGTGAAAAGGCTGACGAAGGTTATTTCCTAGGTTATGTGCCTAATTCACCAAATAAAAGGGTTTTTAACAAATCAAATGGTACAGTAGAGATTGTATATAACATTGAAAGTCACAAGTTATACACATGAACCCCAAACTGGTCCGGAATGGATATTTGATTATGACAAATTGTTTGAGTCATTTAACATTCCTTTGGATGGAAATGCAGGTACAATCAAACAGGACTTGTCGTCATTAAATCTAAATGACAAGGGTCAAAGAGGAAGGAATCGATTAGAATGAAGTGTTCGTGCCAGTGGCAAGGCTTGAAGCAATTCGTTTGTTTCTAGCTTTTGCTTCCTTTAAAGGTTTTAAGGTATATCAACTTGACGTAAAGAGTGCGTTTCTTTATGGGAAGGTGAAGGAACTGGCATATGTGGAACAGCCGCCCGGGTTTACAGATCCGAAATATCCAGACAGAGTGTATTGGTTAGATAAGGCTTTGTATGGATTACATCAAGCACCGAGGGCGTGGTACGAGACTCTATCTAATCATCTTTTAGACAACGGGTTTGAAAGAGGGAGAATCAATAGTACGCTGTTCGTGAAAATAAAAGGTGAACATTTCATCTTGGTACAAGTGTACGTCGATGATATCATTTTCGGGTCATCAGACGAGCAGATGTGCACAGACTTTGAAAATGTGATGAAGTCTAAGTTTGAGATGAGTGCTATGGGTGAGTTAAACTTATTTCTGGGTTTGCAAGTCGAACAGAGGAAGGGTGGTATGTTTATTCATCAGACGAAGTATGTCTACGACATCTTAGAGCGCTTCGGGATGGAAGGAACCAAGCTGACAACTCACTTCAGCACGCCGATTCAAGTGAATCATAATCTCGGACCGGGTACAAAAAGTGATACCCATGTGGATCCGACGTTATATCGGGCCATGATTGGGTCAATCATGTATTTAACTGCTTCTAGACCTATCATAATGTTTGCTGTGTGTATTTGTGCTAGGTTTCAAGCTAATCCAAAAGAGATGCACATGAAAGCTGTGAAGCGGATTCTGAGATACCTCAAGTCGAAACCGAAGCTGGGACTTTGGTATCACGCGGAGGGTGATCTGGAATTGGAGGCATTCACAGACTCAGACTATGGAGGATGCAGCTTGAATCGCAAGTCAACAACTAGAGGTTGTCAGTTCCTTGGAGGGAGGCTCGTTTCCTGACAATGAAAGAAACAGACTTCGATAGCCGTGTCAACGTGCGAGACCGAATATGTTGCTGCGGGTAGTTGCTGTTCACAGGTTTTGTGGATACAACAACAATTGCGGGATTACGGTTTGACTTATACTCATAATCCTATTAGAATAGATAACCAGTCAACTATTGCAATAACCAATAATCCAGTTAAACACAGTATAACCAAGCACATAGACATAAGACACCACTTTATAAGTGATTGTGCTGAAAAGAACTTAATTAAGCTGGTAAAAGTTGCAACGGACGATAATAATGCTAATTTATTTACCAAAGCTTTTGATAAGTCACGTTTTGAGTATTTAGTTCAACTAAATGGAATGCGTAATCCAGAGTAAATTGACTTTAGTAGAGTTTATTTCCTTTTATAGCAGTAGAATTTCTTTCTTTTTATAGTAAGTTTACTAGCTTAGAAGAATTTCTTTTTATAGTAAATTAGTAGGTTATTTTATTTTCTTACTCTTATTTATGAAAAACAAAAGAAAAAAGAGAGAAAACCATAAAAAGTTCAAAAAAAGAGAATATCAGAAAATGAGTTAGGTCCTAGATACATAGGTTCAAAGTGACGAAAATTAGCACAGTCGTTTCAATCTCTAAGTGTTAAGCTTTCACGCATAATACACCTAAAATTCTAAGTGGTATACATTATCTAGTTTGATATGTTGGTAGGCATAATACACAAAGAGAGTCTCAAGGCTAATAAAATATTCAAGAAAAAGTCAGACGTGTCACTACCTTAGATGTATGACCAAATGGTCTTAATTTTTATGATAGAGACATACAGACATTGATTCTAAATGAGGTATGAAAATTTTCTGGGGGATGTATAGCAACATCAGATACATCTTAAAGAAAAGAAAAGAATATAAAAATCATGATACTGAATGGAGAGTCAAAACAACTCTGTTGTACGTAAGTACAGACCTGTTGCCTCTGGTTTGACTGGAGTTAGCAAGATAAGTCGCTTTGTTGTACGTCGGTACAGACCTGTCACCGCTGTCTTGCTAGCTTTAAAATAAACTTTAAGACAAACTAAGACACTCTGTTGTATGTAAATACAGAACTGTGTCCGACGTTTGCCTTTTAAAGAAAATTTGCAATACCGAAAAGTTATAATCATTGTGTGTATGCCTTGATCATAAAAGTATGTCTAAGTAAGAGTCACGTAAGGTAATTTCTTGATAAATAAAAAGGCCAAAGGATATTCCAAAGTGTAACATGTTTAAAGGGAAAATCATTCCAACAATCGTCTAGAGATGTGTGTCACGACAAACAATCAAAGGAATAAAAAATTTCTAAGTGTGAAAGTAAGATACTGAAAGTGCGTATTTGACACCGCTATCTGATTGAACCTTTCTTTGACTTTCTCGCCAAAAATATTCTGTTAGTGTTAAGTATAGGATGTAAATTTCAAAAAGTATTATCGATTAGTTTAAGTTTAAATTTTGTTCAAAATTTTATTTTATTTTATTTTATTTTATTTAGGAAAAAGGTCAAAGTTACCGAGGATGCATATCTTGTGCTTAGTGTAAATAAATTGTGCATAGTTTGTTTCCGTTACACGAAAAAGTTGGAAAAGTTGACTTTTATTCAAAGATTTTCAAAATTTCCATTTAAATTCGAATTTGAAACAAATTCGAATTGACATTCGAAAATGTCAGTAACATCGAATTTGAGACATGTTCGAAGAAGGTTAGTATATATAGGTCAACAGTGAACATTCATTGTCACCTACATTCGACTTTAGCCATTCGAACTTACTTCTGTGCGATTTCGAGTTTAGTCATTCGAGTTTACGGATTCGAGTTTTTCACCTATTCATCGAAGTTTTGTCCTTTGTGTTCGAGTATATAACCAAATCTAGGTATAAACAACATTATTATACAAGATTTAGGAAGTTTTAGACTCAATTTGAGCAAAAATCGACCTATTTTGAAGTTTTAAGGGTTTTGAACTTTGTGATTCAAAATCACAAAGTTTAACCGGTGAAATTTCAATTAAGTGACAAATATCTTCTATTAGAACCTATTAGGACTACTGAATGTGATTTTCTAAGTCTAAAATGGTTTAAATCTTGGATTTGTGTATCGAAAGTGCCGACTTCGAGTTTGTTCATATAGTTCGAATTTGTCATTAAGTTCGAACATGTCAGCAAACTCGAATTCAGGTCAAGTTCGAACATGTCATTCGAGTTTGTTATTAAAATCGAAATGTTTGAATAATTTTAACGTCAAACTTGTAGAAATTCATACATGTTGGATTTTGAACTTACATAAGTTCAAAATAAAACAAATTTGAATTTAAACAAGTTTCATTTTCATTTTTTTCCCTTCTAATATATTTTATACTTTAATGTGCAGATATGGGGGAAAGAGCTTTCATTCAAAAGCATAATATGGTTGTTTCGCTGGACCGTGAGCTTCCTGAAGCTCAGGCGTTTCGACAGATGGTGGATTTCTTAGCCAATTCCAGGGTGTCGTATGCCCTTTCTCACAATGTGCAGATCGTGCTGCCCTATGTCAGACAATTTTGGGATCACCTGCAAGTTGGCTGTACGGTGACGCCGACGGTGTTGAGGACTAGCATCGTCGGGCAGCCCCTTGTATTTTCTGTCGATATGTTACGTAGAGTGTTGCAGCTTGGAACAGTCGAACAGGAAGCTGGGCCTATTAACTTCACGTTGGAAGTAAGGCAAGTAGCATTTTTAAGGATGGGGTATGGCCTGGATATCGCTAAAGCGTCATACATGAAGAGTGGTCTCATAGGCCAATGGAGATATCTTGCTCAAGTTTTTATGGTGTGCTTTGCACTAAAGAAGGCCGGATTTGACTATATCGTGTCAAAGATGCAGTCCGCGATGATAGCATTGGTTTATAATAAGCAGTTCAGCTACTCCGAGATGTTCTTTTCGGAGTTTGTTCATCAAATAACAGCTCCAGCAAGAGAAAGATTTCTGATGTATCCGAGGTTTGTTATGATGCTGATACGCCATTTTTTGCCCAACCTGCCGCAATTGCCAGATATTCAGAGTGTCGCTGTTATCGATAAGAGAATTTTTGCTGATTGTCAATCGCACAATGCCCGTAGGGGTGAGGTGGTTAGACCACTGGATGCACCACTTTTTGGTGCTGTGGTAAATCCAAATTCTGAAGCCCCCGAAGGTGCGAATTGGGCTGGGGAAGGGCCGCAGCCACAGCAGCCGCAACAACAACAGCAAAGGCCTCCGCAACAACCAAGAAGGAGGCAAAGAGCTCAAGTAAGACTGACTCAGGCTTCAAGGCCTTCAACAAGCAGGGTGCAAGAGTCAGTGGAAGCAGGTCCTTCATCGGATGCTGCGGGTCCTTCGGGTGTGGCCCCCGAAATAGATCCACGAGTAGAGACTCTGGAAGAAATTTGGGCTCAAGGCTCTCATGCACAGGAAGAAATTACTACTGAGCTTATTGGTGACATTCTAGAGCCTCCAGCTAGTTTTGATGATCTGATGCGTGACATAGATGAATATGAGCCAGAGGTAGAGGGTCAAGCAGTGACCACCTCTGAGTCGTCATCAGAGGAAGTTGAGGAGATAGAGGTTCAGGCACCAGCAGTAGAGACGGAAGATCCGACTGTCAGAATTGGCAGATGTGGATCCAGAATTGTGGTTATTGATCGAGAGGCAGAAAAGAGAGCATCTAGAGATTCTGATGAAGATGAATCTGAATTTGAGATTGAAGATACTGCTCCGTTAGTGCCTAGGCAAAGGGCCAAAAGGCATAGGTTTATGCAGGGAACTTCGTCTGCTTCCGTTTCAGAGCCTGAAATTCCATCCGCTCAACCATCCGCTCAGCCATCCGTTCAACCATCTGTTCAGCCACCAATCATCCCGTCACCTATCACATCAAATTCATCCACTTCATCCACCTTCAAAGACAACCAACGGTTTTCAGAGCACCAAAGCAAAGTGGATTTCCAGCAAGTCCAAATCTTTCAGCTCACAAAAGCGGTCAGCGAGCTTCAAGAGCATAACGCAAAAATTGATAAAGAAAATATTGAATTGAAGACCTTTGTCACTGATCAGGCTGCAAAGCTCAGAACCATGAGGTCCCTCCTCCAGCAGCTCATGAAAAATCTTAAGGCTCAGGGGGAGACCAGTTGCAAAGATGTTGAAGAGTTGAGAAGAGAAGACGACGAAGGCAATGATCCCGATGCACAAAAAGATAGTGAGCCAGTAGATTTTTCTTCTACTCAGCATGCTGAAGTTTAGGGGGATCCGAGTCAGTCGGGAGCTGAAGGAGGTGAGGCTCGTTCCTCAAAGGCCATTGAGAGTGAGATGATAGATGCTCTAATGGATATTGAAGAAGAAGAGATAGATTTTGATTTTGAGGATGAGATTGAAGAGTTGGAGGAAGGGGAGTTTGTGCCAGAGGACGTTCCTGAATGGAAATCTGATGATGAGGTATTGGGTGATGAGGAAGATGAAGCTGATGAAATCTTTATTCAGCAACATCCCATCACTGATACATATGTAACGGTAGAACAAAATGTGATTGACATAGAAGCTGTTAAATCCGCTTTAAATGTTGAATCACAAGTTGAAGAGCCTGTCAGGGAGCTGACTGTTGAAGAACAGAAAAAGTTATAGTTCAGGCATAAAAGAAGGCTATGGAATTGAAGGAAAAGATGATTGTGCCAAGTGCTGGAAAGCTGTCTGGGAGTATACTTAGCTGGTTCTTTGATCGAGAACTGCAACTGTTTATCATTAATAGAAAGGATGGCCTTCAGTATCTATGGAGAAGATTGAAAGACTTCAATTCACTGCCAAAAGTTGAGATAAAGGCGTTAGCGTGGAAAGAGCTAGTTAATATCGGAGACGATCCCTATGCTGAAATAATTGCCAAGATTATCAGAAGGGAAGGGAGGTCTAGGAAGTTTGAAAGGCTAAATCCACGAATAGGCAAAAGAGTTATGGACCATACAAGAATTGATCCTCTAACTGGTAGGCCATGGATGAAAATACATTACAAGCCAGTTAGATGCTTAAAGAAAGTCCCTCTGAAGCCTATGCCACAAAATGTGTTAGGAAACCTCAACTGGTGGTATGTTGAAAGTGAGACAGGTGAAGCAGTAATGGAAGACCTCGAAAAAAAGGTGATTCTAAGAGTGTATGATCCGTTGCACCTGGTCAACCTGTCCAAAGATGATCTTCACGTACTTTATGTTCATAAAATCTCGTGTGATGCGCATATGGAGTCTGAAGCGAAAAAGTATCAAAATGTAGTCAAGGTTTGTGTAGAACAGGGTCTTTATGCAGGAAGCATCTTGAATAGACCTTAGTACTTAGTCGAAATGTAAATAGTTAGAAGATATCGTCAAGGGGGAGTCTATTAGTATATCCTGTGTGACGATAGCAGTCTAAGTATAGATAACATTTTGTAAAAGTCTACCTACTTGATATTGAATACTAACAAATGTTTGATATATGTTTGATTATGTGTGTTTGATATTGATTGTTTGTATGTTTGAACTTGGTGTAATGTATTACAAAAAGTTCAAACATAAAGTTCAAAGATGAATTCAAACTTTAGATAAAACATAAGTTCAAATATATGTTTGATATGTGAGGTTCGAATTTAGGGTAAATTCAAATTTGTCATTGAGGACAAATTCGAATAGGCCATGGGCCAGATTCGAATTTTTCCTAGACAAACTCGAATCTGTCAGTATAATTAAGGGTTAATTCGATTAATTATTAGACTTTTGCAGACGTTTATCAGAGCGATTAGCAAAGGCGATCTCGAACATGCAAGTTATCAGAGAGTTGTTTCGGAGAGAATCATCGTGTAGGGGCGTTCTAAGTCGTTCCTCTATCACCGTGGTAGTCTCCGTGTTTCCGTGTGTGTGATCTTACCGTCAAGCCGCTAACGAGGATTCCACACTTGTTGGAAGGTCTCGCGTCGAGATAGATTCGTAGAGTCAAGACCTTACATGTTCATTCATCAGACGAGGTATGTCTATGAGATTCTAGAACACTTCGGGATGGAACAAAACTCACGACACAATTCAGCATACCAATTCAAGTCAATCATAATCTCGGACCGGGTACCGATAGTGATAATGATGTGGATCCGACGTTATATCGGGCAATGATTGGGTCACTTATGTATCTAACTACTTCCAGACCTGACATTATGTTTGCTGTTTGTTTATGTGCCAGGTTTCAAGCCAACCCTAAAGAGATGCATATGAAAGGCTTGAAGCGGATTCTGAGATACCTGAAGTCAAAATCGAAGCTGGGACTTTGGTATCATACCAATGGAGATCTAGAATTGGAAGCTTACACAAACTCGGATTATAGAGTGTGTAGCTTGAACAGAAAGTCAACAATGGGAGGTTGTCAGTTCTTAGGAGGGAGACTGGTGTCCTTGCAAGAAACAGACTTTGATAGCCATATCCACATGCGAAGCAGAATATGTAGCTGCTGGTAGCTGTTGTTCACAGGTTCTATGGATCCAACAACAATTGCGAGATTACGGTTTGACTTATACTCATACTCCTATTAGGATAGACAACCAATCCACAATAGCAATAACCAACAATCCAGTAAAGCACAGTAAGACTAAGCAGATTGATATACGTCATCACTTTATTCATGACTGTGCAGAGAAAAACCTGATTAAGTTGGTAAAAGTTCCAACAGAAGACAACTATGTGGATCTGTTCACAAAAGCATTTGATAAATCACGCTTTGAGTTGTTAGTCCAACAAAATGGAATGCGAAATTCTAAGTAACCTGACCTCATAGATAACTTTTCTTTAATTTTTAGCCTTTAGTTTGTTTTTCTAGTTATTTTACTTAAAAAATAGAACACATAAAAAATAATAAAAAATTTAAAAGGAGAGGGGTCTTAGAGTTAAAGGTTCAACATGATGAGACTTAGCGAAATCTAACAAACTCTGAGTGTTAATCTTTCACACATAATGCACTATAAACTTCATTGATATACATATTCATGTTCTGATGTGTTGGTAGGCATAAAACATGATGATTTTCCTAAAAAGCCAATAGAACAATCCAAAAATTATCATATGTGTTGCTAACTTAGACGTATGATCAATAGGTCAAAATTTCTATGTTATGGGCTCACATAAAATGTAAATATGAATGAGGTATGTAAATCAGTCTGGGAGATGTTTTGTTTCATCAAAATACATCTTAAATAAAGAGCAAGCATGAGTCGTAAAGAAAGTTAAGACATGTCTCTTTGTTGTACGTAAGTACAGACCTGTCACCGCTGTTTTGACTTAAGATAGAAACATATGTCGCTTTGGTGTACGTAAGTACAGACCTGTCACCGCTATCTTGGCTAAATATAGCCAAAGCTCCCTACCGCTTAGCTCCTGCTAAAATGCAGGAAATGATGAAACAATTACAGGAGCTTCTTGATAAAGGTTTTATTCACCCAAGTTCATCTCCTTGGGGCACTCCTGTTCTATTTGTTAAAAATAAGGACAGCACACTGCGAATGTGCACTGACTATCGAGAGCTCAACAAGGTTACGATTAAGATAACTATCCTTTGCCCCGACTTGATGATCTCTTCGACCAGTTGCAAGGCGTTAGTTACTTCTTGAAGATTGATCTTCGATCAGGATATCATCAGCTTAAAGTTCATAACGACGATATTCCTAAAACGGCTTTCAGAACTCGTTACGGACACTACGAGTTTCTGGTGATGCCGTTCGGTCTTACGAATGTGCCGACTGCTTTCATGGATCTCATGAATAGAGTTTGCCGGCCAATGCTCGACAAATCCGTCATCATGTTCATCAATGACATCCTCATATATTCGAAGACCAAGGAAGACCATGCAACACATTTAAGAGAATTACTAGAGTTGCTGCGCAAAGAGCGACTTTATGCCAAATTCTCAAAATGTGAATTCTGGTTGAGGCAGGTACGTCTCAACATTAAAAACAATTCCTAAATTATTATATTTGTTTACAAACTCTTGTTAACTTGCTCCTTCTCAACGTTCAATTCAGATCCAATTTTTGGGGCATGTGATATCTAGTGCTAGTATTGCTGTTGATCCGGCAAAGATCAAAGCTATCCAGAAGTAGGGATCACCTCGTAATGCCTCAGAGATTCGCAGTTTCTTGGAATTTGTTGGTTACTACCGCTGATTCATCAAGGACTTTTCGAAGATAGTCATTCCGCTTACCAAGCTTACACATATGAATGCAACTTTTATATGGGAGGAGGAACAAAACATCGCATTTGAAAAGTTGAAGAAGCTACTAAGTGAAGCACCTGTTTTAACCCTGCCTGAGGAAAATGAGGATTTCATAGTCTACACAGATGCATCAGGCATGGGATTATGTTGGGAAATAGTTTAAGTAGATTCAAGCTGTTAGTTAGACTTCTCAAACTGTTAGTAGAGTTTATATGTAAATCCAAAGTTCATGCTGCTCGTTGAAGAAACTCGAGCTGCCAGTGTAAAAGTTCAAGCTGCCAGAGCAAATCAACTCGAGCTGCTCTGTTCATGCTGTCAAGTGATTCAAGCTGCTCAACAGTTTCATTAACAGAAAGTGCTGATTTTCAGGAAAAGATATCTACACGAAGATTTCAGCATATCTACTATCAGAGAAGTCATAGTTCGTCAAGGAAACATATCAAGAAGCAATATAAATACATAGAATAGGTCTTTCTATTATATAAGAGTTTCTGCATATTGAGTCTGTAATTGCTTTGTTGATTACGTTTTCATAAGCCTCTAAGGTTGTAAAAACCCTAAGAACAGTCTGTGTTCTTCGTCTAATCAAACAGATTAGAGGTGATTGTAACCATTGAATTCAGCAATACAATCAGTCTTGATTATTCCTTGTGTTTATTTATTATTGATTCTGAAAGTTTTTGTTAAAATAATTAAGTGTTATTCCGCAAACTTCTTAATTAAACTTTGATTCAAAGCAATATACTCTGATAAATTCAAATCAGTTAGTCTTGGTTATTTAGTTTTAGATCCTGACAAGTGGTATCAGAGCCATAGGTCGTTCTTTGTTTTTCAAAGTCGAAATCTGCTAAGTATCACTCTGGACAAATCTTCAGATCAAACTGCTAATGCAAAAGATCAGACTGCTTAGTCAAAATCTGAAGCTGTTAGTGCAAAAACTGAAGCTGTTAGCACTAAAAACACAGATCAAGATGCTAAGTATCACTCTGGAACTGCTAGTGAATCATCTGAGGCTGTTAGAAAAAAAGATGATCAAAATAGTTGGATACCTCATATAATCACTAAATACTCTCCAAAGACTCCATCAGTAGATCTCACTAAATATAAGAAGTCCAATACAGTATTTAGTTATGTCAATACACAAGGCCAACCCAAAACCAATTTGGTTTGGCTTTACTCCACTACTGACTAAGCTTCTACTTGTGCAGGGCAACCACAAGTCTCCTCATAAAACAAGATGGCATTTGGACAGTGGATGCTCTAGGCACATGACAGGCAATTCTGAGTGCTTGTCAAATTTCAAAGGCTTTGATGGAGGATTTGTTGCATTTGGAGGCAACTCAAAAGGAGGTAAGGTTACAGGTAAAGGTACTGTTAATGCAGGCAACATGAAATTTCATGATGTTTTGTATGTTGAACAGCTTAAGTATAATTTATTAAGTGTCTCTCAAATCTGTGACAAACAAAACATTGTTCTGTTTACAGATTCTGAGTGCATTGTCCTTTCAAAAGATTTTAAAATTCCTGAAAATCTTGTTTTACTAAGAACACCAAGAAAGGACAATGTTTACTGTTTGGACACAGATCTTTTATCTAAATCAAATACTTTAAGCTGTTTGATATCCAAAGCATCATCCAATGAGTCTGCTCTTTGGCATAGAAGGATGTGTCACATGAACTTCAAGTCCATGAATGTTTTAGTAAAAAAGAATCTGGTAAGAGGCTTACCACAAAAGGAGTTCATATGTGATGATCATTGTGTAGCATGTCTTAAAGGCAAGCAACACAAAACTTCTCATAAGGCCAAAGAAGTAAATTCAATCTCATCTGTTCTTCAGGTGCTTCATATGGATCTATTTGGTCCAACATCTGTTTTGAGTTTGAATAAAAGGGCTTACTGTTTAGTTATTGTTGATGATTTCACCAGATTTACTTGGGTTTACTTTCTTAGGTCCAAAGATGAAACTGCTGAGCTAGTTAAGTCTTTTATCCTTAAGATAGAAAACCAATCTAACTCAAAAGTTAAGGTAATAAGATCAGACAATGGAACTGAATTTAAAAATCACATTCTAAACAGTTTCTGTGAGTCCAAAGGCATTGCTAGACAATACAGTGCACCAAGAACACCACAGCAAAATGGTGTAGCTGAAAGAAAGAACAGAACATTAATTGAGGCTGCTAGAACAATGTTAGCTGATTCAAATCTGCCAATGACTTTCTGGGCAAAAGCTGTCAATACAGCCTGTTATGTTCTGAATAGGGTTCAAGTTGTCCAATCACAAGGGAAACTCCCTATGAGTTATTTCATAACAGAAGTCCCCTAATAGCTTTCTTCAAGCCTTTTGGATGCCCATATACTATTCTTCACACTAAGACTCACTTAGGGAAGTTTGAAAGTAAGGTTGAATAAGGATTCTTTGTAGGATACTCAAGTCAAAGCAAAGCCTATAGAGTACATAACAGTGTGTCTAAAACCATTGAGGAAAGTGCCAATGTTGAATTTAATGAAAATACTGCAAATATCAAAGGCACTGGTCCTGATTGGTTGTTTGATTTAGATTCACTAACAAATTCTCTGAGCTTTGTTGAGTATACTGCAGAAGATGATGCTTACAGGATTGAAGCTGCCAACACAAATTCTCATGCTGCCAATACAAATTCTCAAGCTGTTGGCACAAAGTTTCAAACTGCTGCAGATTCAACAAGTTGGGATGATTAGACCACTATACCACTTCTGTCTTGTGATCCTACAGGGCTTCTGAATGCTCAACATGACACATATCCAGACACTGAAGTGCCACTCCCAAGTCCTGAGAGAACAACTCCAACACAAATGGAAACAGTCCTAGACTCAAGTCATGCTGTTCCAAAACTGAATCATTCACTGGTCCTGATGGAGATGATACAAATCTTGGATCCTCTTTTCAGACAGAGAGAGAGCCTACACTAAGAGTTCATAAGTATCATCCTCTCAATCAACAACTGGGTGATCCAAGCACTCCTGTACAAACAAGGAAAATGGTTGAAAATGAGACTGCTGCTGCTGAACAAGCAGTTCCTGAATTCAGTCTGGCTGCCTTTGAGAATGCCTGCTTCATGTCTCAACTAGAACTTAAAAAGGCATCAGAGGCATTAAAAGATTCATCCTGGATTGAGGCAATGCAAGAAGAGCTTCTACAGTTCAAGATTCAGATTGTATGGACTCTGGTGGATCTTCCTAAAGGTAAGAGAGCAATTGGTACAAGATGGGTGTTCAGAAACAAGAAAGATGAGAAAGTGATAGTCATCAAGAATAAAGCAAGGCTAGTAGCACAAGGGTACACGCAAGAAGAAGGCATAGATTATGATGATGTATTTGCTCCAGTAGCAAGAATAGAAGCCATTAGACTATTTTTGGCCTATGCAAGCTTCAAAGGTTTTAAGGTGTATCAAATGGATGTGAAGTCTGCTTTTCTGTATGGTACAATTGAAGAGGAGGTATATGTGTGTCAACCTCCTGGTTTTGAGGACTACAAGTATCCAGACAAAGTCTACAAGTTAGATAAGGCTCTCTATGGTCTCCATCAAGCCCCAGAGCATGGTATGACACTCTGTCATCCTACCTTCTACAGAATGGATTCAAGAGAGGCACTCTGGACATAACACTTTTCACTAAGTGTATCAAAGATGAGATTCTGCTTGTCCAGATTTATGTTGATGACATTATCTTTGGCTCAACAAATGACTGTCTGTGCAAAGAGTTTGAAGCTTTAATGCACAAAAAGTTTCAAATGAGTTCAATGGGAGAACTCACTTTCTTTCTGGGATTACAAGTCAAGCAGAAGCCCACTGGACTCTTCATAAGTCAATCAAAGTAGGTAAAAGACATACTGGACAAGTTTGGGTATCAAGACACCAAAGCTGCAAGCACTCCAATAGATCCTCACAAGCAGCTCCATACAGACAAAGATGGCATAGATGTGGATATTCATTTATACAGATCTCTTATTGGATCACTTATGTATCTAACATCTTCTAGACCTGATATTATGTTTGCTGTCTGTGTGTGTGCTAGGTTTCAATGCTCTCCAAAGGATTCTCATCTAGTTGCTGTTAAGAGAATCTTTAGATATCTAAAAGGTCAACCTCATTTAGGCCTCTGGTATCCTAAAGACTCTCCTCTTACATTAACAGCCTACTCTGACAGTGACTATGGTGGATGCAACATTGACAGAAAATCCACAACTGGTGGATGTCAATACTTAGGAGCAAGATTGGTCTCTTGGCAATGCAAAAAGCAGACAACTGTGTCCACATCATCCACTGAAGCAGAATATGTAGCAGCTGCAAGCTGTTGCTCCCAGGTAATGTGGATTCAAAATCATCTAAGAGACTATGGTATGAATTTCTTATCCACTCCTATTTATATTGACAATTCAAGTGCAATCAGCATTGTGCAAAACCCAGTGAAATTCCCAAAAACCAAGCATATAGAAATCAGATTTCACTTTATAAGGGATTGCAATGAAAAGAAGCTAATCCAAGTTACCAAAATACATACTGATGATCAGTTAGCTGATCTATTTACAAAACCTTTTGATGTAGGAAGGTTCACTTTCCTAGTATCAAATATTGGTATCGTAATATGGATTAATTTGCTTTCATTATTATCCACTTAGTATGCTTATTTTAAGGGGGAGTCACTGTTTCATTAAAAGGATGCATAATTTTCAACTAACAGCTTGAGTATTTTCTCAAGCTGCTAGTTCATTTTCTCGGACTGCTAGTTATCCACTTGATCTGTCAAAGTGTGCAGGGTATTTAGGTAATTTTAAAGTGTGTGTGCGCGGGACCCAACCTTTTCAAAACCTTTAAAGGTCCCAGTTTCGTTCAGTTGTAACTACCAGTTACAAAATTTCCTTCCACAGCCTTTCTTTTCCCTCTGAACGATTCACACACTCTTCTTTGCAAACCCTAAACCCTTCGTTTGATCTTCAATGGAGTTTGTTAAGGAACACAACTGCCTTCCCTACTCTCTAAAGCACTCATACCTTCAACAGTTCCATGACATGATGGACTTTCTTCGTCATTCCCATATCCATCATGCACTCAATATAAACCCCACCATATACATATCGCATATCGAACAGTTCTGGAACCATGCCACTGTTCAATCCATAAATGGAATTCCTTCTATACTATCAAAAGTTGATGGCACTCCCGTCACCATTACTGAGGAATCCATTCGGCGCCATTTGCATCTTAAAGATGCCACAGGTATAACAGACCTAACCCTTGATGCTTTACATACTGGTCTTTATGATATAGGTTATAGGGGTCCTGCTGATTCATTTACTTTCTTAAAAGCCCATTTTTCTCCTAAATGGAAATATCTTGTACATATTATTCAGCAGTGTATGAGCCCCAAAAGAACTGGTTGGTCAGAATTTTCTTCTAACATTGTCACTGCCTTAGTGTGCTTTTCAAAAGGCCAACGGTTCAATTTTTCAAACATGATTTTTCAGGGGATGTTAAGACATCATTCCCTAAAGAGTGGGAAATTTTTTATGTATCCCAGATTTTTGGCAGAAATCATTGCACACACTTGCACCTCTTCTCATTTACATAAGAGGATACATGTTTCCCACAGGCACTCTCTATCTTCGATAAAGAGACTTTTGAAACAAAGTGCCAATTTTTTGAGCGTTGATGTTCCATTGCCTTCTGCAATGATGAACATCATTCCAAGAAACAGAGGAGAGGGTCCTGAGCAGGCTCAGCCTATCATCACTGCTACACCCCCAGGTCCCCAACCCACTCCTCATGATACACAAATTTCTTCTGATCCTTTTGTACAGCCAACACGCCCACTAAAATTTCTATATAAAAGGAAAAGGGGACCAGGAGCTCCTTCCTCCTCAGCCCCTAGTCAAGAGCCATATATCCCTGTGCAGGAGGACACTTCTGCACAGAATATCCAAAGGGAACCAACTGAGGACACTCCCATCCTCACTCAGGAGGTGAACATCTCTTCAGAGACCGTTCATATGGGTTCTGTGGCTGGCACTACTGTTGTTTCTGCAAAAGAGGCGCAGGACAGTGCCAACATCACTAAGACCACACCCATGGCAACAGCCAGTGTGCAAACACAAGCTGGAAGTCCCCAGAACCAAGAACAGAGGGGCCCAGAGGTTTCTACTTCTGGTATTAATGTCAGTGATAGATCACAAGCACTACAGGTGTTTTCTGATCTTGAGACTAGTCTGCAACTCATGCTTTTGACGGATCCCAAACTGAAACCTGTTGTAGCTATGTAGGAATACCAAATGTCCATCATTGCTGCACAGGGTGCACAAACAATGGCCCTAATGCAATCAGAAATGGCTCAAAATCAGAGGATGGATTATCTTCATAAGGGGTTTACCCTTTGTGGAAATAAGATCATTCAATTAGAGCGTTTGATTCAAACCCAAGGGGCAAAGGTTGTAGGTCCTCCTGACCAAACCAATGCTTCCAAAAAGGGGGAGAATCAGGAAGTTCCTGAATCAGTCCAAGCAGCTCCAACAACATCAGTCCAAGCAGCCTCAACAGTTCCACCCTCTAGGCTAGCAGTCCCAACAGCTTCTCAAGCTGTTAGCCTAGAAACTCAAGCTGCTGCCTCAAAAGCAACTGGAGTTGTTATAAGGGAAAGTGTTCAAGCTCCATCAAGTACAATCCAAGCTACATCCTCTGCTGCCAAAGACAAAGGCAAGGGCATTTTTATTGAGTCTCCAAAGCACAAATTTTCCTCCAAAGAAGCTCAGATTGCCTTTGATGCTGAAGTTGCCAAAAGGTTAGCAGAAGAACAAGATAAAGAATTAGATCAGCTGGCTCAGCCCCAAATGGATGATGATGAGACATTACGTGATTACCTAAAGGGGTTTGTGGGTAAACAAGGAGATAAGAAGAGAAAGTTGCCAACAGGGCACTCCAAGGCTGAGCACAGAAGATTTCTGATCAATTTTGCATTTGCAGCTGGCATTCCAAAGAAAATGGCTCAATCCATGACCACTGAACGGCTGCAAGAGATCCATGACAAAGAAATGGAGAAAAGAAAGAAAACAAAAGTCTCTCAAGAAGTCCAAGCATCACAAGAACCAGTTAAAACTGGTACAGGTCATGTTCAAGCTGCTGCCAGTGCCCCTGCTCCTTCTGATCAAGCTGTTGCTACTATTCCTCCATCTGAGCCATCATCACAAGCAAGGCTGCATCAAGTAAAAAGGGTGTTGTTTGAGCAACAACTGCAAAAAGCTATGGAGATAGAGAAGTTGATTGATCAACATGATTTTACAAAGCCTCTGATCAACTACTGGTATGCCAAGTCACTGGACAACCGTGACTTAAGAATTAAGTTTGTGGTAAGAAGGGAGTCTGGACCAGAAGAAGAATATGATACATTTTGGCAGATGGTTCAGAAGTTGACTAGAGATGAGCTTATCAGAATGCATAATATTGGGTCTGTGACACAAGTTAGATCTGCTTTACCACAAGTGAAGCATATTATCAAAGATCTAAAATCAATTGTTGACCCTGAATCTGCAAGGAAAGAAATAAAGGATGCTGTGAAGAAGGGGAAGAAGGTCAAGCAAGTTGATCTGTTTGTCAAATCAAGGACACACAGAATCAAATTCTCAGATGGATCTGGTATATTCTTCAATCTCGAATTTTATGATTTACCAAAAGATATGCTACTTCAGATAAAATCTGTTAGGGTATCTTGTGATAGAGATGAGATGAAGAAATAATTTTTGAAGGCTGTAGATCAGAAACTTGCACAGTTATAAGTTTTTGAAAGCCTTGGTTTGTAAATAACAGTTTACTTATTCATTTCCATTTTTGTATAGAACTTAAAGTCTTGTGTATAGAATTTATGTTAGGGGGAGATTGTTGGGAAATAGTTTAAGTAGATTCAAGCTGTTAGTTAGACTTCTCAAACTGTTAGTAGAGTTTATATGTAAATCCAAAGTTCATGCTGCTAGTTGAAGAAAAACTCGAGCTGCCAGTGTAAAAGTTCAAGCTGCCAGAGCAAATCAACTCGAGCTGCTCTGTTCATGCTGTTAAGTGATTCAAGCTGCTCCACGGTTTCATAAACAGAAAGTGCTGATTTTCAGGAAAAGATATCTACACGAAGATTCCAGCATATCTACTATCAGAGAAGTCATAGTTCGTCAAGGAAACATATCAAGAAGCAATATAAATACATAGAATAGGGCTTTCTATTATATAAGAGTTTCTGCATATTGAGTCTGTAATTGCTTTGTTGATTAGGTTTTCATAAGCCTCTAAGGTTGTAAAAACCCTAAGAACAGTCTGTGTTCTTCGTCTAATCAAACAGATTAGAGGTGATTGTAACCATTAAATTCAGCAATACAATCAGTCTTGATTATTCCTTGTGTTTATTTATTATTGATTCTGAAAGTTTTTGTTAAAATAATTAAGTGTTATTCCGCAAACTTCTTAATTAAACTTTGATTCAAAGCAAGATTATTGATTTTTACTCTGATAAATTCAAATCAGTTAGTCTTGGTTATTTAGTTTTAGATCCTGACAGATTAGGACCAGTATTAATGCAGCGAGGAAATGTCATAGCATATGCCTCGAGACAACTTAAGCCATATGAGAAAGATTACTCCACTCATGACTTGGAGATAACTGCTGTGATATTTGCCTTAAAGCTTTGGTGACATTATCTATACAGTACTTCTTAATATATCAATCAACAATCAATTGTAAACGATTAAGAACAAGATTAGAAACACTAACCGAAGGATTTGATTACAATCAAATGATTACAGATACGAAATTGAGAAGAACAGTGTACTGTAGCCCTAAAATGCTTCAAAAGTTTCCGTGCCAAATACAATTCAAAATGTCAGATCTTAATGTTTACAAAGTCAAAATACTATTTATATTCTAATTACAACTTTGTCCTATTTACATTTTATGCCCTAGACTTTAATATTTCATCAACCAAAATAAGTTCCAACATTCTCCCCCTTTGATGAAATAAGCCAAGTCTTCATTTTGTCAGCCCCAACTTCATTTCAAAATTCCTCACACTCTTTCTGTTGGATAGTCTCCATTTGATTTTTGAAATGAACTCTACCATGAGTGCTAGTACATCCTGTGTGACGATAGCAGTCTAAATATAGATAGTATTTTGTATAAGTCAATTCACTTGATATTGAATATTAACAAGTGTTTGATATATGTTTGATTATGTGTGTTTGATATTGATTGTCTGTATGTTTGAACTTAGGGTTATGTGTTGCAATAAGTTCAAACATAAAGTTCAAAGATAAGTTCAAACATAAAGTTCAAAGATAAGTTCAAAGATAAGTTCAAACATAAGTTTGAAGGCAAAGGTTCGAATATGTTAGAGGACAAGTTCGAATAGGCCTTGGGCCAAGTTCGAACATGTCCTAGACAATTTTGAACTGGGTGTTATAATTAAAAGTTAATTCGATTAATTATAAGACTTTTGCAGAATTTCAGAGCGATTAGTGCAAAGGGCGATCTCGAACTTGCTAGCATTCAGAGAGTTTCGTTTGGAGAGAATCATCGTGTAGGGACGATCCGTTGCTCGTCTATCACTGTGCTAGTCTCTGTGTTTCGGTGTGCGTGGTCTATCCGTCAAGCCGCTAACGAGGATTCCGCACTCGTAGGCAGGTGTCGCGTCAAGATAGGATCCGTAGTCAGGCGACCTTATAAGTGGTATCAGAGCCATTAGGGTGTTCGTGGTGTTCTTCGTGTTCACTAGTAATATCTGTGGTTTCTTGACGTTTTTGGACGGTCAAATAACGTTTTTGGATTGATTCCGAGTTTTACAAGTCAGATATCGGGAAAAAGTTCATATTAGTTCAACATTTTTGGTCGAATTCAAAGTTTTTAATCCTAAAACCTTTGGTTTAATCTGAAAAGTTAAAATAAAAAATTCAAACTTTTAGCCGTTTTTCGAACTTGCGGCGCTCGAACATCGAGGGGGTATTAGGGTTTATTCGAAATTCGAATTTGTCAGAAAATACGCTCCTGTGAAAGTTATTTTAGGGTTTGATTCGAATTTGATCACTTCGAATGTGTTCATTTTTCGAATTTCCCTATATTCGAATTTAACAAGGACCTTCGACTTTGTCATTATCATTATTTCGAATTTGGTGGATTTCAAACTTAATTTCGAATTTAATTTCAAACAACTTTAAAATTAATCAAATTCGAACTTACTCAAGTTCGAAAGTGTTAATTTAGATTAATTTCGATTTAAATTAATTAAGTTTTAAATTCAAAACTTTCAGAAAAAATGACAAGTTTACAAAGGTTCATTGAAATAGACCATGAGGTCGGAAAGGCAAATTCTCCACCTAAGTTGATGAAATTAAAAGATTATTATTGGTGGAAGGATAGGTTCGCTGACTTCGCTCGATTCAATGATATGAGGATGTGGATTTGTATCGACGAAGGATACATTCCACCTACAACGGAAGTTGAGGGACGTCAACGAGTCTTATCATATCAAATGATGAAGGATGATGATAAGAAGTTATATGAGGCCGAGAACCGAGCATTCTCGATTATTCGAATGACATTACCTCAGGAGATCCTGCACACATTTCGAAATCAACGAACAGCAAAAGAGTTGTGGGATACACTTGAGAAAAGGTGTGAAGGAAATCCAAGAGTTAGGAAAGGTAGAACGGAAATGCTCAAGCAGCAGTTCGCTATTTTCAAAGCTTTGAAAAACGAAAAGCTGGATGAGACCATTACTAGGTTCTATCACCTGTTGACTGAATTAGACAACCACGATATCGAGTATCGTGAGTTAGAGAAGATTGAGAAAATTCTAGATGCTTTAACAGCCCAATGGGAGATGTATGTGGCGCTGATAAAGCATGATGAAGACAAATATGAGACTCTAACTCTAGAAGGAGTCATTGGAACGCTGAGAGTGTAAAACTTTCAATTGCTAAAGAAAGAACGGGAGTATGACCAAGTACAGGATCCGGATTTGTATTTTGGGAAGTCCAAACCTTCACTGGCAAGTGAATTGAAGACGGCTTCAACATTCTTTTATGGGTGAAACAACGACTACAGTTGAAGTAGATGACTCAGGGAGCTGGGCTGTCTTAGGGTACTCCAGACCGGAAGAAAAGCCAACTCACTCTGCATCTACGTCTCAAGGATACTCTAGGATGCCGATGAGTGAAAAATCAGCTGAAGACCATCTAAATCTTTTGGCTTCATTTGTGGCCGCCTACGGCAATTGCGTTCAAGGGAAAATCAACGATCCTGCTCTATGGGATGAAGACTATGATCAGGTAGATCCTGATGATTTAGAGGAGATGGATTTACAATGGCAACTGGCCATGGTGACTTAGCGAGTCAAGAGATTCATCAAGAGGACGGGCAGAAATCTAAATGTGAGCAGCAATAAGATTGGATTTGACAAATCCAAAGTTAAGTGCTACAACTGCCAAGGGTTAGGACATTTTGCTAGAGAATGTCAAAGACCTAAAGTTGAGAACTACCAGAACCAATACCAGAATCAATCTCAGGGGAGATATCAGCCGGGTAGTTCCAGTAATCAGGCAAACATAGCTGGTATGTAAACAAATGTCACATCTGGCAGATAGGTCGATGGAACATACGACTGGAGTACACATCCAGAGTCTAATGCTAGAGCCTTCATGGCTGAGGTAACAGAATCTGGAAGTGTCAGAGCAGAGGAAGAAGCAGAGGACAGAAACCAGAATGATACCAGTCCTGTGCTAGTAGAGAAGTCAGAAAACCAAACAATTCTAGAGTTTACTGTACAAATGGCAAATGTGGAATCAGCTCACGCAAAGGTAATTCTGAACTCGTCTACATTCCGCGATTTATTTCCTTTCTGTGCAACTACTAATGATAGATTAAATTTAGTGTTAGAAACACATACTAATATAACTGCTCAAAATGAATCTTTAAAGTCGGACAATGCTATCCTCCTAGATATAAAAGAAGATCTTAGAAATAAGCTTAAGGCAGATGCACAAGATGTCATAGTTCTAAAGGACAAGCTGAGTGAGCAGTGTGTTAGAATAGAACTAATGTATGAACATGTTGAGGCCTTGACCAGAGAGCTTAAGACTAAAGAGGTAGAGCTAGCTGAAGCTAAATTTAAGGTTGCAGAGGTGAATAGTAAACTGGAAAAGTTTAGGAACTCTTCACTGAACCTAGGGAAGATCATAGATGCACAACGTCAGTCAAAGAAACCAGTAAGTTTAGGGTATAATGAGAGTCCTCCTCCTTTCAATGATAACTATGTGCCTCAGCCTCAGGATAAAACTGATAAATCAGTTGAATCAGAGGTCGCATCTGAACCTGTGTCTGAATCCATTAAGGATAAAGAAAATAAGGTGACTAGTAACAATGCCAAGATTAAGGTCAAATTTGTGCCATCTTCTAGTGATAAGCTTGTAGGAGAAGCCAAACCTGACTTTAATAATCAGAAAGAGGAGCCAGTCACTATAGTTGAGCCGAACGAACATGACAGTAGTGAGACACCTAAGTCAAAGGGCACGCATAAGAAGTCTATTGACAAAATGTCTTGTTTTAGATGTCATGAAAAGGGACATGTTGCTTCTAGTTGTCTACATAGGAAGGTAGAATCTACACCTAAAAATGGAATGCCGGAACAACATAAACCTTCGTCACGTGTAGCAAGCACAAGGGTTCTTAAAACACCGAGAAAATTGTGCAAGCCACACCAAAGACTGCTGTGAAACAAACACCTGTGTCAGGTAGACCAAACGAAGTGGTTAGGACTAATTCACCAAATAGAGTCCCTAATGAATCTAGGTCAGGACCTCAACAAAATTATAGGAGTACTACACCTAGAAGAGCTTACACTCCGGTCAGGTTACATACTCCTGTAAGACATCAGACACCAGGTAGAGCCCAGGGATATCACTCGGAAATGCCTTATAATCGAAATTATTCAAGGGCTCCACAGCAAATGCCTACACAAAGGCCGAGAGTGAACTTAAATCACTCTGCCACACAACAGGCTCTCAATCAAACACCCAAGTCACCTGAACGGAGAGATGGGTATTTGAAGGAGTTCACGTATGTGGATGAGAATGGTATTACCAAGTCAGTCATGGCTTGGGTTCCCCGTGATAACTAACCTATTTTCTTTCATGTGCAGGAGATAACTACAGGTCTAAACAACAAGTGGTTCGTCAACAGTGGTTGCTCTAGGCACATGACTAGGGAAAGAAGTCTACTCACAGACTTCAAGGGAGGGAACAGGGGATTTGTATCATTCGCTGGGAACAAAGGAGGAAATATCATCGGTACTGGAGTGGTCACTAATGGGACTATCAAACTTGATCAAGTTTACAAAGTTGATAAACTTGATCACAATCATTAGTGTATCTCAAATCTATGATAAGAAGAACTCAGTTATTTTCACTGATACTGAGGCGTTAGTGCTAAAACCGGGATTTAAAGTACCTGAAGAGTGGATACTGATGAGGGTCCCAAGGAAGAATAACTTGTACATGCTAGACATGAATAAACCAGAATCTTCGATGGGACCAATATGTCTTCTATCAAAAGCTTCAGAGACCGAATCTGTTTTATGGCACAGACACATGGCACACTTGCACCTAAGAAAAATGAACTACATCACTAAGAATGGACTGGTGCAAGGTGTTCCAATGAAGAGTTTTCAGTTTGAAGACAAATGTGTACCGTGCAAGAAAGGAAAACAACACAAGAAGGCACACAAGTCCAAGACTCAGAACTCTATATCTGCCACTTTCAATTTGTTGCATATGGACCTGTTCGGACCAATCAACAAAAGGAGTATAGGTGGTAGTTGGTACTGTTTAGTTATTACTGATGATTACTCACGATTTTCATGGGTTTTCTTTTTAGGTACGAAGGACGAGACAACTGCCAAGCTACTCGGGTTCTTAGACCAAGTCGAAAACTCCTATGGGACGCGGGTAAAACGTATCAGGAGTGAGAACGGAACGGAATTTAAAAAAAAAAGTAATTGGTGTATATTGCCTATCAAAAGGCATAGTGCATCAATTTAGTGCACCTTATGAGCCACAACAAAATGGGGTAGTAGAACGGAAAAATAGGACTTTGATTGAGGCAGCAAGGACCATGCTTCGGATTCAAAGCTTCCTACTATGTTTTGGGGGGAGGCAGTGAATACCGCTTGTCATGTTTTAAATCGGGTCCTTACTGTCAAATCATTGAACAAAACCTGTTATGAAGGTTTGAATAAAACGCCACCAAATTTAACTGGCTTCAAACCGTTTGGGGTACCGTGTACGTTAATGAAAACAAAACATCAACCTAAGTTTGGTGAAAAGGCTGACGAATGTTATTTCCTAGGTTATGTGCCGAACTCACCAAACAAACGTGTTATTAACAAATCAAATGGTACGGTAGAGATTGTGTATAATATTGATGTAACAAGTTATACACATGAACCCCAAATTGGTCCGGAATGGATTTTTGATTATGACAAACTGTTTGAATCATTTAACATTCCTTTGGACGGAAATGCAGATACAATCGAACATGACAAATCATCATTAAGTTTGAATGACGACAGTCAATGTTTTCCACAGACAAGATTTCCATCAACTTCCGAGCCTACAACGACAGAAGAGAGATCTCCAGTAGAGAATGATTCTGAGTGTTGCCTACAAACGAAAATCAGACTATAAATTCTAACTCCGAAGTCAGTGTGAAGAAAATGTAGAGTCTGAAGACGTTCCCCCGTTAGGTGAGATAGGATCAAATTTAGGAGATAATCTTAGGGTCGATGAGATAGAAACATCGAGGATTAATAAGGATCATCCAGTTGAGAGTATCATAGGAAATCCGAATGTGGGTGTGAGGACTAGGAGTAATTTGAATAACAACACAGTGTTGTTGTCGATGATCAATGACTCCGAGGCTTTTCACACTTGCTTGTATTCATGTTTCATTTCGCAAGTAGAGCCGAAGAATGTGCAAATGGCACTGAAAGACGACTCTTGGGTTGAAGCGATGCAAGAAGAGCTGTCACAATAAAGAAAACTTGAAGTGTGGGAGTTAGTTCCGTTACCTCGAGGAGCAGTTACAATAGGAACCAAGTGGGTTTTTAAGTGCAAGAGAGATGATAGAGGAATTGTTACACGCAACAAGGCAAGACTTGTCGTAAAGGGTTTCAACCAAGAGGAAGGAATCGATTACAATGAAGTATTTGCACCAGTAGCAAGGCTTGAGGCAATCCGTTTGTTTCTAGCTTTTGCTTCCTTCAAAGGATTTAAGGTCTATCAGTTGGATGTAAAGAGTGCATTCCTGTATGGAAAGGTGAAGGAACTGGTGTATGTTGAACAACCGCCCGGGTTTACAGATCCAAAGTATCCAGACAGAGTGTGTCGTTTAGATAAGGGTTTGTATGGACTACATCAAGCACCAAGGGCGTGGTATGAGACATTATCTACTCACCTTTTAGACAACGGGTTTGAAAGAGGGAGAATTGATAGTACACTGTTTGTGAAGAGGAAAGGTGAACATTTCATCTTGGTACAAGTGTACGTCGATGATATCATTTTCGGGTCATCAGACGAGCAGATGTGCAAAGACTTTGAGAAGGTTATGAAGTCTAAGTTTGAGATGAGTGCTATGGGAGAGTTGAACTTCTTTCTGGGTTTGCAAGTTGAACAGAGGAAGGAGGGTATGTTTATCCATCAGACGAAGTATGTCTACAACATTCTAGAGTGCTTCGGGATGGAGGGAACCAAGCTGACTGCTTATTTTAGCACGCCGATTCAAGTGAATCACAATCTCGGACCGGGTACAGAAAGTGATACGGATGTGGATCCGACTTTATATCGGGCCATGATCGGATCACTTATGTATTTAACTGCTTTCAGACCTGACATAATGTTTGCTGTGTGTATTTGTGCTAGGTTTCAAGCTAATTCAAAAGAGATGCATAAGAAAGCTGTGAAGCGGATTCTGAGATACCTCAAGTCGAAACCGAAGCTGGGACTTTGGTATCACGCGGATGGTGATCTGGAATTGGAAACTTTCACGGATTCAGATTATGGAGGTTGCAACTTGAATCGCAAGTCAACACCTGGAGGTTGTCAGTTCCATGGAGGGATACTCGTTTCCTGGCAATGCAAGAAACAGACTTCGGTAGCCGTGTCAACGTGGGAGGCCGAATATGTTGCTACTGGTAGTTGCGGTTCACAGGTTTTGTGGATACAACAACAATTGCGGGATTACGGTTTGACTTATACTCATACTCCTATTAGGATAGATAACCAGTCAACTATTTCTATAACCAATAATCCAGTTAAACACAATAAAACAAAGCACATAGACATAAGACACCACTTTATACGTGATTGTGCTGAAAATAACTTAATTAAGCAGGTAAAAGTGGCAACGGAAGATGATAATGCTGATTTATTTACTAAAGCTTTGGATAAGTCACGTTTTGAGTTGTTAGTTCAACTAAATGACATGCGTAATCCAGAATAAATTGACCTTAGTAGAATTTATTTCTTTTTATAGTAGTAACTTTCTTTTTATAGTAAGTTTAGTAGCTAAGTAGAATTTCTTTTTTTTATAGTAAGTTAGTAGGTTAGTTTATTAGCTTATTCTTTTTAAGAAAACCAAAAGAAAAAAGAGAGAAAACCATAAAAAGCTCAAATAAAGAGAATATTAGAAAATGAGTTAAGTCTTAGATACATAGGTTCAAAGTGACGAAAATTAGCACAGTCGATACAATCTCTAAGTGTTAAGCTTTCACACATAATGCACCCAAAATTCTAAGTGATATACATTTTCTAGTTTGATGTGTTGGTAGGCATAATACACAAAGGGAATATCAAAGCTAATAAAATATTCAAGAAAAAGTCATATGTGTAACTAACTTAGATGTATGACTAAAGGGTCTTAATTTTTATGTTAGAGACATACAAACATTGATTCTAAATGAGGTATGCAAATTTTCTGAGGGATGTATAGCCACATCAGATACATCTTAAAGAAAAGAAAAGAATAGAAAAATCATGATAGTGAACTGAGAGTCAAAGCAAGTCACTCTGTTGTACGTAAGTACAGACCTGTGCCTTTGGGTTGACTCGAGTTAGCAAGATAAGTCGCTTTGTTGTACGTCAGTACAGACCTGTCACCGTTGTCTTGCTAGTTTTAAAATAAAGTTTAAGACAAATTAAGACACTCTGTTGTATGTAAATACAGAACTGTGTCCGACGTTTGCCTTTTATATAAAATTTGCAATACCGAAAAGTTATAATTATTGTGTGTATGCCTTGATCATAAAAGTATGTCTAAGTATGGGACACGTAAGGTAGTTTGTTGATAAATAAAAAGGCCAAGGGATATTCCAAAGTGTAACATGTTTAAAGGGAAAACAATACCGACAATCACCTAGAAATGTGTGTCACGACAAACAATCAAGGAATCAAAAATTCCTAAGTGTGAGAGTGCAATACTGAAAGTGCGTATTTGACACCGCTATCTGATTGAACCTTTCTCTGACTTTCTCGCCAAAAATATTTTGTTAGTATAGGTTGTGCAATTTAAAAATAATTTCTAGTAGTTCAAATATAGTTGGTATATATAGGTCAACAGTGACTCATTCATTATTATCTACTTTCGATTTCGTTTATTCGAACTTGCCCACTGCGATTTTGAACTTGTCTTCGAGTTTACCGTTTTCGAAGTTTATACTATTTCTCGAAGTTTTGCTCTTGTGTGTTCGAATCTACCAACAAATCTAGGTATAAACATCAGTATTATACAAAGTTTAGGTAGTTTAGGAGTCATTTTTTGCAAAAAAATTGATCAATTTTGAAATTTTTGAGGTTTAAACTTGATGATTCAAAATCACAAGTTTTAACCGGTGAAACCTCAAATAACTTAAATAAATCTTCGATTAGAACCAAATGGGACTAGTTAATACTATTTTCTAAGTCAAATGGGGTTAAAATCATGGATTTGTATTCGAAAGTGACCGACTTCGAACCTGTTCATCATGTTCGAATTTGTCAGAAGATTCGAATTTGTCAACAAATTCGAATTCAGTCAAATTCGAATATATATCTTCGAATTTGTTATTATATTTGAATGTTTTTATATAATAATTCGAAACTTGTAGAAATTCGAATGTGTTGGATTTTGGTCTTATGTAAGTTCAAAATAAAACAAATTCAAAATTAAACAAGATTTATTTTTATTTTCACTTCTAATTTTGGTTACTGTTTTTATGTGCAGTTATGGGTGATAGAGCGTTTTTTCCAAAAGCATAATATGGTAATGTCTCCAAATAGGGAGCTTCCCGAAGCTCAGCCGTTCAGTCAAATGTTGGAATTTTTTGCACATTCCAGGGTGTCTTATGCTCTAACACATAATGTTCAAATAGTCTTACCGTATGTAAGACAATTTTGGGAGCACTTGCAAGTGGACTGCACTGTTACCCCGACAGTTTTGCGAACCAGAGTCGGTGGTCAGCCTATAGTTTTCTCAGTTAACATGCTCCGACAGATTCTACAGCTCGGGACTGATGATCAAGAGGCAGGGCCAATTGATTTCCCATTAAATATAAGGCAAGCGGCCTTCCTGCGTATGGGATATGGCCTAGACATCTCTAAATCTTCTTTTATGAAAAGTGGATTGATTGGGCACTGGAGGTATTTGGCACATGTGTTCATGGTGTGCTTTGCACCGAAAAAGGCTGGATTTGACTATATCGTGTCCAAGATGCAATCAGCCATGATTGCTTTGGTATATAATAAGCGCTTTAGCTATTCAGAAATGTTCTTTGCTGAGTTCGTGCATTAGATCACGGCTCCAGCACGTGAAAGGTTTTTGATGTATCCGCGCTTTGCGATGATGCTAATCCGACATTTTTTGCGAAATCTGCCACAGCTTCCAGATCTTCAAAGTGTGGGGATTATCGATAAAAGAATATTCGCTGACTGCCAGTCGCACAACGCACGACAGGATGAGAAGGGGATAACTGGGCTGGGGAAGGGCCTCAGCCGCAGCCACCGCAGCAACAGCAGCATCAGCCACAACCTCCACCGCAACCAAGAAGGAGGCAAAGAGCTACAACAAGTCAAACTCAGGCATCCAGGCCATCATCAAGCAGAGTTCAAGAGTCAACGGCAGCAGGTCCATCTTCGGACGCTGCAGGCACTTCAACAGTAGCTCCAGAAATCGATCCTAGAGTAGAGACTCTAGAGGAAATATGGGCTCATGGTATTCAGGCACAGCAAGATATTGCCGCTAAGCTAATTGATAATCTTGGAGCCTCCAGCTGATTTTAATGATATTTTAAGAGACATAGATGAATATCAGCCACAAGAGGGTGACGAAATGGACTTTGAGGTCCTAGGAGAAGAAGCAGGAGCACAGCCTGAGGTCGAGGGTCAAGCAATGACCACCTCAGAGTCTGAGTCTGCATCTGAATAAATTGAAGAAGTAGAAGTAGCAGAAGTAGAAGTAGCAGAAGTAGAAGTAGAGAGTGTTGATCCATCTGTCCGCATTGGCAGATATGGTTCAAGAATTGTGGTTAGTTCGAGAGAGGAAGAAGGTAAAATAGCTGCAAGAGATGATGATGATGATGATTCTGATTTTGAAGAAGAAGATCCGACTCCCCTCGTTCCTAGGCATAGGGCGAAGAGGCATCGTTTTATGCAGGGAGCTTCATCCACTTCTGCTCCAGAGCCTGAAATTCCAGCTGTTCAACCATCCATCACGCCATCACCAATTACATCCATTCCATCTACATCATCCACTTTCACTGAGAATTAGCGATTTACAGAGCTGAAGAGCAAGGTGGATTTGCAAACAGTCCAAATCT
This sequence comes from Centrapalus pauciflorus, assembly GCA_020465985.1. Classification (NCBI taxonomy): domain Eukaryota; kingdom Viridiplantae; phylum Streptophyta; class Magnoliopsida; order Asterales; family Asteraceae; genus Centrapalus; species Centrapalus pauciflorus. Next base: position 42,327 of record JAANYP010001279.1, read on the forward strand.
TTCAGCTAACCACAGCAGTCAAAGAACTTCAAGCTCATAACGCCAGACTTGATCAGGAGAACGCTGAACTGAAAACAACTGTTGTTGATCAAGCTTCTGAGATTAAAACAATGAAGTCCCTCCTGGAGCAGTTAATGAAAAATCTTCAAGCTCAGGGGGAGACTAGCTGCAAAGAAGCCGAAGTGATAAGGAGAGATTATGATGACGGCAATGATCCCGAGACTGGAAAAGAAAGTGAGCTAGCAGATTTTCCAACTGCTCAGCGAGCATCAATTCAGGGGGAGCCAGGTCAGTCTGCAATTGAAGGAGGTGAAGGGGAAACTTCAAAGACCGTCGAGAGCGAAATGATTGAAGCTCCGATGGATATTGAAGAAGAAGACGTTATTTTTGACTTTGAGGATGAGTTGGAGGATCTAGAAGAAGGAGAATTTGTACCAGAAGATATAGTTGATTGGAAATCTGATGAGTAGGTCATGGAAGATGAAGATGACAACGTTGATTAAGTAATCATTCATTCACAACCCATCACAGAACAATATGTGCATAACGATCAAAATGTAATTGATATAGATGAGATTAAGTTGGCCTCTGTGGAAGATTCAAAACTGGAAGAAGCTGATAAAGAGCCAAGCAGAGCTGAATTGTTAAATCTTTGGTTCCGTAAGGAAGAAAAGAAAGCAGAGCCAAAGATGAAGAAGAAGATGAGAGTGCCAAACTCCGAAAATCTCTCAGGAGGAATAATCAGCTGGTTCTTTGACAAAGAACTGCAGCTATTTGTACTAAGAAGAATAGATGGACTTCAATACCTGAGGCGAACGCTCAAAGTGTTAAAAGCACTGCCAAAGGTTGAAGTAAAAGAATTAGGATGGAAAGAGTTGATCAACATTGGTGACGACCCTTATGCTGAAGTGATCGCAAAGATAATCAGAAGAGAGGGTAGATCGGTAAAGTTTGAAAGACTCAAGCCGAGGTCAGGAAAGAGAGTTGAGGATGAGTCGATGATAGATCCTCATACTGGAAAACCGTGGGCTAAAATGATATACAAACCTGTTAGATGCTTGAAGAAGGTACCATTGAAGTCTATGCCACAGGACGTTCTTAGAAACATGAAGTGGTGGTATATAGATAATGATACAGCTGAAGCAGTAATGGAGGATATTGAAGACAAAGTGATTTTGAGATTATACGATCCGGTGCACCTGATCAACCTATCTAAGGATGACCTGCGAACGCTACATGATCAGCCTATCTTCTTTCATGAAGGCTAGAGATCTGAGGCTAGGAAATTCCAAAAGATAGTTAGAGTATGTATTGATATAGGACTGTATGCAGGTAGTAGCTTATATAGTTCTAGTACTTAAACAAAATATTAACAATTAGAAGCTATCCTCAAGGGGGAGTCTGTTAGTACATCCTGTGTGATGATAACAGTCTAAGTATAGATAGTATTTTGTATAAGTCGATTCACTTGATATTGAATATTAACAAGTGTTTGATATATGTTTGATTATGTGTGTTTGATATTGATTGTCTGTATGTTTGAACTTAGGGTTATGTGTTGCAATAAGTTCAAACATAAAGTTCAAAGATAAGTTCAAACATAAGTTTGAAGGCAAAGGTTCAAATTTCTTAGAGGACAAGTTCGAATAGGCCTTGGGCCAAGTTCGAACTTGTCCTAGACAATTTCGAACTGGGTGTTATAATTAAGGGTTAATTTGATTAATTATAAGACTTTTACAGAATTTCAGAGCGATTAGTGCAAAGGGCGATCTTGAACTTGCTAGCATTCAGAGAGTTTCGTTTGGAGAGAATCATCGTGTAGGGACGATCCGTTGTTCGTCTATCACTATGCTAGTATCCGTGTTTCGCTGTGCGTGGTCTATCCGTCAAGCCGCTAACGAGGATTCCGCACTCGTAGGCAGGTGTCGCGTCAAGATAGGATCCGTAGTCAGGCGACCTTACAATGAGTCTCTTATCATAGGCACTGAGAGCTCCACTCTTTGTTTTTCTCTTCTGATCGGCAGCCAATTTGCCTTTCAACCCACTCATAACCTTCTGAAGGGTTCCATCGCAAAACTTGTTAAGTTCAATACTTCTCATTGCTCTCAGCTTTCTGTCTTTATCTCTGTACATAACAGCTGGATGCTTCACCATGATCACTTGATATTCTTTTAACTTCCCAGCAAACTTGATTTCTCTATTAGGTGTCGTTACATTGATCTTACGCATACCTCTTTCGACACCTATTTTAAGGTCTTGCACTGACATAAGAAGAAGCTTAATGTGCATAAAATGAAACAACATCTTCAGAGCAAACCTATAGTGTTCATTCCATTTGTATCTGCAAATTTCATCAAACAAGTCTTCAATATAAATCAAGTGCATCCAAAACATGTCGGCTTTAGTAAACATGTAAGTATTTTCTAATCTGATCTGGTAACCGTGAAAGTAGGATAAAATATATTTACAAACCGATCCTTTTCTATCTTTATAAGATCAACAATCGGAAATTTACTTCTGACCTTTTCAGCGCTTTGATCTTTATTCTGAAGGAAACTTGCATAATTAGCTAAAGTTGGTCTATTTGGCTCTAAAATTCTGAGTAGCTTCAGGAAAGTGCACGGAGCTTGCTTTTTACTAAAGATCTTCTTTTCAAGATAATCTTCGAGATATGGCAGTTTGTTCCTTTTCCTTGTATACTCAGTTGATTTCTTCGATGATAGCTCTAATCCCTTTTTATTTTTCTTTCTCAGTTCTTCCTCATTCAGAATAAACAGCATGTCATTAATCTCCCTTTGTACAATCCTTTGAGCTTCAAACCTTAATTGATGTTGTCTTTGCGATTCATCCGCTAAGACATAATCATTAAAGAACCTCTCCATTTTGTCAAATTTATTGATATCTTTAACAACGGGAGGAATAGAACTCTCCACATGAAATGGATCAAAATCTTCTTCTTTCGCTTGTACCATAACCTTAGGCTTTTCAACCGTCGGTACAAGTATATCATCGTTTAGAATTTCCGGAACCAAAACTTCTTATTCTTCTATTTTTTCAGCTCTTACTGCAACATCAGTCAATTTAATGACATCATCATCATTTGACTCTTCAATCTCCACTACTTTCTCTGCATCCTCAATCATTGGAATTTGTACCTGAACATCATCTTCTGAATCTTCATAATCATCAAAATTTTACAATTCTGACTGAATGCTCAATGGAACAGAACATCTTCATAAAGAATCAATTCCTATCCACCTTGAGTATCAGCAGGTTCCTTAGAACTTCCTGCTTCTCCTTTTTCTTGTACATCAGCCTCCTTTTCCGGATACGTGATTATTAGCAGACCAGTTGTTGGCTCATCAAGCTTTCTCCTCTTCTCCCCCTCATGAGGAGCATCATCGGAGTCCTCTTCATGCTCGTCATGCCTTCATTTTAGCGCTGAAGCTTGAGCCATACATGATTGTTCAACAGCTGAGACTCGTTCAGACAAATTTCCTAATGCTGTGATTACTGTACTCTCCAACCCTATCATGCATTCTCGCATCTCATCAAACTGATCATACACAAAGTCTTGTAGCTCTTCAATGGCCTCATGTGGATCTTTTTGCTGCACGGTTTCTTCAGCTACAGACTTGCCTTTTAAGAACTTGTGGATATTTGTCATTTGAGACATGACTTCGGATAATCGGGCTGTCAAGTGACTATTCACTCTTGCCACTGCAACATTCAAAGCTTGATTCAAAGATGTTTCAGTAACAAAAGGGGAAAGAGTAACGACTGGGTCACGTAGACTTCCAGTTGACACGACAGTTGAACTTGTAAAAAGAACATCTGCGTGGCTAGTGCTCAGAGATGGCAGTGATGTTGCTCTGACTGGACTTCCAACCTCTTCAAGTGACGGAGCAACAAACGCTTCCGTTACTGAGGTTGTTCCGGCAGTGACACAGAGTTGAACTGCACTTACTTCAACACAAGAAGTAGACTCAAGTGTCCTAATGTGTATCGGTTCTAGACTGTGTGCATCAAAAGAAGTCGTACACTCTGGCAGATGTGTACTTGTTTCAATATCCATCAAATCCAAAGGATTATCGGATAGCATTTGAGCTTCATCCCGGTGAACAAATGAAATAGTCTCCTATTGAGAGGAGACTGAGTGGCTGGTGGGGTGTGCAGTCGTCAGTGGGATACTGACTTCTTCAATGCTAACTCCCTGTTGGGAGCTAACAACAATTGTGGTTCTATCTCGGCTTTCTGGGCTTGGTACATCCCTCACACTCTTTCGTCCTATTTCCACTATATCAATTAACCCTGCACCTCCCTCATTATGATCATTGCCTCCCTCATCATCATCATCATCATCATCATCATCATCCTGTCCTTCTGCATCTCCTTCATGAATGTTTGAAGGTGTTCGTTCGGAATCAAAACTGTCCGCTTCTCCCTCACCACCCTCACTAAAACATCTGCTCCGTCATTAACTTGTTAGCTACCCTGAACATCAGCCCCATGCTGAAGTTCCTCCTCTCCTACAATTCCTTAGTTAAGAGAACCCGGTTCTTGGGTCTCTATAGGAGCGTGATCTATTCGGTACAACCTTACATTCTCACTCTCCTGATCAGCATATTTCAATAACGCTTCTGGAATTGGCATAATATTAGCATTCGGTGAATCCGATACCTCGTGTAAGCTGATCATTACATAATCCAGACATCGTTGAAAACTGGATCATTTCGGAATATTTTCATTTCCCCTTAGAATGCCTCTGATAAGAATTTGGATGAAACGTTGAAGAGGGACAAATTTCCTTGATCTGTTTGTCGTCTTTACTAGCACGACTTCCTTTAGGTCCTCCCAGATGCATTGCGCGTAATCGTAATGCTTGTTGAACGTGATGCCATGAAATATTCTGAGACAGTGTATGCTACACCTGTCGATTCCGGTGTGCTTCGACGTCATGCACCGGTTGATTATGCTAAAAAGAGTGTACCATTTGCCATTGAGGCCATTTCTATGGAACTTTGAACTCTTTGGTAGTGGCTTTGAATGCCCCAGACATATTAAGTCATGAACCAATTCCTCATCTGATACGAAATCTTCAAGGTCAGCTAATTCTGGGAAATTTACTGTATCTATTCGACGAGGCAAAAACAGATTATGCCTCAATCTGGCTAAGGTAATTTTCATTTTGAACTGATCGATGGTAACCATGAAATGATGGTTACCATCAGCTGGGACAAATTTCACTGTATGCCAAAACTGTTGAAGATAGACTTGAGGAATGGAGGGTTTGTATTGTAGAAGATATCCTAAAGGATGACCTTTGAGAATGTCTACAATAATCGGATGGCTTACTTTAATGACTTTGGTGTCAAGGCGATGATTATTATCACGGAACGGTAGGCAGTATCTTGGTTTGACAAGTTGATTGTCCGGAATAAGAGCAGAGGGTGAAGATCGGGTGACTGATGTGGATTTTACTGGTTTAGACACAAGGGTATGGATTGATGAAGAATGAGAATCAGAGGTGTTTAAGGGTTGGGATTGAGCTTGAGAAGCCATTTGAAACCTGTGAAAAAGAAAAATAATAAACATGTTAGACTCAACAGATAAACAAATGAAATCCTGCAAATAGAAAAATAAAACATTTTTCTAGAAATTATAAAAAATATGTGTTTTTCTGTTTAGGGCATCGGGATTCCAGACAATAATAGTAAAATATTATTGACAGGATTCCAATGTCAATCTTTCAGAGACCAATGTTAGAAAAGCACAGATTTAAAAAATTTCTTGAAAAATGTGAAATTTTTCTAAAAAATTTAAACTCCCAACACTTAGAAACTTTTTCACAAAAAATGAGTATAAAATCGATTGATTTGCGAAGTTTCTTCTGAAATGGGTTGATGAGAATAGTCCGAGACTACGACTGGATCTTCAGTTATCCTGTCTGGCACCAAATTTGAAACATTAGTTTTGGGCCTTTCAAAGTAGTCTTCATAGAAATTCTCGAATAGTTTATTTAAATCAGAATTATCTGCATTCTGTTCAGATGACTTCATAGAATTCGGCTTGTTATGGTCGGGTCCTCAACTGGTATGTTCAGAAGCCATTACTATGCCTTCATCAAATTTTACATTCACGTTTTCATTGACTGTCTTGGTCCGCTTATTGTAGACTCGGAAAGCTACAGAAACCAATGAAGATGCCTTCATAAGCTTTTTGACTAAATTTTCCCAGATTGTCTTTGTCATTTAATATGAAGCACCTGCATCCAAAGACATGGAAAAACTTGACATTAGGTACACGTTTGTGTATTAATTCGTACGGAGTCTTTCTGAATCTTGTGTTGATTATTGATCTGTTCTGCGTGAAACAAGTTGTTGCTACAGCTTCAGCCCAAAGGAATAACGGAAGATTGGAATATGCCAGCATCGTTCTTGTAGATTCCACTACTGTCCGATTTCTTCGTTCAACGACACAATTCTGTTTTGGAGTACGAGCTGCTGAGAATTAATGTGTTATTCCCACAGAATTCAGAAACAATTCGAGAGGTTTGTTCTTAAATTCTGTCGCGTTATCTGATCTGATGGTATGAACTGAGAGCTGCAACTTGAATTGAATTCTTTGGATGAAGTCTATTATTATCTCGGTAGCATCAGATTGAAATGTAGGAAGAATACCCAAGTGTATCTGGAGTAGTCATCGACTATTACCAACACATAGCGTTTCTTGTTTATACTCTGTACTCTCATTGGTCCACAGAAGTCCATATGTAGCAGTTCCAAAGCTCTCGTTGATGAGTGTTCAGTTTTGGACTAGTGAGATGCTCTAACCATCTTTCCTTTTTCACAAGCTGCGCACAACTGCTCTTTTTAAAACCTGAGACTTGGTAGCCCTTTAACAAACCCACCTTTTGCAAGGTTGGTTAGTTCTTTGAAATTCAGATGAGAAAGACGACGATGCCATAGCAAAGAAATTTTAGGTGTTGCTTTTGACATTAATCACACATCCTTCTTCAGATTGATTGAGGCTAGGTCTACTGAGTACAGATTAGTTTTCCTGTTCCCTGTAAGGATTTCTTTTCCTTCTCTAGATCTTATGTTGCACCGATTTGCTTTGAAGTTGACCTCTAATCCTTTGTCGCAGAGTTGTCCAATGCTGAACAAGTTGTGACCAAGACCGTCAACGTAGAAGACAATCTGTATTGTTATCTTATCGTGCGCAAGACTCCAATATCCTTTGATCGGACAGAATTGATCATTCCCGAATCAGACCATCCCACAGAACTTATCAACAAAGTTAGTGAGGGTTTCAATCTGTCCGGTCATGTGCTTTGAGCAGCCGGAGTCAAGGTACCACACATGATTTACCTATAAGACGTAATAAAACGTGAGGTACCCACTCATAGTTGGGTACTTTTGACTTTGGTAAATCATGTGGTTTAATATTTGTCTTCTCATCAGATATTTCTTTTATTTAAGGAACCCACTTTTTAACAGTTCTTTTTGGTATCCATTTTTGTACAGTTCGATGTGGAACTAATTTTGAAAGTTGTTGCTTTGGAACCATTTTCTATTTAAAAGATGGATCCTTTTTCTTTGGTAGCCATACAAACTTATCAGATTTAGCATGCGTTGATCTAAAAGAAACAGAATTTAAAGCAATTAAAGCAGTCCGAGAGTATTTAGTACAAGATTTATCAGTAAATTTATTATTACAGACAGATTTTTCAAATTGTCTATTCCTACCTGTAACAACAGTTTCCTTCACTCTCCACTCTTGTTTTATACTCTTGTTTTTCTTTTCTTTCTGCTTCTTTCTCCATTCTTGCTTCCGAGAACCTTTCACAATATAATCTGACATACAAGAAACACGAGAATTAGTGATTTTAGAAACTTGTTTCTTCTATAAAGGACTCTTACCTTTTGAATTTTGGACCTTGAGTGTAATAGAGTCCTTTGTGGAAGATGATTCACCTTTTTCATAAGTAGGAGTCACAAAAGTAACTTTTGTTTTCTCCTTTTTCAGTTGTAAACTTGGTGAATGTTCTGATGATTCCTTCCAATCTGTAGATATTCTTTGTAGAATTCTAACAGGTTCTTTATGGTAATCAAGATGTTTTGTTGTGTAAAGTTTTTACAAACTCATCTATTTTAACAAACATTTCTTCCAATGAATTAAAATCCGAGTTCATATACAGATCAAAGTTCTTTTCAGAATTAATAGAATCAAGTGGAATTGAAGGTGGTTGATCTGATTTTGATTTGTTTTCATGCTGTGGTTGCATCTTTTGTTCCTGAGATTTAAGTTCAGCATTAAGATTTTGATTTTCTGTCTCAAAAGTTTTGATTTTCAATTCAAGATCAGAGTTAATCTTTTCAAGAATTGAAGTTGGTAAATATAACTTTTGAGAATGAGTAGTACTTTCAGATAAATCCTTCTCAGAATATGTCTGAATATACTCCTCTTTAATGCAAGTATTTTTATTAGATTCATCTATTCTTTTATAATCAATAGAATTTTTCATTTTATCAGATCATAGCCTTTTTGAATCTTCACTTGATTCTATCTCATCTGATGCTTTCATAAATGTCATTTGTAATCCTATGTTCATATATCTGACATCATATAATGTAGGTGAATTTGAAATAGCCTTTGTCAGATATTTAGGATTATTCCAACCTATACCAGATTTTGAATTATAAAATTCGGTATCTTTAGGTTGATTTAAGTATATTGTTTGATCTGTTTGAACTTTTTTGATAAACTCATCTTCCAATGTTTTTATTTTCTCATAAAGTTTTTTTCTTTCTTAAAAAATGGCATGAAATTTTACAGAATAACTTGAAGCCTCTAATTCAGCCAAATTCAGTTTTTCTTTTAAATCAGATATATTGTTATTCAGTTCTTGGATTTTACATTGAAGATCATTTGTTTTATCTTGTAAATCTGATACAGCTCGTAGTGCTAATGCCTTATCCTTGGAAAAATCCAACACTAACGCATGTTCTTTATTTAGCTTGTTTTCCAAGGGACGAGCATTTTTCTTTTTGGCTTTTAAAGATTTTTCAAATTTCTTTATCATGAAAGCCATTTGGGTTATTTTTTGTTCAAGCAAACAGGAATCATCATTTTCAGATTCAGAGTTAGATTGTACCTCAGGTGTCTCTGAGCTCTTTGAGTTGTCTGAATCTGATTCATCACTTGCTCTTTCTTTGGTGCAGCTAGCATCTCCTGTTGCCATCATTGCTATCTCTTCAGTTAGTTCCTCATCAGACTCTTCCTTTTCTTCATTCTCTTCATCCGTCAACCCAGCCCATGCTTCATCTTCTGCAACCATTGCGAACTCACTCAGTTCTGATTCGTTAAAAACCTCTGACTTTAAGCAGATATGTGGATCTTCATCTAAGATGTCTTCATCCTCAGATAGTTGCAGCCAATGATCATCCTCAGCCATTAGAGCTTTGCCATCTTCTTTTTCTTTTGCTAGAAGTGCCTTTCTTGTGTAGTATTCTGAGTTTTTGACTACAGGCATTCTGCATTCTCGGGCATAGTGTCCTGGCTTGCCACAGTTGTAACATTTTTGCTCTGTATCTTTCTTAGCCGACTTTTCAGATTTTTCATATTTATCGGCTTTCTTTCCACTGCTTTCACCTGACTTGTCATATTTCTCCTTCTTATCAAACTTTCGTGTGCCAGTCTCGTATCTCATCTTGTTATTGGTGGGTTTTTGGTAGAACTTTTTCTGAAATGCCTTAGTGAGTAAGGCCATTTGTTTCTTCATTTCTTCTATTTCAGAGTCAGCTGATGAATCTGATGAGTCTGATTCAGAAGAACTGCTGCTTATGACTACCCGTTTTTCCTTCTTTAGCTTATACTTGTATTTCTTGTCTGCTATTAATACTAAAGGATCAACGGTATCTTTTTCTGCTTTCTTCTTTCCAGACATTTTCGTTAAAACAACCTCTTGATAGTTGTTAAGGTTTTCAAAGACCATATGGAAATCCATGTCCTCAATGTCTTTTGTCTGTTGAATGATTATTGCGTACTTTTCCCATTCTGGGTTAAGTAGGTTCAGAAATTTCACGTTGATGTCTAAGTTGGACTTAGTGACCCTGTTCCTCTTCATCTCACTTACTAAGCTGACAAACCTCAAGTACGTGTTCTCTAGCAATTCCCCCTCTCTTGCTCTGAAATTCTCAAATGTCATTAAGTTGTTCCTCGCTCTGTTTGTAGCTGCCATGTCTGATCCCCTCATCAGCTTACACACCTCATCCCAGATGGATTTGGTTGTTTTAGTGTTTGTCAGGCAAGTGTATATGTCATTTGGAATGGATATCAACAACAATTTTTCTGGCTGTCTTATCCCCCAATTTTCTCCGCTATTGTGCCTCTGTTAGGTTAGTTGCCTCAACTGTTCTTTCTGGTATTGGAGGGTTGCCATTGGGTACAACAAGAATTGTTTCCAGGAACACCAGGGGTCCGTCAGTTAGTGATTTTAACATTTCTTCTGATAGGTCGTGGAAACTTATGAACTCCCGAAATCTTTCCCTTCATTGTACATATTCTCCCCGGTAGAGAATTGGAGGTTTTGTTTCCGACCCCATTGCAAGTGCGTCTTTGGACATGATGATTGACTGATAGGAATCTTCCAAGATCGAACGATATTTTGATTGAACTGGAAAAGTTGATCAACGAAGTAAAATTGATCAAACTTGGAAGTGTATGTACTGAAACTCGGTTAAAGAAAATGAAAAACTTGAATATTGAATTGATCAACTCGAACTATGTGTTAGGCACAAAAAGGCCTCAGTCAAACCTGCTCTACATCTTAGGGGGAGATTTTTAATCAAACCTGTTGATGCACTTGAAGGTATAATTTAAGGCCTGTTTATGCCTTATTGAAACCTGAAAAGTGATTTGCAATATCAGCCCAAAGTTGTTTACCCTGTTGCATTAGTTGCAACAAAGTCAGATTGTCCAAGCTGTTCTGTCTGTTGAACAGGCTGGACATAAACTGTCTACGCTGCTCTGTTCTGCTGAGCAGCTTGGACAGTTTACAAGCGTTCTGTTCTTTGTGAACATGTAACAACCTAGCTGTGACTTAACCTTAATTTCTATGTTTGATCCAATAATGTAATTTAATTACATTATTTATTTTGTAATTTAATTAAGTTTAAGATTATTTAATTAAATTATATTTATGATCTAAATTATTAAAGATGATTAAGATTAAAAGAGATGTATTATGCACAAGTATAGGGGCTAAATGGAATATTATTCAAATTAAATACATAAAAACCTACAAATAAGACTTAATGGTCATTATTATCACTTAAAGGATTTTGACACACTCTCTCTCTTGTCTCTCACTAACCTACGGCCAACCTCCAAAATTGATCAAAGAGTTCATAAATTGTGCATTAATTGAAGATTTGAAGTCAAGTGAAGGTTACAAACAACATTAAACATCATCAACCAAGAACATTCAAGGTCATACTTAGATTAATTTCGAAATTTTATGAGTTTTAGTTCGGTTTTGATAAAAACCGAAACCCATGATTAAAACATGAAATTTATGTATTGCATGTATGAATTTTTAGTAGATTATGATAAATCTAAGTTATTAGATGTAATAGAAACTAAATGCGTGGGTTGGATCAACTTAATAATGAAGAAATCAGATTTTATTGATAAAAAAATCGGGCGAAAGGTGGTCCGAACTCGGATGACCCGAGTTCGGATGATGTAATTCGGATCACTCATTTCGGTTCAGCCCGGTCCGAATCCGGATGGTCCGAATTTAATGGATCCGAATCCGAGCCACTTATTTTGATATTTTAAAATAAATACTATTCTATAAATACAAGAACCATGAATTTATGAATTGAATAATTAAAGATTTATAAAGCATATATATATATATATATATATATATATATGTATATATATATATCTTCTAAAGATCTAAAGAAACAAAGAAAAGGAACTAATTAATTATTGATGAGTTATCAGTAATCAGATCAGATGAAATAATGATTTATAAGCTAAAAGCTAATGATATGATACGATAATTATTCTGGACAGGTTTAGATAAATCTGAGCAAAAGATTGAAAGATATTGAAAGTGGGTCATTGATTAGAAAAGAAAAGCCAGAGATCAGATAGATCAAGATTAAAGTTAAATCCTGGGATAACTCAGGTGGTGGATATAAATCTGCTTGATAAAGACTACAGAAACAGTGAGTTATAAATATTCAGTTTTGCATGCTAGACTTCCGTTTGAGACATATTGTTGATGATAGATTATTTGACATTCATGAATGCTCAGCTGGATTGTGACCTGTGTACACCATGGTTCGGTGATGCCCTGTGGATCATGATAGCTATTTGACTTATCTTTTCGCATGACATTGTACTTACTATTCATTTCAGATATTGCTATGAGTTTATTGCTATCATGACCTCGATGATTTATGCTTTCATTATTTCTCGCATCTTTGACATATTGATTCAGCTTAACATGATTAGCCTTGTCGGTCTATTGTTCTAGACCATGCTACTTCACCAGTTATATTGTACTTGGTAGAGACACTCCGATGTTCCCCCATGAAGACCACTGGTAGCTAGCCCAGCATAAGTGGATAGCTTCCACTAAAAGCGTGAGCGTGGGCTGAACATCATCCAATTCTATGAATTCTATGTCTCATTCATGAGTGGCTGTAGCGGCAGTCCAGACATATCACGCTTTGACCCATGATCCGCTTGATTAATGCATGTAATCTGAAAATCTATATTCTCACTAAGTTTTGCTTACAGTTGCTATTTGACCTTTTTACAGGAAAAGATAAAGGAAAGTCACCTACTGGACCTAGTTCTTAGGTCTTACAAGATCAAGATTGAAGTTTTCTATAGACCACTACTCAACAAAACCTTTCGGTACTGATTGGCAGATGATAATTGTGGTGGTTTGGGTAGACTTGATTTGATTGTATGATGACATGAATTAGATTAGTCTGGTACCCTTTATAAGTTTAATTTGAAAACTGTAATCTGTACTAAAATTGTATTAAACTTATCCTAATGTTTGTACTTGTAATCTGAAATTCCGCAACTTAAATTACTCTATCTTAGTTATGATTGATATCGTGTTGCATGATGTGGGACCTAGACTCTGAGGACTGCCCCGTAAGGGAAGGTCTTTACAGGATGGTATCCGAGCCCATAGTTTGAGTGAATCAAGTATTACGTGAGTAATACTTGGTCTCAAACTGAAGCAATACATATGTATCGATCATTTAGGTGGTTTGAACTGAGATAGGATGTACAGACTGTTAGGATGGGAAAAAGGGTAAATAGATCTAAGTCTATAAACTGATAGTTAAATGATTTTAAATTTCAGTAAAGATGTCAGGATCAGGTGACATTCCCAACAACATGACCCCACAGCAAATGTTTGAAATGATGCAACAACTATTAGCCCAACATACTGAACAACAAAACAAGAATATGCAAGAACAGCTTCAGGCTAGAGATGAGGCCGAAGCAAAAAGACGTGCTGACAAAAAGAATAAGAGAAAAGATAAACAAATCCATAATAATGAATCTGATTCTGATAACTCTACCCCGAATGTCCAAATTGAGCAGCCGAAAGGCTGTAAGTTCAAGGATTTTAAAGCCAGCGGTGCCCTTAACTTCGAGGGTACAGTCAATCCAATTCAGACGATGGATTGGATCAATCACACTGAAGAAATCTTCAGAATCTCCGATTGCTTGGAGTCAAAGAAAGTGAGTTATGCATCTGCTCTGTTCGTGGGTGTTGCCCGTGCCTGGTGGAAGACCCAGAGAAGTATTTATGGTGAGGAGGTCATCCAGACTCTAGAATTGGACCAGTTTCTTGAAATGTTCAACTCGAAATATTGTCCTGCTGACCAACAAGACAAGATGGAGGTGCAACTGATGCAGTTAACCCAAGGCACTAAGACTGTAGACGAGTATGAGCATGAATTTTCACGGCTCTGTGGCTATTCCTCGTATCAGGTAGCTACTGAAGAAAGAAAGATGAACCAATTTCGTGGAGGACTTAACCCGAGATATCGACACCCAATGAGCGCGATAAAGTATAATTCTTATCTCGAAATGGTTGAAGCGGCAAGGCAGATTGAAAGGGGATATTTAGAGTACGGCGATCAACTCTACGCTCCATCAATGAACCCGACTTGTCCATCTCCTCCAAAGAAGCAAAGATTCGGCAGATTCTTCAAGCCAAATAAATCTCAGACTCAGCAACCCCAGCAGTCTCAACAGTACAGTTCGCCGCAAAAAGCTCAAGCTTATTCGCTTACAAATGAACCACGATTCTGCAAGAGATGCAGAAAATCGCATATGGGATTGTGTAATCCAGACGACGTCACGTGTTATGTGTGTAGCAGAATCGGTCATAGTAGAGAAGAGTGCCCCCAACGAGGTCTTGGTTGTGCTAAATGCGGAAAGCGTGGACACTTCATGTATCAGTGCCACAGTGGACAACGAGGTCAATCACAGTCATCAGCTGGAGGTTCTACAATGAAAAGCTCAGCTGCAACACCAACTGTTAGAACTCGTGCCTTCCAAATAACGGCGGAGGAAGCGAAAGAAACCCCGGATGTGGTTACCGGTACGTTTTTTTACTAAATTCAATACCTGCGCGTGTGTTATTCGATTCCGGTGCAAGCCGTTCATACATCTCGACTACTTTTGCGCAAAGATTATCTAAGTTTCCTTCGAAACTTCCTGTTATACTTGATATAGAGACAGCCAGTAAGAATTACGTTATGGCTGATTCTATTTACCGAAATTGCACATTACTTGTCAATCACGTTGTGTTCAACCTCGATCTTATCCCGATACCGTTAAAAGAGTTCGACGTCATCATCGGCATGGACTGGTTAACAAACAATGAGGCTACTATTGTCTGCAACCGCCGAATCATCCGAATCAAGACTTCAGACGGCCGAGTGTTAGAGATCAAAGGCGACAAGCGTAAAGGTGCTCATTGTTTTATATCGGTTGAGAAAGCGCGTAAGTATCTATCTAAGGGTCACGAATCTTATCTTTGTTATGTCTCGTCTGAATCCACCTCGGAAGCCAACAAGAAATCTGTATCTGATATTCCGATCGTCTGTGAGTTCCCAGACGTATTCCCTGATGACATTTCTTGAGTGCCACCGGAACGACAAGTTGAATTCGGGATTGACTTAGTTCCTGGTGCGGCTCCCATCGCTAAAGCCCCCTACAGACTTGCTCCTGCAGAAATGCAGGAAATGTCAAAACAACTGCAAGATCTGTTAGAGAAGGGATTTATCCGACCGAGTTCATCTCCGTGGGGTGCACCTGTCTTATTCGTTAAAAAGAAAGACGGAACTCTCCGAATGTGCATCGACTATCGTGAGTTGAACAAAGTCACAATCAAGAATAAATATCCTCTGCCCAGAATTGATGATCTATTTGATCAGCTACAAGGAGCCAGCTACTTCTCAAAAATCGATCTTCGTTCTGGGTATCATCAGCTGAAAGTTAAAGATGAGGATATTCCAAAGACAGCCTTCCGAACAAGATATGGTCATTACGAATTTCTCGTAATGCCTTTTGGTTTAACGAATGCACCAGCGGCGTTCATGGATCTCATGAATCGCGTGTGCAGACCAATGCTGGATAAGTCAGTCATCGTGTTCATAGACGATATACTGATTTACTCCAAAACGGAGGCTGATCATATTGTTCATCTACGTCAATTGCTAGAGTTATTGAGAAATGAAAGACTCTATGCAAAATTCTCAAAGTGCGAGTTTTGGCTCAGACAGATTCAATTCCTTGGCCATGTTGTATCTGGCGAAGGCATCTCCGTTGATCCATCCAAAGTCGAGGCGGTTCAAAAATGGCAAACGCCTCGTAATGCCTCCGAAATCAGAAGTTTCCTGGGATTGGCCGGTTACTATCGGCGATTCATTAAGGACTTCTCAAAGATTGATGTGCCACTTACGATGCTAACACGAAAGAATACACCTTTCGTATGGGCCGATAAACAGCAAGAGGCATTCGACATTCTGAGACAGAAGCTTATTCAAGCGCCGATCCTAGCCTTACCAGAAGGCAATGATGATTTCGTTGTCTATAGCGATGCATCTGGTACTGGCTTAGGATGTGTCCTCATGCAAAGGGGAAAAGTCATTGCCTACGCTTCAAGGCAATTAAGGATTATGAGAAAAGTGCACCAACTCATGATCTTGAGTTGGCTGCCGTTACCTTTGCATTAAAAATTTGGCGGCATTATCTCTATGGGACTCGGTTTCAGCTTTACGCCGATCATAAAAGTCTCAAACATCTATTTACTCAAAAGGATCTGAACATGAAACAGCATCGGTCCTTGGAGCTTATCAAGGACTATGATTGCGAGATCCTATATCATCCCGGCAAAGCTAATGTGGTCGCGGATGCATTGAGTAGAAAAGTCTATCCGGAAAACTGTTGCTATGCCCTGACTCCGACTGTGTTCTCTTCTGATCTCATCGAAGACATTAAATTTGCTCAAGCTGAAGCATTGAAAGAAGAGAACATCTGTTCTGAAAATCTCAAAGGGCAACTTCAATTTCTGTCTATGAATCATTTGGGACTTCAATGTCTCAAGGGAAACCGAATCTAATATTCCTAAATATGGTTCTATTCGCAACACTCTTCTATCTGAAGCCCATCAGTCCAAGTTATCGGTCAATTTGTTGAAAGCTGCATAGTATGTCAAATGGTTAAGGCAGAACACCAGAAGCCCTTCGGGGATATGCAACCACTGCCAGTTCCTGAGTGGAAGTGGGAGCATATAACCATGGACTTTGTCACGAAATTGCCAAAGACCAAGAGACAACACGACTCCATCTGGGTAGCCGTGGATCGATTAACGAAGTCAGCACATTTCATACCGATGAAAGAGACATACTCACTTGATAGATTGGCACAGATGTACATCACCGAGGTTATTTCACGTCACGGTGTGCCAAAATCTATCGTCTCTGATCGTGATAGTCGTTTCACTTCGAGATTTTGGAAAGCACTGCAAGACGGAATGGGTACTCGAATCTCAATGAGTACAGCTTATCATCCTAATGCAGATGGCCAAAGTGAACGCACTATCCTAACTCTGGAAGATATGCTCCGTGCCTGCATTCTTGATCTGGGTGGTAACTGGGATGACCACTTACCCTTGGTCGAATTCTCATACAATAACAGTTATCATTCCACGATTAAGATGGCTCCTTTTGAAGCTTTATACGGACGAAAGTGCAGAACTCCCACCTGTTGGCGCGAAACAGGTGAATCACCTTTAGCAGGTCCGGCACTTCTACAGTTGACTCATGATAAGATTCAACCTGTCAGAAGGAACATCCTGGAAGCTCAAAGCAGGCAGAAGTCGTATTACGATAATCGTCACAGATCAATCAGTTTTGCAGTTAATGATTGGGTGATGCTGAAAGTATCCCCAATGAAGAATGTGGTTCGGTTCATAAAGAGGAACAAGCTAGCTCCGAGATTTATTGGCCCGTTAAAGATTGTTGAAAAGATAGGAAATCAATCTTATCGTCTTGAATTGCCAACTGACTTAGCTGGAATACATCATGTATTCCATGTTAGTCATCTACGAAAGAGTCTAGCTGATGAAAGAGAGGTACAAATACCACACGTTAATGTGCAAATTGATGAGTAGCTTCGAGTGATTGAAGAGCCAGAATGTATTCGGGACTCGAAGACCAAGAAGCTTAGAAATAAAGAGATACAGATGGTGCTCGTCCAGTGGAAACACCACAAAGGTTCGCATCAGTCTTGGGAATCCAGAGATGTTATGAAAACTACTTATCCCAGTCTGTTCGAACATAGCTAACTTCGGGGACGAAGTTTGTGCGTGGTGGAGCCCATTCTGTAACAACCTAGCTGTGACTTAACCTTAATTTCTATGTTTGATCCAATAATGTAATTTAATTACATTATTTATTTTGTAATTTAATTAAGTTTAAGATTATTTAATTAAATTATATTTATGTTCTAAATTATTAAAAATGATTAAGATTAAAAGAGATGTATTATGCACAAGTATAGGGATTAAATAGAATATTGTTCAAATTAAATACATAAAAACCTACAAATAAGACTTAATGGTCATTATTATCACTTAAAGGATTTTGACACACTCTCTCTCTTGTCTCTCACTAACCTACGGCCAACCTCCAAAATTGATCAAAGAGTTCATAAATTGTGCATTAATTGAAGATTTGAAGTCAAGTGAAGGTTACAAACAACATTAAACATCATCAACCAAGAACATTCAAGGTAATATTTAGATTAATTTCGAAATTTTATGAGTTTTAGTTCGGTTTTGATAAAAACCGAAACCCATGATTAAAACATGAAATATATGTATTGCATGTATGAATTTTTAGTAGATTATGATAAATCTAAGTTATTAGATGTAATAGAAACTAAATGCGTGGGTTGGATCAACTTAATAATGAAGAAATCGGATTTTATTGATAAAAAAATGTGTTCTTGACAAAAGTTTATAATTTGGATGATCTTGATGAATTTGTAATGTTTTTGATAAGGAAAATGATACAAAATCAACCTAATAATGATAATATAACATTATTTTAAGTTGCATGTTAATAGAAATAACTTTTTATAAATTTTATGAAAAACCCGTATGCATAAAGTTAAGAACAATAAGAACAAAATCTGGGAAAATATGAACATGTGGGATCCGAATTCGGCTGAGTCCGAATTCGGATAAGAGGCACCAATTCGGATCCCTTGTCTCGGACCCTATGATTCGGATGTGATGCCCCATTTTCGGATCCCATGATTTCGGATGAAGCATTTCGGGCGAAAGGTGGTCCGAACTCGGATGACCCGAGTTCGGATGATGTAATTCGGATCACTCATTTCGTTTCAGCCCGGTCCGAATCCGGTTGACCCGAATCTGGATGGTCCGAATTTAATGGATCCGAATCCGAGCCACTTATTTTGATATTTTAAAATAAATACTATTCTATAAATACAAGAACCATGAATTTATGAATTTAATAATTAAAAATTTATAAAGCATATATATATATATATATATATATATATATATATATATATATATATATATATCTTTTAAATATCTAAAGAAACAAAGAAAAGGAACTAATTAATTATTGATGAGTTATCAGTAATCAGATCAGATGAAATAATGATTTATAAGCTAAAAGCTAATGATATGATACAATAATTATTCTGGACAGGTTCAGATAAATCTGAACAAAAGATTGAAAGATATTGAAAGTGGGTCATTGATTAGAAAAGAAAATCCAGAGATCATATAGATCAAGATTAAAGATAAATCCTGGGATAACTCAGGTGGTGGATATAAATCTGCTTGATAAAGACTACAGAAACAGTGAGTTATAAATATTCAGTTTTGCATGCTAAACTTCCTTTTGAGACATATTGTTGATGATAGATTATTTGACATTCATGAATGCTCAGCTGGATTGTGACCTGTGCACACCATGGTTCGGTGATGCCCTGTGGATCATGATAGCTATTTGACTTATCTTTTCGCATGACATTATACTTACTATTCATTTCAGATATTGCTATGAGTTTATTGCTATCATGACCTCGATGATTTATGCTTTCATTATTTCTCGCATCTTTGACATATTGATTCAGCTTAACATGATTAGCCTTGTCGGTCTATTGTTCTAGACCATGCTACTTCACCAGTTATATTGAACTTGGTATAGACACTCCGATGTTCCCCCATGAAGACCGCTGGTAGCTAGCCCAGCATAAGTGGATAGCTTCCACTAAAAGCGTGAGCGTGGGCTGTACATCATCCAATTCTATGAATTTTATATGTCTCATTCATGAGTGGCTATAGCGGCAGTCCAGACATATCATGCTTTGACCCATGATCCGCTTGATTAATGCATGTAATCTGAAAATCTATATTCTCACTAAGCTTTGCTTACAGTTGCTATTTGACCTGTTTACAGGAAAAGATAAAGGAAAGTCACCTGCTGGACCTAGTTCTTAGGTCTTACAAGATCAAGATTGAAGTTTTCTATAGACCACTACTCAACAAAACCTTTCGGTACTGATTGGCAGATGATAATTGTGGTGGTTTGGGTTGTCACACCCTGCTACCCCGGTTGGCGGCGAGGCGTGACGAGTGCGGAAGCGTGACCATAATCATAATGAACGATCACTATATGGACGTTTTCAAAGAAATACATCGATATAACTTTAAAAGGTAGAAATGTTTTACATAACCCGTAAATAATAAAGAGTAGTTCGCAAGGTACAGAGATTTGAATACATAATTAAATTATCCAAAATAATGCAAATAAATCTCCGACGGTTTGAAAAAGAATGCGACTCCTTAAGTGCGGAAGCCTGAAAGTGGTTACTTCTGAAGGCATACTTGCCTTAATTACCTGAAAATACATGCTAAAATACGTCAACAAAAATTGTTGGTGAGCTCATAGGTTTACGCGAAAAGACCAGTTGTATGGACATTATCAGATGAGTTGAATTTATAAAATCATAAATTCCGTGTATGTATTACATAAACCATCATGCAACCGAAGCTTAATTAGAATGAGTTTGCCATGTGCAGTATTCCCATACGTAATACCGTGTGTTGAATATATATGCACTCGCTGTTAGCCGAACCGAGCTAACACGAATGGGGGACATGACTCCCAATAGATCTATCCACAATATACTCGCGCTTACAAATAAATGCAATTAACGGTTCATGATATAAGGGCTGATGGAATCCGAACATGTAATACATATAAGAAATAAACAGTTTTGATGTCCATATGAAAAACAGTGCATGTATTTCCACCCCAATAGATAGTGAAAAATAGGGGCTATGAAGACTCACCGAACTTGTGATGGCAAAACGACGCGCAAAAATGCAAAAGTGCGTTGTTTGATGGGTGATGAAACCGGAGGTGTTTAACCGAGTCCTAAATGATGATAAGGACTTAATATCACTAATATATGATAATATGTATATTTATAGATTTTTATGTCTTAAATCACCCAACATTACAAGTTTATAAATAAGATTTGCTTAAAACGTCAAGTTTATATATATATAATTTTCCAGCTTTTTCGGAGGTTTTTCGGCCTATTTTGAGGCTGTTTTTGACCAAGCTCCAAAATGTTTTAGACTTTGGTTTTCTAGGACATTAAACTACTATATACAAAGGATTTTTAGAATCAAGAACGGCCATTTTTCGAGTTGTTTAGGTTGGTGAAAAATTTCGTTAAAAACGCTATGTTGGCCATTTTTGAGCTGTCAAACTTTCGGTTTCTTAAATAATTTCTGGAGGTCTTAAACTTCAAAATAAATTATGAAAAATTGCAGATCTGTAGTTAAGACATAGATCTAACTTTTGAGACAAGAATCAAATCATTTCGTTGGGTTATGAATTAGTTATGATTTTTCAAAGTCGATACAAATATTCTGCCGAAATTCCGTAGTTTATAAATTTAAAACAACTTATGATTCTTGTTGTTTATTCAAAGACTACTTGTATAAAAGTCATAATAGTTATAAAAACACATATATATCACATGTTTTCATAATATTAACACTTTTATAATGTGTTCATATATTCATAAACACATTTAAAGAAACAACTTAAAAATAAAACTAGAAACTTATAAACTTGAGTTTTTATGAAACTTGTTGTTGTTGGTGATTATATATATTATGCAAGACTTATATAAACATAAATATATGATGAAATAAGTTAGTATTTACTTACTTTGATGTATTTGGAGTATGAAATTGAGAAGAAGTTGGAACTCTTGCAAGATTTGAACCAAGAACACTTGAAGTTCACCAAGAACACTTGAATTTCACCAAGAACACTTGAATGAAAATGTTTGTAGTGTGTGTGTGTGTGGGATCCGGTTTTGAGAGGAGATAAAGAGATATTTTGGTGTGAAAATAATGAAAAGGAAGCCCTCTATTTATAGGCAAAGTCTTGGTCTTTCAAATGGAGGTGGAGTGTAAGATCATGTTGAAATGAAAGGAGAATGGGGTGTGAAAGATTTGATTATGAAAGGTTATGGAGTTGGGAAATAAAAAATTGAAATCAAATCTTGGGTAGTACTACCCTATGACCAGATTTTTATGGATTATTTTCATGTATTTATATATATTTTTTTTGTATAAAAGTATTTAGAATGTATTCTTGTATTTTCCTTTTCTTGTAAATTCAAAAATACTTTTGAATGCATTGTTTTAATGAATTGTTTTAGTCTTGCATAATTAATGTTAAGTAATTGTATTAGTGTATGATTAGTGTCACTAATCATAATTTAATTATGTACTTAGTTGAATTAATCCCTCATATCGTAAATCGATCGGATTAATCGATTTTCCGATTCATCGCACTGATGAATTTGATTCTAATTGAGTTGAATTTTCTAATAAACCTTGTTAATCACTTGATTAATTTCTAATGACCACTGATTAGACTATAATTGACTATTAAATGTAGACTAGGTCATTATTGCTAACCTGGTTTAGTGCCGGATGTTACAGTCTCCCCCTGTTAAGGGAATTTCGTCCCGAAATTAGCTCGTGTTCTCCATTTCTTGAGTATTTGAGAATAGGTGAGAGTACGTTTCCCGGAACTGATCCTCGCGTTCCCACGTAAACTCAGGACCTCGCTTAGAGTTCCATCTGACTTTTATTATCGGGATCCGGCTGTGCTTTAGTTTCTTGACTTCTCGGTCCATTATTTCCACAGGTTGTTCAATGAAGTTCAACTTATCATCAAGCTCTAGCTCGTCAATAGGTATAACGAGTGTTTCATCAGCCAGGCATTTCTTATGGTTGGATACATGGAAGGTATTATGAACGTTACTAAGCTCTGGGGGCAGATCGAGTCGGTAGGCTACAGGGCAATTCTTTTGGAAATCTTGAATGGTACGATATAACGAGGATTGAGTTTTCCTCGTTTCCCAAAACGGATTATGCCATTCCAAGGCGAGACTTTCAGCATTACCTGATCTCCCTCCTGGAAATCCAAATCCTTCCGTTGAACATCTGCATAGCTTTTCCATCAATCCCGTGCAATCTTTAATCGGTTCCTAATCTGGACTACCTTTTCTGTAGTCTCCTGGATGATCTCATCTGGCCATCTCCTACCTCAACCCAACAAAGCGGTGACCGACAATTTTGCCCATAAAGTGCCTCAAATGGAGAAGTTTTAATGCTCGTACGATAATTCCACTAATTCAAATGAGTATCTCAACACTTCCAAAAATCCATTACCCAGGCTCTTAACATAGGTTCTAGGGTTTGAATCTTTCTTTCATTTTGACCATCGGTCTGATGGTGATAGGTGGTACTCATGTCAAGTTTGTACCCAACGCTTATTGTAACGATTACCAAAAGTCTAGATGTGAATCTGCTATCCGTATCCGGAGACAACTTCCTTGAGGTACGTTTGGACTCGCTTATTCATCCTGTTGTTCTCCTTGATTGGTAGGAGTGCGCGGATTTTGTTAGGCGGTCGACTATTACCCAAATGCTTTCTGATGTTGGTCTTAACTTTGGAGCATGTTAGGAATTTGTTGACATATGTGGCAATGTCATCCTTCATGATAGGCCACCCGTATAGCTCCTTAACGTCATGATACATTTTATTGGATCCTGGGTGAAAAACATATCTTGATTTGTGTCCGTCATCTGTAACCAGCTTTCTTAACCTATCAAAAACATGGTAACCAGACTCTATTCATGAAGTATCGATTTTTACTAGCCCTTATCCTAAACTATTTATCCACTTGTACTCTCAACGGCTTAGCTCATTAGTTTTCCTCAGGTGATAACGAATTTTCACGGTTGCAATTACTTATTAGTTCCATCCAACGGTACAACTTCATATTTGACTCTTTCTGGTTCAAGATGTGTTGGAGGCCTTATGGTCCGTGAATACAATACACTTCATACCGTACAACTAATGTCTCCAAGGATAAAGAATACTGCTTCAAGATCCAGATCATGCGTTGTGTAAATCACCTAGAGAACCTTAAGTTTTTCATAAAGTATAAGTTATGACCCTATCTTTCTATATCAACTCATTGTGTGAAGCATCACAGTAATCTACAAATTTCTTGCTTCTCTTGGATAAAATAAGCGCGCTACACAGGTTGTGCTTTAATAACTGATATGATGTCTCATGATCCTCGCCCCAATCATACTTAATGTCTTTTCAGGTCAGTTTTGTTAGAGCTCTGGTGAAGTTTGAGAAATTTCTGATAATTGCTTATAATAAGTGGCAAGTCTTAAGGACCGTCGTATCTTTATAGGGGTTCTAAGAGTTAACCAATTTCTGATAGTCTCGATCTTGGCGGGGTTAACTTGGATTCCTTTACTATTGATCACGTGACCGAGAAATCTTACCTATCTTAGTCAAAAGTCAAACTTAGAAAGCTTGGCATGTAGTTATTCTTTTTTTTTTTCAACAACTCTAGAATCAGTCTTAAATGTTTGCTCGTGCTCCTCCTTGTTTCGTGAGTAGATTAAGAAGTCATTCAAGAATACAATCACGAATTTTTCTAGATAAGGTTTGCACACCCGATGAGGTCCATGAGTATCGTTGGGGCACTGGTTAATCCCAACGACATTAATAGGAATTTATGATGACCGAAACGGAATCTGAAGGCTGTCTTTGGAACATCTTTCTTTCGAACTCTAACCTGATGATAACCAGACCTTAGGTCGATCTTCTAATAGAAGCTTAATTCTTGTAGTTTGGTCAAACAAGTCATTGATCCTTGTGAGCGGGTGTCGGTTCTTTTAGTTTATCTAACTCTTAGTAGTTGATGCACATTCTGCAGGTTCTATTCTTCTTCTTTATGAACAAAACTGGAGCTCCTCTAAAGCGAGGAACTCGGTTTGATAAACCTTTTATCTAAGAGCTACTACAGTTGGTTGGACTATTCTTACACTATGATGGGGCTAATCGGCATGGTGCTCGAGCCACTGGTACCGCACCTGATACTAGGCCGAATTTTTTTTTTTTATCTGACTTGCCTCGATGTTGGGAGTTCAGGTAAGTGTTCTGGAAAAACTTTAGCGTAACCATAAATAATAAGAATATTTTCGAGCCGCTTTCCCTTTGGCTCCCTCTCTATTAACACTTCAGGGTCCTAATGCTAGAGATGATGCTTAATTTGGTATTTCTTGCTTTGCATTGGACAGTAAGGAACTTCTTATTGGCTAAAGGTATATGAACGGTTTTCTTGTTGCATACTATTTCCACACGATTTTTCGGTAGCCAGTCTATGCCTATGACCACGTAAACACTTCCCAGTTTGATGGGTATCAAGTCTATTTCAAAGAGTCGTCCTACTAATTCTAAGGAGCATCCTCGACTTATATTATTTGTCTTAAGCGTCTCACTGTCATCAACCTCAATAGCATAAGTAGCACTTAATGGAATTTATCTGCTTAGTGAACTTAGTGGATATAAAGCTCCTATCAGCACGAGTATCAAATAGTAGAAATGCATAAGTGGTATCTAATGGGGTAAGAGGATAAGTCTACGGGTTTGAAATTTCTTAGGCAGATAGTCACACCTTTATCTTCTCCTACGCAGAGTTGTAGTTAAAACTTAATTATTCATAAAAGTTCTTGATACTTAATCTTTGTATATGATATGGTCAGAATTTTCTGATAAATTCTTAAGCCTTATATACCTTAAGATATATCAGATAGTATAGCCTAGATAAATACTATAAAATGGTAGAATGGTACTAAGTATGAGATGCTTCTGGGGTTTCCTCGTACTCCAAGTGTTAAGTTGTTGGGTTAGTTCTACATTACGGGCTTTGCGCTCTGCTAGGCGCTGTCACAATTTGTTTATTCCGTCTTGTTGAATCGCTTGGGTGTTCTGGTTGTCCCAAGGTATATTGAGGGTTTGTATTGTCTCCTACTTAATCCTTGCAAAGATCTCACCGACCTCTTGGTGGATTTTGTCGAAATTGGAGAACGTGTCTGGCGGCCCTTGCCACCAACAGAGGCATCGTTTGTTACGTAGGTTTCTGGGTAAGTGTCGGCACTTGAGAGGAAGATGGTGTTCCGACTTCAAACTGGTTTTGGATCACTTCCTCGTTTATCCACTTTTGGAGAGTGTGAGGCATCTATCCCCACTGTCTTACGTTCGCCTATCGTTATAGTTGCGGGCTTGGCTGATGAGTAGGTACCGGGATAGACTCCCTTTGTGCTATTCACACCTTTTTCCTAGGGGTGAACTTCCTTAATGGTCCATTGGGATGGCTTCTAAATAGGGTGTAGGATGGCATATGTGGTGGTGATGGTGGAGCAATTTGTGTTGCAGGGCCACAATTGCCCTCCTTGTGCTTTGACGAGTCCATTACATCGTCATTGATTTAGTCTGGGTGGTTTCCCGATCCAAAGTATACCCAGTGTCACCTTGGCTTCTATGTTCCATGGGTGAGAATTCATCCTCTGAGTCAAAGAGGATAATAACCATATTGTTCGACATGTTATTGTCATCAGGGTCCATATATGTGTTCACAGTTCTTGAAGAAAACTTAGTTTTGTAACAGTTATAGTCTAGGCACTAATGCAACCTAGTTCAC
>JAANYP010001279.1:72121-144625 GCA_020465985.1 Centrapalus pauciflorus
TTCTTCTATGGGGCACCTATTGCATCGGGGGAACCCAAATGGGAACCAAAAAAAAAAATGTCATTGCTTGTTACAAAGGGTTGCGGTGCATCAAGGGATTTTGGGAATATTTAATAATATATTGTTAAATTATAAGATTTAATTTAATATTAATCATTTATTTAGGAAACTAAATAAAATATTGGTTGTTTCAAACATGATGCACAACAGCAATGCATCACGACAATGATGAACACATTGAAGACGTTGATGAACACGTTTAAATTTCAGAGATGCATCACGAGATTAACACGTTTAAATGTCGAAATGCATCACGATTTTGGTGATGCAAAATGATGGAACAAAGACGAGGATGAATATGACCGAAATGTATCACGATTTTGGTGATGCATAATGATGGAACAAAGACGAGGATGAATATGGTCGAAAATGCATCATGTTTGAAATTGAATTGGATGAAGATGCATCGTGTTTGAGGACGAATCCAATCAATTGGATGAAGATGCATCATGTTTGTTCAGATTCGGATAGAATATTTTCTAATTTCAAGCATCTTCCGATTTTGCACTTCCATGCGCGAGAATTTATGCACCAGTGCACCCATATTCAAGTTGAGCAAGCTCCAAAACGTTTTAGGCTTCGATTTTCTAGGACATTAAACTACTATACACAAAGAATTTATAAAGTCAAGAACGGCCATTTTTCGAGATGTTTAGGTTGGGGAAAAAGCTTGTTGAAAACCCTATGTTGGCCATTCTTGAGCTGTCAAACTTTCGGTTTCCCAAATAATTTCTTGAGGTCTTAAACTCTAAAATGAATTATGAAAACTACCAGATCTATAGTTAATACATAGATCCAACTTTTGAGACAAGAATCAACTCATTTAGTTAAGTTATGAATTAGTTATGATTTTTCAAATCGGTATAAATTTTCTGCCGAAAATCTGTAGTTTATAAACTTGAAATAACTAATGATTCTTGTTGTTTATTCAAAGACTACTTGTATAAAAGTTATAAAACACATATATATTACTTGTTTTCATAATATTAACACTTTTATGATGTGTTTATATATTCATAAACACATTTGAAGAAAACAACTTAAAAACAAAACTAGAAATTTATAAACTTGAGTTTTTATGAAACTTGTTGTTGTTGGTGATTATATATATTATGCAAGACTTATATAAACATAAATATAAGATGAAATAAGCTAGTATTTACTTACTTTGATGTATTAGGAGGATGAAAATGTGTAGAAAGTGGGATCTTCAAAAATATCACAAAGAACACTTGAATATTTTAAGAACACCAAAAATTTGAAAATCTTTGGCTTGAGAGGCCTTGTGGCCGGATTCAAGAAGGAGAAAGAGAGATATTTTGGTGTTTGAAGGTGTGGAAAATGAATGAGAATGAGGTCTCTATTTATAGAGAATAAAAGGTGGTGAAATGATGATGGATTTGAAGGTTGAGTGTAAATCTTTGTGGAGTGTAAGAGTGAAATGTGATGATGGTGATTGTGTATGGTGTTTTATTAATAAAAAATAAAAGTCAACACCTATGTGGTACCCCCCTAGGGGTCGGCCACAACTTGGTAATATCCATGTATTTTCCTTTTTTTTGTATAAATGTATTTAGAAATGTATTCTTGTATTTCCCTTTTCTTGTCAATTCATAAATACTTTTGAATGCATTGTTTTAATGAATTGTTTTAGTCTTGCATAAATAATGTTAAGTAATTCTATTAGTGTATGATTAGTGTCACTAATCATAATTTAATTATGTACTTAGTTGAATTAATCCCTCATATCGTAAATCGATTGGATTAATTGATTTCCCGATTCATTGCACCGATGAATTTGGTTGTAATTGAGTTGAATTTTCTAATAAACATTGTTAATCACCTTGATTAATTTCTAATGACCACTAATTAGGTTATAATTGGCTATTAAATACTAATTAGATCGTAGTTGCTAACCTGGTTTAATGCCGGCTGTTACACCTTCCAATAGATGAGAGGTAAGGGTCCTTAGATCTAGTTGAGGAGGATCAAACACAATGGGGGTGTTGATCGGTTCGAGTAGAGATAAAATGAAAATGAGAGGGATTTAAATGAAAGTAGATGGGGTGCATCAATCTTTCTTTACTGATATAAGTGAGACGGAGGGAGCTTTAGTTGAAAAATGATAATTGAGAGCTTAAGGGGAGAGAAAGGATTAAAAGAAAAGAAAATCCTATCCAAACCTTTCCTATATATGCTATCGAATCTTATTTGTTGAGATTCGGTAATGAAAAAGACGTCATGGACCCAGTGACGCAAACACAAAACCCCACTAGCTACTCAGTTACTTCTTAAAAAGCTATTGTTTTATTTCTCATGGAGATATACAACATAATCTATCGATTTCTAATTTGGAGTTAATTGATATTGAAACAGGAAGACATCTGCTCCAGTCTCCAAACTTCATTTGATTGCACACTGTGTCTAGAGGTTATTGATTATACACTACTTAGGACACTTATTGAGTCATGTATGTGTGACAATTAATGCTTGTCTAATGTGACAAATCCAGAACAACTATAGTGGTGCTTAATATAAGTATTTCACGATGATTAGTTGGAAATCCTACCAGTGTTAACATCAAAGCCATCGCCGAACGTAGGTCACATAGTTCATAACAATCGTGTTAACAGGAAACCTAAGTGGTCCTGGTTGTTATTTTCCTTATAATTCTTATTTCAATGTCACAGGTTGCAAAGCCTAATGACTGTTTGTGATGATGAAGAGTATGTATTCATATTTCAAGGGGGAGTAATCATCTTGCCAAGAATATCTGGGAGGTTTACATGATAATCAAGATTCTCTTAATCATCATGAGGTGGAGAATAAGTCTATTTGTTAAGGGGGAGAATACTAAAAGCTACATGAAATCAAGTATTAAAGAATTCAGGGGGAGGGGGGGAAAGAAAGATAAAGATAAAGAAAGTTTGAACCAGAAAGAAAGCTCATCTGATGATAAATCTGTGTTCGGTTGAATTATCAAGGGGGAGAGAGCAGAGTTAAAGTGTCAAAGATTAGAGAAAGTCAAAATTTAAAAGTTCAAAAGCTTCAAGTCACTTCAAGATTAAAGCTGAAACAAGAAATCATTCAGCGATCTATCTGAAGCTTATGTTAAAGCTAAAGTCTTCTGATTCTCAAAGTGACAAAGTTCATTGCCAAGTGCGACTGAAGATTCTTATCAAAGCTGAAGATCATGTTCACATCAGTTGAAGGTTTTCGCTATTGAGAAATCTCTGTAAGCTGTTATTGAAAGAGACCAGACTTGATCACAAAGGGGGAGATTGTTAGGCCTTATTTATTGTAATCAACTCTAGGGGTTTATTTGTATTTATTTAATAGTTCATAGGTTATTTATGTACGGGCTTTAATAGTTTAACTCACAGGCTTAGGCCTAATTAGGTTTATTATTTAAAGGTTTAATTAGGGTTTTATAGAAAAAACATACAAACAAATAATTGAAGGTGTCTTGTGCGTGTAGCCGTTCGGTTGAGAGAGATAATAACCTTTGTTCTTCGTGTTCTTCATTCAAGGTTTATAATATTCGGCTATTGGTATTATTCTCGTTCGCAATCTTTATTATATATTGTTTATTGTTTGTTTGCTTGATTAATTTTGGGTCCTACAACTTAAGACTTCTTAACCCCATTCTTTCGGAGTTTGTTCATCAGCATGCAGTACCGATGATATGTGGTATCCAGAAGCTCACCATCTTTGGCAGAGAACATATCATAATTGTTGAGACATTCCGATCATTTCATTGCATCTGTCTCTCAATCTTTTCTCACATTTCTCAAGCAGTCTTACAACTATCTATGCTAATATACATTTCATCTTAAACAACCTGGGTGATGAATGAACGTTCTATTCTATCAGCCTTCTTTCGATTCAGTTGAGCTAGTGTGAGAACTGCCTTGTCTTTGGCAGCCATTTCAAGGTCAGCCTCAGGTGGGAGATTCTGATCGAATTTTGCGGGACCGTTATAGATCGAATCGAGAATGTTGTTCGCTAAGTCACAACGTTCGATGAAGTCGAGGAATCATGATTTCCACAAAGTGTATCGTCCCCGGTACAAGGTTGGAGGCCTAACGTCTGATCTCATAGCTAATGTATCGCGATTCATGTTGAAAGCTGACCGAGGTTGGTATGTGATTATTACTTAAGAACAAACAGCAGAAAAGTGAGACTGAAAATATTCTAAGTGTGAAAAATGTTGCAACTCTCGGATGATGTTGTATCCAAGAGTTATGACTTTCGAGTATTACTTAGAAAACATTTTAAGTTTGATTCACTTTGGTATCCGAGAGTTATAACTCTCAGATGAAACTGAAGGTCTAAAGTCCTAAGAAAATTTTAAATGTTGTTTGTGTGTGCCTTGTGATTCGAGAATTGTAACTCTCGGATGTGCCTATGAAACTTTGAAAAAATTTAAGTGACAATGATCAAGCAGTATGATCCGAGAGTTGTAACTCACAGATAAAGCATGAAGAGTGTTGACACTTAGAAAAATTTGCAAGGCTGAAAAATTTGGATAGTTATATCCGAGACTTGTAGCCCTCGGGTAAAACTAAGAAATATGAACAATACAAATTTTGAAAATTTAACAAGAATGAAGCATAAATCTGGATGATTTTTGAGATCAAATCTACTTTCTTTCACGAATTTGTGATTAAACCAATAAGATGTTCACCCGAAAGAATATAGTATCAAATAAGATTTAATGAGAAACAGTTCAGAAATTTTGATTTTAAGGATCAAACAGATATGTTCTTCGAAGAACACGAAGAACAATCAAGCACTTGAACAATATTTCAGCAAAAATATTAGATTTGCAAGAAAATTATCGAAAATTAGAAAAAAATTTAATTATTTAAAACCAACCTTATGCCTCTAATACTTGTAGTTCGTAGATTATGTTAAGCATTCAACAATTATCATACAATCATCATGAACATCGAGAATAATAAGAACATTAATATGAATATGATGAACAATATAATACCTTAAGAACAATGAATGCAAAGATAAAACCACAATGTTCGCAAACTATCGTACGATTACAAACTGCTGAAAGATTGAAATACAAAACCCTAAAACAAACTATTTATAAGCAAGTAACTTGACAGGGATCCAAATACAAAACAAAATAACCCATGGGTTGACCTTTTAGGTCTTTAATACTTTTACATATAACTTTGGATCCTTACATTTTGACCACAAAACTAAGTTTCATTTACTACAAATTGGACCCTTAAACTATCACAACTTATGGATCTAAAACTTTATTAGACTATAGTTAATGCCTTTTATTCCTAGGATTATGCATGCATGTTTAAAGCAGGATGTGACACATTCATTCACACAGGGAGAGCTTATATAATCATCATCATGTCCATCTTTGGGAATAGGTTCCACTCTGGATGAAGTTAAAGCTTTTGAGTCATCAGCCTTGGGGTGTAGAAGGTCATCAAAGCTATAATTCCATAAACTAATTCACGAGTGACTTGAAGTGAAGAATTTGTAGATTCCTCAAAGGTAACATTAATAGATTCATCAACCACCTTTCTCTTTAGGTTGTATACTCTATAGGCTTGTATATTGCAAAGTAACCAATAAACACACCTTCATCAGCCTTTGGTTGAAACTTGGCATGCTGATCCCTTTGATTCAAAATGAAATAGTGACATGCAAACACATGGAAAAAGTTTATATTTGGTTACCTCCCTTTGAGTAGTTCATAGGAAGTCTTATTGAACCTTTTTACCACTAAGGATCCGTTTTGAGTGAATCTAGCAGTGTCGACAGCTTCAGCCCAAAATGATGAAGGTAAACCTCACAGCATTGTTCAGGAAGCTTCAATGGGAGTTTTGTTCCTTCTCTCTGCAACTCCATTTTGTTGTGGAGTTTTTAATAGCAGAGAAGTTTTGTAAGATCCCTCTTTCATCACAGAAGTCTTTAAGTGTACTGTATTTGACTTCAATACCATGATCACTTTTAAGTTGCTTAACTTGGGTAAAACTAAGAACCTCCATCTTTTTTATGAATCCAATAACTTCTCTAGGAGCCTTTCCATTGGCCTTTAGAAAGAATACCCATGTAAACCTGGAGAATTCATCAACCATTACTAAAGTATATCTTCTACCTGCTATACTTGGGACATTGAGACGTCTAAACAAGTCCATGTGGATCAGGAAGAGAGGTAAATCAATAGAGTAATTATTCTTGGATTTAAAAGATGACTTCTTTTGTTTACCCTTCTGAAAGGCTGAGAAGAGTTTATCTTTAACAAATTTCATAGAAGACAAACCTGTTACCAACTCTTTCTTACAGATTTTGTTGATGTTCTTGAAGTTCAGGTGTGATAGTCTTTTGTGCCATAACAAGATAAGATCTGCATTTGTCTTAAAGAGAAAACAGGTTGTTGTTGATTGATCAAGATATTTCATATCTACAATGTATGCACCCTTCTTTCTTTGTGCACTATGCTTAATGCTAAGCATAGTTTAAGTTGTTACATGCACACAAGACAACTTTTCCATGAGCATCTAGTATGTACCCAAGATGCTCATCAAAGTTAACCTTCTAACCAGCATCACATAGTTGACTTATGCTCACAAGATTATGTGTCAGCCCAGACACATAGGCTATTTTATTGAATATTGATGCACCAGCTTAGAGAGTATCGTACCCTTCTATAGATCCTTGAACATTCTAACCAAAAGTGACCATCGGGCATTGTTCAGGCTTAAGGTCACTTAGCAGATCTTTGCAATCTGTCATGTGACCAGAGCAGCTGCTGTCCAGATACGAAATTTAATTTCGCTGCTTTACCTGCGAAGTGATAAGAGGAAACATTAGTTTCTAGGTGAACCCATCACAGTGATGGGTTCATCATCTTCATCAACCATTGTTGATGGACCATTTAGTTCAATGTTAATGTCTCCAATGAGTACAAATGTCACTTTTGACACTTTTCTCATTGACATAGTAGCTTTCAACACTGCTTGGTTGAATAATGTTGGATTCAACGACATCAATAGGCCTAATGTCCATTATTTTAGGTTAGTCTTTGGCCAAGTGAGTTTTTCTTCCACACCTATAGCATTTTCTCTTTTAAATACTTTTTGAAGAACTGCCACAAACACATTCTGGATTTTCAGAATTTGTTTTGTCAACAACATTTTAAAACTATTGAATTATATGAAAAAGACTAATTGCTTTGTTTTAATACTTGTTTCTAAACTTCTCAAGAATGACATTAAATTTTTCTTTATTAGTCATTAAGAAGGTTTTTATTCGAGGACACACTTCCAGAAATGTTTTTAGAAACATTTTCCTTCTCCTTTTTAGGTGGACAGATGTCAAAAATAAGGAGTTTTGCCATTTCTTTGTCCATCTAAATTTTTGGGAAAATTTTTTTTCTAAACTTCTCAGGCTGGGCAATGGGTTTGACTTTGCCTTTGCTAGGATTTGATGATCCATGCATACTTCTAGTTGCATAATTATTCTGTTTGGTTTTTACAGAAGATTTACTTTCATTTAAAACCAACTTGCAATTATGTTTAAATACTTGTTTTGAATCATAGTGGGTTTGCCTTTCACATGAGACCTACCCTTGTTAGAGGCAAGCTGTATGTCTTTGGAAAACTTATTTTAAAAGTACTTAGCATTAAATGATGGTAATGGTTTTTGCCAATAGTCTTAACTTCAAATGTTGTCTTTCCAATAGGTTTGTCAGTTTTGACAACAGGCTTGACACTGTTACCACATACCTGTTCATGTATACGTGGTAAATATATTGTAGTGGGGCTTGATGGAGAACTTATTTTAACATCATGCTTCACAATACCTTTACATGAACTGTCAATGTTTTGAGGCCTAAAAAACATGTTTGTTGAAATCATTCTCCCATTTTTATTTTGAATAAATGTACTTGAAAGCTCACCAAGTGTGGAAAGATCTAATTCTAGATTATTGATCTCAACTATTGAAGCTGTTGTATCAGTGTCTCCTCCCAGAATTGCTTGTACTTGAGCAAGAGTTTGCTCTTTAGTACATTGAGTAACTCTTTTAGCAGAAAAGCACCAAGAGTCTACAATTCTTTAGAGTTTGGAACACTTAAAGTCCGATTCCCTTTTCTCTTCTAATAAAACAGAGTTGATGTGTTTTACTTCATCAACTTCAGTTGTCAACTTGTGAAAACTGTCTAGTTCATTAGATTTTGTTTCACTTTTAATTTATAATTTAGAAATTTCAGACTTTAAGATGTCCTGTTTTTCAACAGCAGTTTTGAGGTCAATCAACAGATAATCAAAGTTTCTCTTTTTCATCAAGACTGTAATACTTAAAGTATTGTACCTAGTACTTCATTGTGAGATTCCAATTTTCTACAGAACTTATGGCCTTAGATTCTGCAAGGTCTTGTTTGAAACTGCTAGGTGAAGTAGCTTCATCATTGGCTACGAAGCAGTTGTTGTCCTCTTCATCAGATAATGAATCAGACTCTTCCCAATAACACGCTTCTGCCATCAATACTTCACCTTGTTGGAATATCTTCAACTTAGCCATGGATATAAGGTACTTAACCCTGTAGCCATCCTCTTTATGTGCCTTGTGAGGTTTGTATGAAAATGCCACAGCTTTGGACACACAGTCTGCAGCTATACGACCAACTCTGCCACATTTGTAGCACTCAACTATAGTCTTATAAAATGTTTTCTTTTTGGGAACACTTGATTTCCTTGGCAGCATCTTCTTTCCAAACAGCTTTTTCTTGTTGAACCTTTTGACAAGCATAGAAATCATTTTCTCATCATCAAGTTCATCAAGATTTTCCTCCTCTTCCTCAGACATAGATTTCAAATTTTCATTAGCATATGAATCATCCTTTGTGAACAAATCACTAGTCTGATTCACAGGCTGTCTTACCACAGCTACTAAAGCTGATCCCTTCTTAGATATTTGCAAGGCATTTCTCCTTTGTTTCCTTGAATTTTCATCATTGAGCAAGGATCCATACAAGTTCACAAGATCCATGCCTTTGATGGTACTAGAGTTTCTGAGTATGGATGCAAAGTAGTTTCATTCCTTAGGTAAAACATCCAAGAACTTGTTCACCAAGGTAAGACTGTCTTTAGTGATCCCAACAACTTTGAGATCATTCACTAGAGCTTTAAACTAGTGTAGGTTTTAGTAAGACTCTCCTATGGCTTTGTAGAGAACAACTCATATTGTCTAACTAGATTGTTAATCCTATTATCCAGAGTGATAATAGGACCATCATAGAATGTATACAAAGTATCCCACATCTCTTTAGATGTCTTAAGCTTCTCCACCTGTTTGAACACATCATCAAGTAGAGATATCACTAGGTTGTTCATTGCATTTTCATCAAGAGCAACTAATCTCTTGTCTTCTTAAGACCATTGAGCTCTTGCTTTTTCAACTGTCCATACTTCTGAAAAAGCACCTTAAGTGATAGGAGTGATGGTTGTAACAGAGGTTGGCACATTGGAACCTTCCATTACAATATTTGGAAGTTGAACATCTCCAGATACAACATTATCTTACATTTCCAGCTAGAGAAGTTTTGATGATTGAACTTGGGAGGTTCGGCCATAGACCCATTGTCATATTAGGATGAGGAGGAGTTTGAAGCAGTGTTGTCCATGGTGGGAGTACGGGAAGTAATATGACAAATCTAGAGTTAACACAAACTCTAAACTGATCTGATACCAGTTGTAGATCCCAAAAGTAATCCCAATTATCTATAATAGAGACTGTAGAGGTGGGTGAATACATTTAAGTCAAAATCACATAGATTTTCTATTGTTTGTATGTTTATATTAACAAGTATGTTAAGTTTACAAACAAGTTTGGATTTTAGAAAGATCCAAACTGAGATGACAAAAATGAACAACAGATTATACTAGTCTAAGACACACTTAAACTAGTTACAAGACATACCTAACAGCTTTTGGAGTACTGAATAGGTTTGAGGAATAGGTCACTAAAAACAGCTTAGACAGACTACCTTTTTAACTCAAGTTGAAGCAGAACATGCATGCATGAAAAACACAAATTCTTTTTGCATTCAAGTTCTTGTGATTGCTCTCCCACCTTTTCTTTCCTTGGAATCTTCTCTTATATAGTCACACAGAGAATCCTTTTGAATCTTCTTCATTAGTTGTAGAGAAAGGCAGGATTGTCTCACAAAGAAACATGCTTGCTTGTCTGCATCAGGACAAGACTGACAAAAGCGACTTTGTCCTCTTGTTGCAGAATCTTTGTCTAATCTTTTTAGATCTGTCATTTCCAGCTTTACCCCTAAAGAGAAAGTCAACATATGACCTTTATTCTTCTTTGTAAATCCATTTTGATATAAGAAATGGTCTGTCACCCATTTCAAATATCTCTTTGTCTTCATGTAGCAAAACAACTTTGACAGAGTTGTAGCCGTTATGATTTTCCACTTTCTCTTGAATCTTGAGGTTGATCCCAACGTTCAAAACATTATATGATGACTTGGAAACAAATTCCAACAAGTGTTAAACCTGTTCACAAAGAACAGAGCACTTAACTATGTCAAACCTGTCCAACAGACATGAACTGCCTAGACATAAATTGTCAAACCTGTTCAAAAGATAAGGACACTTTTGATATACTACCAGGTTACAACTTATGTAATAGTGTAAAATAGACTTAGGCTTAGTATTGCAAATCATCACAATGTCTAATTTAGGCATTAGTGTAACATCTCGTTTTCAGACCTAGTACGTGGATTTATTTTATTGGATATTTAATTTAATAATATTGTGTTGGTCGAGTAGTACCTGATAGTGGATTTATACGTGTTAGGATCGAGTATACGTCGTTATTTTAGTGGATTACTTATATTTATGAGATCACGAGATTAAATGAATTGAATTGATATTAATATTGAAAATATGATATCGGGTTTGAATTATCGGGTTCGAGGACTTCTAAAAACAGAAATAGTATACATATCTACGACTTCCTTTGAATTCTTTTCTTCTTTTCCTTAACTTGGCAACAAGAATTAAGAGTGTGTGTTGTGTGTGGCTAGGATGGAACAAAAAGAAACATTCTAGACTTCAAGATTTATTGCTATGAATCAATCTTCAACAACATCCCTTTTCTGTGTTCTTGAGTAAAAGGTAAGAAAAGTTGAAATTGTTGGATTTGTTATGATATAATCTATAAAATCAATGGAATTGGCATCTTTGCCTATAGGGTAAAGTTACATAATGATTTGGTAAGCCCTTTTTTGTTGAAACCGAGTTTTGGGTGGTTTAACCCCCCTATTCAGCCATGAAAACGAACAGGAGAGGACCTGCTCTCCTAGGAGCACGGTCGCGATCCCCTGAGCTTGGCTGCGATGAATATTATAACGCTGCGTGGCCGAGATCTTCGAGCATGGTTGAGATCATGATCGCGGTCACGATGGCCTGAGCACGACAACAATCCCAAACGCAGCCGCGATGGGTAGAGTGCGGGTCGCGATCCGCCTATTTAGGCCAGATATGGTTTTTGGCTTTGAGGCTCATTTAGGATTAAGCTTGGGGTCCGATTCAGTTACCAGGTCAGTGTATACGTCTATCATGAGTATCTTTTGGGTTTGAGTTAATATATTGGGATCTGTTATGTATACAGGGTCGAGTTGGCAACGAGTTAAACCGAGATAGAGTTCAGAATAGTAGAGTTGAGATAGATTGTTGGCGATCAGGTGAGTACGCGAGTCTTTTCAACGAGCGCTCTATGTTATGAGTATTATTGCGTTAATTGCGTGTTTATGATGAGATAATTGAGGCAGAGATGTGGCGCCTCAGGTATGATGCTATTTACTTTCATTATGAGTGATATGTGTGTATGAGCCGAGATCAATTCCATAGTATCCATGATGGGCGATCGCGTACGCTGACTGTCCCCAACCAATTATGAAGTATGAGACCGTATATTTACGGCAGAGTTATTGCCAGGTCACTCCTATGCATATTGAGTGGCTAACCACTACTGTGTGCCGTCTGTTTGTCGGGGAATGACGTCCCCCCTTGAGTTGAGTTGTGTATTGAGCTCCGTGATAATTCAAAATTAAACATGCAATTCAGATTAAAACAATAAGAATAACAATCAAATTCACAATGACCAAATGCTTTAGATTGAGAATGAGAAGGATATTACAATGAATATGTGGTTTCTCTTTAATGCTGCTGTTGACTATCTTGCACGAAATACAATGTTCCTTAGTCTGATCAGTGTTCGTGCCATTCCTTTTTAACAAAAACTAACTGCATACTATTTATATACAATTACAAGAATGGAATATTTACAATAAGCACCCCTAAATTTAAATTAAAATTGTTTTCATCTATATATATATATTTGTTCCCAACAATCTCCCCCTTAGAGATGAAAGCAATTTTTGAATCAAAGTTCAAAGCAAGAACTTCAAAACTTTTCTCTTTTCTTCTCTTCGATCTCTGAATCTTCGTATAAAATTTCCTCTTCATTATCTCTCTCTGA
The DNA here is from genome assembly GCA_020465985.1 of Centrapalus pauciflorus. NCBI lineage: Eukaryota > Viridiplantae > Streptophyta > Magnoliopsida > Asterales > Asteraceae > Centrapalus > Centrapalus pauciflorus. Next base: position 84,722 of record JAANYP010001279.1, read on the forward strand.
TCTTCATATCTCTTCTTAACAATAGACTCTTCCCCTTGAATCATGAATAAAATTTGATTCTCTCCCTTGATCAACCAAAGACAGCATATCATTCTGTAAGGTCTTGAGTCTACGGATCTATCTCGACGCGACACCGTCCAACGAGTGCGGAATCCTCGTTAGGGGCTTGACGGTAAGATCACACACACGGATACACGGAGACTACCACGATGTTAGACGCACGACTACGAAGGCCCCTACACGATGATTCTCTCCGAAACAACTATCTGGAAACTTGCAAGTTCGAGATCGCCATTTTGCTTAATCGCTCTGAAATTCTGCAAAAGTCTCATAATTAATCGAATTAACCCTTAAGTATACTGACTGATTCAAGTTTGTCTAGGACAAATTCGAATCAGGCCCAAGGCCCATTCGAATTTGTCCTCATTGACAAATTCGAATACCTTAATGACAAATTCGAATTTACCTCAAATTCGAATTTCACATATCAAACTTACATTTGAACTTCTGTTTTAACTTATGTTTGAATTTATCTTTGAACTTTATGTTTGAACTTCTTGTAATACATTACACCAAGTTCAAACATACAAACAATCAATATCAAACATACATAAACACATATATCAAATACTAGACAATATTTAATACCAAGTTACTTGACTTACACAAACTGCAATCAAAACTTAGACTGCTATCGTCACACAGAGTGTATTAACAGACTCCCCCTTGACGATAGCTTCTAACTATTTACATTTTGACTAAGTACTTGGACCATAGATACTAGTACCTGCATATAGACCTATATCTATACAGTCTCTTACTATCTTCTGGAACTTCCTGGCTTCAGATCTCCATCCTTCATGGAAGAAGATATTCTGATCATGTAGCTTCTTCAGGTCGTCCTTAGATAGGTTTATTAAATGCTGTGGATCATACACTCTCAAAATAACTTTGTCCTGTGCATCTTCCATTACAGCTTCAGCTGTCTCATTATCGATATACCACCACTTCATGTTACTTAAAACATTCGGTGGCTTCGATTTCATTGGCACCTTCTTCAAACATCTTACAGGTTTGTATACCATTCTGGCCCATGGCCTACCTGTATGAGGGTCTATTCTTGATTCGTCCTTGACTCTCTTCCCGGTCCTCAGTTTGAGTCTCTCAAATTTACCTGACCGACCCTCTTTCCTTATAATCTTTGCAATTACTTCAGCATACGGGTCGTCACCAATATTGATCAACTCCTTCCAAGCTAACTCTTTCACTTCAACCTTGGGCAGTGTGTTGAATACTTTCAGTGTTCGCCTCAAGTATTGAAGTCCATCTCTCCTTTTCAATATAAATAGCTGCAGTTCTCTGTCAAAGAACCAGCTGATAATTCCTCCTGAGAGATTTTCTGATCCCGGGACTCTCATTCTTTTCTTCATCTTCGGCTCTGTCTTTTTTTCTTCTTTCCTGAACCACAAATTCATCAATTCAGCCCTAGATGGCTCTTTCTCTACTTCTTTAAGTTCAGAATCTTCGACCGAGGCAAGCTTGATTTCATCAATATCAATCACATTGTGATTGTCTTGAACATATAACTCCGTGATAGGTTGGGTGTTTACAATCACTTCATTGACGTTGTCGTCTTCATCCTCTATCACTTCGTCATCGGATCTCCAATCAACTATTTCCTCCGGCACGAATTCTCCTTCCTCTAACTCCTCTATCTCATCCTCAAAATCGAAGTCCATCACTTCTTCCTCAATATCCCTCAAAGCGTCTATCATCTCGCTCTCAACAGTCTTTGAGGGACTAGCTTCACCTCCTTCTCCTCCTTCAGCTCCTGTCTCACTTGGCTCCCCCTGAACTTCGGCATGTTGAGCAGCAGAAAAATCTATTGGCTGACTGTCTTTTGATGCATCGGGATCATTGCCTTCGTCATCCCTTCTCAACTCCTCAGTATCCCTGTAACTAATCTCCCCCTGAGCCTTTAGGGTTTTCATTAATTGCTTAATAAGGGACCTCATAGTGTGGATCTCTGCAGCCTGGTCGGCGATGAATGTCTTCAGCTCAAGATTTTCTTTATCGATATTTGCATTATGTGCTTGAAGTTCGCCGACGGCTTTCGTAAGTTGAAATATTTGGACTTGTTGGAAATCAACCTTGCTTCTGAGCTCAGAAAACCGTTGATTGTCAGTGAAGTTGGATGAGGTGGATGGAATGGATGTGATAGGTGACGGGATGATTGGTGGTGGAATTGATGATTGAACGGGTGGTGGTGGTGGTGGAATAGATGGTTGAGCGGATGGTGTTTCAGGCTCAGAGGCAGAGGCAGACGAAGCTCCCTGCATAAATCGATGCCTTTTGGCCCTATGCCTAGGCACCAAAGGAGCACTATCCTCAATTTCAAAGTCAGAGTCATCGTCATCAGAATCTCTCGATGCTCTTCTCTTTTCTGCCTCTTCATCAGTAACCACTATCCTGGATCCATATCTGCCTATTCGGACAGCCGGATCTTCTATCGCTTCTGCTGCTGCTTCTTCAGCTACTTCTTCTACTTCAAACTCTTCAGCCTCTTCTGACTCAGATTTAGATGTGGTCACAGATTGACCCTCTACCTCAGGTATATATTCATCTATCTGGTGCATAATATCTTCTTCATCAACTGGAGGTTCCAGAATATCTCCAACCAGCTCAGTTGTAATCTCTTCATTTGCATGCGAGCCTTGAGCCCAAATCTCTTCTAAAGTCTCCACTCGTGGATCAATTACGGGGGCTACACCTGAAGGACCCACTGCGTCCGTTGAAGGACTTGCTTCTACTGACTCTTGTGCTCTGCTAGCTGAAGGCCTTGTAGCCTGAGTTTGTCTAGTTTGAGCTCGCTGCCTCCTTCTTGGCTGTTGTTGAGGCCTCTGTTGTTGCTGTTCTTGTTGCGGCTACTGCTGTACTTGTACATCTCCAGCCCAGTTTGCACCTTCTGGGGCTTGAAAATCAGGATTCACCACAGCACCAAAAAGTGGTGCATCTACTGGTCTAACCAATTCACCCCTACGAGCATTGTGTGGTTGGCAATCTGCAAAAATCCTCTTGTCAATCACGGCGACACTTTGAATTTCTGGCAATTGCGGCAGATTTGGCAAAAAATGTCTGATCAGCATCATCACGAACCTAGGATACGTCAAAAATCTTTCTCTTGCTGGAGCTATTATTTGGTGAACAAACTTCACAAAGAACATTTCAGAATTACTAAACCTCTGGTTGTAGACCAACGCTATCATCACCGATTGCATCTTCGACACGATGTAATCAAAACCGGCTTTCTTTGGAGCAAAGCACACCATGAAGACATGTGCCAAATACCTCCATTGCCCAATTAAACCGCTCTTCATATATGATGCCTTTGCCACATCAAGGCCATACCCCATTCTTAAGAACGCTGCTTGCCTAACTTCCAACGGAAACTCTATAGGTCCAGCTTCTTGCTCGGCAGACCCCAACTGCAAGACTCTGTGCAACACATCTGCTAAGAACACAAGCGGCTGCCCGGCTATTCTGGTCCGTAATACTGTTGGGGTAACTGTACAGTCGACCTGCAGATGATCCCAAAATTGCCTAATGTAAGGCAACACTATCTGTATATTGTGCGAAAAGGCATAAGACACCCTTGAAGCAGCCAAAAAATCCACCATTTGGCAAAAAGCTTGAGCCTCAGGAAGCTCACGGTCTGGTGACACGACCATATTATGCTTTTGGATAAAAGCTCTATCCCCCATATCTGCACAATAAAGTATACAAGATATTAGAATGAACAAAATAAAAATAAACTTGTTTAAATTCAAATTTGTTTAATTTTGAACTTATGTAAGTTCAAAATCCAACACATATGAATTTCTACAAGTTTGATTTAAAATTTAGTCAATTATTTCGATTTTAATGGCAAATTCGAATAACATGTTCGAATTACCCTTAATTCGAGTTTAGTGATATATTCGAGTTTAGTGACAAACTCGAACCTAAGAACAAACTCGAAAGTCGGCATTTTAAAATCAAAACTCCAAGATTTAAACCATTTTAGACAAAATCAATCCATAAGTCCTAATAGGTTCTAATCGAAGATATTTGCCACTTATTTGAAGTTTCACCGGTTCAAACTTTGAGATTTTGAATTACAAAGTTCACACCATTAAAACCACAAAATCGGTCGATTTTTGAACAAATTGAGTCTAAATACTTCCTAAATCTTGTATAAAGATGTTGATTATACCTAGATTTTGTAGTATACTCGAACACAAACTGACAAAACTTCGATTAACAGTTGAAAAGTTGAAGACGACAAACTCGAAGGTTTAAACTTAAAATCTCTCAGTATAAACTCGAAAGACTAAATTCGAAAGTAGGTGAATAATGAATGTTCACTGTTGACCTATTTATACTAACCACCTTTGAATTTGTCTCCAAATTCGAACTTACTGCCAAATTCGAATGTAATCATCGACTTTGGCCTAAATTCGAATTTAATCTGAAAATTTTGAAAACTTTGAAAATCTTTGAATTAAAATCAACTTTTTCAACTTTCCGACTTTTTCGTGTAACGGAACAAACTATGCAAAATTTATTTACACTAAGCTGTTAAGACCTCCCCTTCCGGGGCAGTCCTCAGAGTCTAGGTCCCACAAATTGCAATACGATATCAATCATACTAAGATAGGGTAATTATAATGCGGAAAATTAAATTACATGTACATACAGATTAGGATTTAAGTTATATAGATTACATATTTCAAATTAAAGTTATAAAAGGGTACCATCTAATCTAATCATTACATCATAGAATCATATCAAATCTACCCAAAACCACAACATTTGCTGTCTTCCAATCAGTACCGAAAGGTTTTGTTGTGTAGTGGTCTATAGAAACTTCTGTCTTGATCTTTAATAGACCTAAGAGCTAGGTCCGGCAGGTGACTTTCCTTTGCTTTTTCCTGTAAAATTATAATGTAGCAACTGTAAGCAATGCTTAGTGAGTTTATAGATTTTCAAATTAACATGCATGTCAAGCGGATCATCAGTCTAGCGTGATATGTCTTGGCTGCCGCTACAGCCCTCATGATTGAGACATAGAATCATAGAATTGGATGATGTTCAGGCCACACTCACGCTTAAATCGTGGGGATCAGCCACATACTGGGCTAGCTACCAGTAAGTCAATATGGCGGAACATCGGAGGTCATTACCAAGTCCATAAGAACTGGTGAAATAGCCAGGTCTAGAACAATAGACCATCAAGGCTAATCAAGCTGAATAAATCTATCAAGTGTCTGATCAATAGTGAAAGCTTATGTCATAGAAGTCATGATACCAATGAATCATAAAGCAATGTCTGAAGACGTCTTAAATGCAATATGAAATGATAATCAAATAGCTATCATGATCCACTGGGCAACACCGAACCATGGTGTGCACAGGTTTCAATCCAGCTGATAAAATGAATGTCAATAAATCTAACATCAACAATATATCTCAACCGGAATTTAAACATGTTCAATCTGAATATCTATAACTCACAGATCTGGGTCTTTATCAAACAAATATAAAAATCTGCCACCTGAGTTATCTCAGGATTTTATCTTTGTCAATCTGTTCTCTGTAAATCAAGTCTTTGACCCGCTTTTAAATCTTTTAAATCTTTGTCTCTATGTTCAGAATTTCACTGAACCTGTCCAGAATTATCATGTTAATATCATGTCATATCAATGTCATCATCTTTTATCTTTAAAGTCTTTTATTTCATCTGATTTTGATAACTAATAATCTTATAAATCTTTCATTTATTTATATTCTTTGTTTCATCAAATTCTCAAAAGCTTTCTATATATATATATATATGTATATATATATATATATATATATATATATATATATATATATATATATATATATATATATATATATATATATATGTATATATATATATATATATATATATATATAATCATATATTTAATTAAAATATCAAAATATATATATAGAATTTTGGATCAATCCGGATTCGGATCCATCCGGATTCGGATCATTCGGATCCGGACCAAAGGATGATCCGAATTAGGACCAACCAAGTAAGTCATCCGAATTGAGCATAAGTCCGAATTTAGGATCATAATCGAATTTGCACCGAATTCGGATCATTCAAGATTCGAAATACTAATATCCGAATTGAAAAGTCCGCAACATATGATCCGAAATAGTATCATCCGAATTCGGCTTTGGATCCGAACTAAGATCCGAATTGACACTTCATCCGAATTCGGACCCATGACTTGCAAAAATTCCCAGAAAATGTTCTTGGTGTTCTTCACATAGTCATACGGATTTTTACATAAAATTCACAAAACTTATTTATAATCACATGCAATGTAATATATAGATATATTATCATATTAGGGTTGATTTTATACATTTTTCCCTATCATAACACACTAATATGATCAAGATCATCCAAAATGATCATTTTTTTTGTCAAGAACATCATTTTCATCAAAATTCCGATTTTTTTTTATTTGGATGAATTAATCACTGATTTTTGTTTCTATAAGTTCTATATACTTAGATTCATGATTATCTTTCAAATTTATATACATGCAACATGAAATTTTCACCTTTTAAATCCTTGGTTTCGGTTTCTCACAAATCCGAACCGAATATACATAAAGATCAAAATTAAAATTGAATTTACCTCAAATTCTTGCTAATTGATGATGTTTGATGATTGTTGTAAGTTTCTTTGATCTTGAATCTTCAATTAAATGCAAATTAATGAACAATTTTGAGTAATTTGTGATTTTGGCCGAGAGGTTAGAGAGAGAGTAATTTTTGTGTTAAATGATCTTAATGATCATTTATTTGGCTTTTATATATCAAACTAATCATATTTGAATTTAACCGACTTCTACTTTTGTATTTTACAACTCTTTTATTTAATCATTTAATAATTCATAATAGTTATATAATTTAATTAAATAATTTCATACTTAATTAAATTACAACATAAATAATGTAATAAAATTACATTATTATCTCAGAATTAAATATTACATTCTTGGCAAAAAGTTAGGTTGTTACAGAATGGGCTCCACCACGCACAAACTTCGTCCCCGAAGTTAGCTATGTTCGAACAGACTGGGATAAGTCGCTTTCATAACATCTTCAGATTCCCAAGACTGATGCGAACCTTTGTGGTGTTTCCACTGGACGAGCACCATCTGTATTTCTTTATTCCGAAGCTTCTTAGTTTTCGAGTCCAGAATACACTCCGGCTCTTCAACCACTCTAAGCTTTTCAGCTATTTGCAGGTTAACTTGTGGTATCTGTACTTCTCTTTCATCAGCTAAGCTCCTTCTCAAATGACTAACATGGAATACAGGGTGTATTCCAGATAAGTCAGCTGGTAATTCAAGACGATAAGACTGATTCCCAATCTTTTACGGACCGATAAATCTTGGAGCTAGCTTGTTTCTTTTAATGAACCGCACCACATTCTTCATTGGGGATACTTTCAGCATCACCCAATCGTTAACTGCAAAGCTTATGGATCTGTGTCGATTGTCATAATATGACTTCTGCCTGCTTTGAGCTTCAAGTATATTCCTTCTAACAAGCTGAATCTTTTCATGAGTCAGCTGTAGAAGGGCAGGTCCTGCTATTGGCGATTCACCTGTTTCACGCCAACAGGTGGGAGTTCTGCACTTTCTTCCGTACAAAGCTTCAAAAGGAGCCATCTTGATCGTTGAATGATAACTGTTGTTATACGAAAATTCGACCAACGACAAGTGGTCATCCCAGTTACCACCTAGATCAAGAACGCAGGCACGAAGCATATCTTCAAGAGTAAGGATAGTGCGCTCACTCTGGCCATCTGCACTTGGGTGATAAGCTGTACTCATTGAGATTCGAGTACCCATCCCGTCTTGTAGAGCTTGCCAGAATCTGGATGTGAAACGACTATCACGATCGGATACGATAGACCTTGGCACACCGTGACGTGAAATGATTTCAGTGATGTATATCTGTGCCAATCTATCGAGGGAGTATGTTTCTTTCATCGGTATGAAGTGAGCTGACTTCGTTAATCGATCCACGACTACCCAGATGGAGTCGTGTTGTCTCTTGGTTTTGAGCAACTTCGTGATGAAATCCATAGTTATATGCTCCCACTTCCACTTAGGAACTGGCAGTGGTTGCATATCCCCGAAGGGTTTCTGATGTTCTGCCTTAACCATCTGACAGATGCTGCAGCTCTCAACATATCGACCGATGTCTTTCTTCATTCCTGGCCACCAGTAATCAGCTTTCAGATCGAAGTACATCTTTGAGCTGTCAGGATGAACAAATAATTTGGACTGATGAGCTTCAGATAGAAGAGTGCTGCGAATTGAACCATACTTAGGAACCCAGATTCGGTTTCCTTGGAGACAGTGAAGTCCCAAATGATTCAGAGTTAGAAATTGTAGCTGCCCTTTAAGATTTTCAGAATCAATATTCTCTTCTTTCAATGCTTCAGCTTGAGCAACTCGGATGTCTTCAATAAGATCAGAAGAGAATATAACCGGAGTTAGGGCATAGCAGCACCTTTCTGGATAAACTTTCCTACTCAAAGCATCCGCGACAACGTTGGCTTTGCCGGGATGATATAGGATCTCGCAATCATAGTCCTTGATAAGCTCCAAGGACCGACGCTGTTTCATATTTAGATCCTTTTGAGTGAAAAGATGTTTGAGACTTTTGTGATCGGTGTAAAGCTAACATCTAGTCCCATAAAGATAGTGATGCCAAATTTTTAGAGCAAAGGTAACGGCAGCCAACTCAAGATCATGAGTTAGTGCACTTTTGTCGTAATCCTTTAATTGCCTTGAAGCGTAGGCAATAACCTTTCCTCTTTGCATGAGAACACATCCTAATCCAGTACCAGATGCGTCACTGTAAACAACGAAATCATCGTTGCCTTCTGGTAAAGCTAGGATCGGCGCTTGAATAAGCTTCTGTTTCAGAATGTCAAATGCCTCTTGCTGTTTATCAGCCCACACGAAAGGTGTATTCTTTCGTGTTAACATTGTAAGCGGCACAGCAATCTTTGAGAAGTCCTTAATGAATCGTCGATAATAACCGGCCAATCCAAGGAAACTTCTTATTTCTAAGGCATTGCGAGGCGTTTGCCATTTCTGAACGGCCTCGACTTTAGAAAGATCAACGGAAATCCCTTCGCCAGAAACAACATGGCCAAGGAACTGAATCTATAAGAATCAAAGTAGAAATTCAAGTTCTGATGTAAATCAAAGAATACTTAGAAAATAGCTCAAGACATATATAATAGAAATTATACCTGTCTGATCCAAAATTCGCACTTAGAGAATTTTGCGTAGAGTCTTTCTTTTCTTAATAATTCTAGCAATTGCCGCAGATGAATAGAATGATCAGCCTCCGTTTTGGAGTAAATCAGAATATCGTCTATGAATACGATAACTGTGACGTCCTTGTTAAATTAATGATATAATTGTAATCTCCAGGATCGACTAACAACCCAATGAGTATCATAATAATTGAAATTGAATACTTAAATTAGAATTAAGCACATCCACACTAAAGCAATAGAATACATGTCTACAGTGATAAAAGTCTAACTATTACATCAACATAATTGTTTTAGAAGTAATGAATCCCAGCCCAAAGCTATTACATTCAAGTACCAATAGCTTCTATAGTCTCCGGGATATTGATTTGATATGCTTAAGATGAAGGTCCAGCTACACTCTTGCCTTTGCCTGTAAACAATGTGAGTCAACAGTAAGCTAAATGCTTAGTGAGATAACAGATTATGCATACAACAAATATTTCTTTACAAACAATGCTTAACCATGGGCAGTGTAAGCCCCATGTATGTGAAAATAGGCAGTGTAAGCCTCAATGTATGTGTAAACCATGCATCGCTAGCATGGGGTTGGCTGTTCAATATGCTGATCGGGGATGTGCCGAACCTGACGGGATAACGAGTGGGATGATTAGTCCCCGACAGTGGCTTGCTGTCAGCCCCAGTCCAGGTCGCATCAGAGTGTGAAGTAATGATCATGCAGTGCAAGCATGATGTAAATAAATGCACTTTCAATTGAATGCTGGCTACATGTGTAATACATGTCAAGTACGAGTGTGCATCATAACAACAAATCATGTACGAGTGTCAAATGATGTATATGAACAATGTGAACATGCCATTGAATGTATAAACATGAATGCAAAAACAATAAATGTTCGAATGACAATCTGTTACTCACAGTGATTGGTTTTGTGACTTGATCCTGAATCAATGTGTGTTTTGATAACACCACAATGATCTGTAATGTAAGTGTAATAGTGAACATGTGTCAGTAATTGCTTAAAACTTGTATTCTGTAATTCTAAATGTAATTGGGTTCTGATTTCGGACCATATCCGAATTCGGATGTATCCGAAATCCGGATGGTCCTCTGGTCCGAATTGGGGGATATCCGGATTGGGTGCTCCGAAATTGCTATGTGTCCGAAGTTGACATTGGTCCGAAATGGGTAATGGTCCGAATTTGGTGGATCCGAAATGGGTGATCCGGATTTGGTCTTGATCCGAAATTGACTAAGTCCGAATTGAGTATGGGGGTCCGAAGTCACTATGGTCCGAAATAGATGAACAGATCCGAACTGGGTACGGATCCGAATTCGGATGTATCCGGACCGAGTTCATACTTGGTGAAATTTTCCAATATTTTCCAGAATTATGTTTTTGACCATTTTTGCATGTTTTTGAGTCTAATACTGCAAATGTGAACTTATATGCTATCATTTAACTTATATCATCATATTTATGTACCAAAATGACCCATTTATGTGACTTTTTCTATGTGTCTCGATGAACACACACACTAAAACACACACTTATCTTGAAATCATACTTAGAGTGTGAATCTGATTCTGAAATTTGGTACATAGCAACATACATGCTCGATTTCAACATATCATCAATAAAATTCAACATGCATTAACATTTGTTATCCAAAACCTATGATTCGGTTTCTATAAAAACCGAACCAAAAACCTCAAATTTTGCAAGTTTGGAGGAATGTTACCTTAAATCGTTTGTTGTAATGCTTATAATTCCTTATTTGCTATCTGAATCCAACTTTTGAACACTTGAATCCAACAAATCTCTGATTCTTGATTATGAAACTTGTGGGTTTTTAGAGAGGGAAAGAGAGAGAATCGAGAGAGTTAGAGAGAGAGTGAGTTGGTGGAAAAATGAAAGAGGTTTCCATCTTTTATTTGTTATTTTGACCCATTTGCACTTTATACCCCTCAACTTCGTATTTTCATATTTAACTGATATAATGATCAAAATAACTTAATTTGTAGTAATAATTCATTAATACCATCATTAAGTTCAAATACTTGTAAATTACATATAATTAAAAATTTGGGATGTTACAGCATGGGCTCCACCACGCCTATACTTCGTCCGCGAAGTCATGCTGCGCTAAACAAACTTGGGTACTTAGTCTTCATGTCTTCTTCTGATTCCCAAGTATGATTAGCTCCCCGATGATGCTTCCACTTGACCAGCACCATCCTGATCTCTTTGTTCCGAAGCTTTTTGACTTTTGTCTCCAAAATGCATTCCGGTTCATCAACGAACCTTAGCCGTTCGTCAATCTTAATGTCCGAATGATCAGTCCATGGTTCCCTGTCTGGCACCAGACTTTTTCTTAAGTATCCAACATGAAAGACCGGGTGAACACCAGACAATTCTTCCGGCAAGTCCAAGTGATAGGACTGATTCCCAACTCTTTCTAGTATTTTGAAGGGTCCTATGAATCGAGGCGATAGCTTTCCTCGCTTTACGAATCTTGTAACTCCCTTCATCGGGGAAACCTTCAAGTAGACCCAATCATCTTTTTGAAATTCTATCGCTTTGTGTCGGCGATCATGATAGTTCTTTTGTCGATCTTGTGCCGTTTTCATGTACTGCCGTATGAGTTGGATCTTTTCATTTGTTTCTTGTAGCAAAGCAGGACCGGCTATTGGAGTTTCTCCTGTTTCCCTCCAACAGGTTGGAGTCCTACATTTTCTGCCATATAGAGACTCGAACGGTGCCATCTTGATAGTGGAATGGTAACTATTGTTGTAGGAGAATTCAACCAATGGGAGGTGATCGTCCCAGTTACCACCCAAATCCATGACACACGCTCTGAGCATGTCTTCTAGAGTTAAGATTGTTCTTTCACTTTGCCCGTCCGATTGTGGTCTATATGCAGTACTCATTGCGATACGAGTACCAAGACCGTTTTGCAGAGCGGCCCAGAAATTGGAAGTGAATCTACTATCTCGGTCGGAGACAATAGACTTAGGCACACCATGCCTAATGACAATTTCATTAACGTAGATCTGGGCAAGACGGTCCAGTGAATAGGTTTCTCGGATTGGAATGAAGTGCGCAGATTTTGTTAATCGGTCAACGATGACCCAAATGGCATCATGTTGACGACGTGTCTTAGGTAGCTTGGTTACGAAATCCATAGTAATATGGTCCCACTTCCATTCTGGGATAGGAAGAGGTTGCATACTACCATAGGGTTGTTGGTGCTCGGCTTTGACTAGACGACATGTTCTGCACCTTTCAACATACTGACCGACATCTCTTTTCAATCCTGGCCACCAGAAATCGGCCTTCAGGTCGTTGTACATTTTTGTGCTGCCAGGATGAATTGAGAATTTAGATTGATGAGCCTCCTCGAGAATTACATCTCTCATGTTCCCGAACTTGGGAACCCACACTCTGCCATACACACCCTTTAGTCCAGTTCCATCATCTTGCATTAATGGCAACTGAATTCTGATATCTTCGTCTTTAACATTCCCTTCTTTTAGGGCCTGTAACTGAGCAGCCCTAACATCATCTATAATAGTTGAGGTCAAAATTGTAGAAGTCAAGGCATAGCAATATGCCTTGCAGTATGCTTTTCGACTTAGAGCATCGGCCACTACGTTGGCCTTCCCTGGATGATAGAGAATCTCACAGTCGTAATCTTTTATCAGCTCCATTGACCTTCTTTGCCTCATATTCAAGTCCTTCTGACTGAATATATACTTTAAACTCTTGTGATCAGTGTAGAGCTGACACTTGGTTCTGTACAAATAGTGTCTCCATAACTTGAGAGCGAAAGTCACAGCAGTTAGCTCTAGATCATGAGTAGAGTAGTCTTTCTCATGTGGTTTGAGTTGTCTAGAAGCATAAGCTATGACGTTTCCTCTTTGCATTAGTACCGCACCCAAACCCATGCCTGATGCATCTGTGTAGACTACGAAGTCTTCGTTCCCTTCAGGCAGGGCTAACACTGGTGCTTCACTTAGTAATTTCTTCAGATTGTCAAATGCCGCTTGTTGTTCTTCTTTCCAAAAGAAAGTAGCATTCTTGCGAGTAACCTTTGTTAGCGGAACGGCGATCTTTGAGAAATCTTTGATGAATCGGCGGTAGTAACCAGCCAAACCCAGAAAACTCCGAATCTCTGAGGCGTTGCGGGGTGATTCCCAGTTCTGGATAGCTTCGATCTTTGCAGGATCAACAGCAATCCCAGCACCAGATATCACGTGCCCCAAGAATTGGATCTGCCTCAACCAGAATTCACACTTAGAGAATTTGGCATAAAGTCGCTCTTTGCGTAGCAACTCTAGCAATTCTCTCAGATGTGCAGCATGATCCTCTTCGGTCTTTGAATATATGAGAATGTCATCGATGAACACGATGACCGATTTGTCGAGCATTGGCCGGCAGACTCGATTCATGAGATCCATGAAAGCGGCCGGCACATTAGTAAGACCGAATGGCATTACCAGAAACTCGTAGTGTCCGTAACGAGTTCTGAAAGCCGTCTTTGGAATATCATCCGGGTGTACTTTGAGTTGGTGATAACCCGAACGAAGATCAATCTTCGAGAAGTAGCTTGCGCCTTGTAACTGGTCGAAGAGATCATCAATCCGGGGCAATGGGTATTTGTTTTTTATTGTGACTTTGTTGAGTTCTCGATAGTCGATGCACATTCGTAATGTGCCATCTTTCTTCTTGACGAACAGAACAGGAGCGCCCCAAGGAGATGAACTTGGGCGGATAAAACCTTTGTCAAGTAGCTCCTGTAACTGCTTCATCATTTCCTGCATTTCTGCAGGAGCTAAACGGTACGGAGCCTTTGCTATTGGAGCAGCTCCAGGAATGAGGTCAATGCGGAATTCCACTTGACGATCAGGTGGCAATCCCGAGATATCTTCTGGAAAGACATCTGGAAACTCGGAAACGACTGGAACGATAGAAGGAGATTGAATTTCAGCCTTTGCATCGACAGCGTAGGCTAAGTAAGCTGAACAACCCTTGGCAACGTGCTTTCGGGCTTTTGCAATTGAAATAAGGCATAAGTCGCCTTTGTGTCTATCACCATAAATGCATATGTCTCGGCCCTCGGGAGTGGTAATCTTGATCATTCTTTTCTTGCAAACGATTTGGGCCTCGTTATGAACTAACCAGTCCATGCCTACTATGACATCGAATTCCCCGAACTCCATAGGGATCAGATCTATATTGAATACTACGTCTTCTACCAATAATGTACAATTCTTATATACTTTGTCTGCTTTTACTAACATATTGCTAGCAGTCTCTATGTCAAGTACAAATTGCAGTTTGGAAGTTGGCATGTTAAATTGACGAGCAAATGTAGTGGAGACAAACGAACGATTTGCTCCAGAGTCAAACAGTATACGTGCAGGAATTGAGTTAACATAGAACGTACCAGTGACCACCTCCGGGTCATCCTTTGCTTCTTCAGCTGTGATTTGGAACGCCCTTGTTGGAGCCCTTTGAGATTGATCCCTGCGAGCCGTGGAAGCTACAGAAGATCTTGCTGTTGATTGTGGAGCATTCTGATCTCGTGGGGGTTTCGGGCAGTCCCTTGAAGAAATGGCCAAGCCTGTGGCAATTGTAGCATGCATCATCTTTTCGTGGACAATGCTCCCAGTGATGGCCTTTCTGCCCACAGCAGAAACAATACATATCCTGAGTCTTGCACTCCCCAGAGTGCGCTTTTCTGCATCGTCTGCAGTCCCTCATTTCAGAATTGGCCGAAAAGGCCCTTCCCTTCTTGGGTGATGAAGATTGTTGATGAGATTGGGGAGAGAATCGGGAGGATCCAGACTCCCGCTGCCTTTTTGGCGGCGACGGTTGAGTCGGTGTTGTGGCGGCTGAACCAATGACATATCCGGATAACAGGACAATCTGCTCCACATTCCGAGCAGCCTCGAGTAATCCAGCAAACGTTGTATACCGAACCCCACTCATGGTTCGGCGTATCTCATAGTCTAGTCCGGCCTCAAACCGGGCTATTTTTCTCTCTTCCGTGTCAACTTGATGTGGTGCAAACAAACTTAAGCGGGTGAACTCAACGGCATATTCTGTAACCGTTTTCGTTCCTTGAGTCAGATTCAGGAACTTCGCCTCTAGACGGCGCTTCTCATCAGTAGGACAGTATTGCTGGGAGAATACTTCCTTGAACTCGTTCCAAGACATGTGTGACACTACCTCCATCGTCAGCACATGTGTCATTGCATCCCACCACATAACAGCGTCCCTTGCAAACATAGCGGTTGCAAAGCGGACCATGTCTTTATCAGCACAGTCGCTGATTCTGAAAGTTCTCTCTGTGGTGGTGATTCATTCCAATGCAGTCACAGCATCTCCGGTTCCATCAAAAGTAACAGCCCCGTTACTTTTGAAGTCCTTAAACCTACAGCCCCTTGATCGGTTGGAAGACCCAGTATCTTGCCTTTCCTCTTGGTCATCTTGTTGCTGTTCCTTGTTCTTTCGTTTGTCAGCTTTACGTTTTGCCTCGGCCTCATCTCTGGCCCTTAACTGATCAGCAAATGACTGAGCCTGCTCAGCCATTCGTTTGGATTGTAGCTCATTGTTTTGTTCCATGAGAGCTTGCATCATCTGGAACATTTGCTGAGGAGTCATATCGTCTCCTGACATGTTCTGAAATATAACAACTTATATTTAGAACATTTATTTGTAAGTCCTAAGTATTTACAGTTACCCTTTGTGTTTCCCCGTGTGCATGTCAATCCTATCTTAGTTCAGATCATTACTTAGAAGTTCATTCTAATATCATAACCTAAGTTTGAGTCCAAGTCCTCGCGGACACTTGAAACCTCAAACTAATGCTCTGATACCAAACTGTGACGTCCTTGTTAAATTAATGATATAATTGTAATCTCCAGGATCGACTAACAACCCAATGAGTATCATAATAATTGAAATTGAATACTTAAATTAGAATTAAGCAAATCCACACTAAAGCAATAGAATACATGTCTACAGTGATAAAAGTCTAACTATTACATCAACATAATTGTTTTAGAAGTAATGAATCCCAGCCCAAAGCTATTACATTCAAGTACCAATAGCTTCTATAGTCTCCGGGATATTGATTTGATATGCTTAAGATGAAGGTCCAGCTACACTCTTGCCTTTGCCTGTAAACAATGTGAGTCAACAGTAAGCTAAATGCTTAGTGAGATAACAGATTATGCATACAACAAATATTTCTTTACAAACAATGCTTAACCATGGGCAGTGTAAGCCCCATGTATGTGAAAATAGGCAGTGTAAGCCTCAATGTATGTGTAAACCATGCGTTGCTAGCATGGGGTTGGCAGTTCAATATGCTGATCGGGGATGTGCCGAACCTGACGGGATAACGAGTGGGATGATCAGTCCCCGACAGTGGCCTGTTGTCAGCCCCAGTCCAGGTCGCATCAGAGTGTGAAGTAATGATCATGCAGTGCAAGCATGATGTAAATAAATGCACTTTCAATTGAACGCTGGCTACATGTGTAATACATGTCAAGTACGAGTGTGCATCATAACAACAAATCATGTACGAGTGTCAAATGATGTATATGAACAATGTGAACATGCCATTGAATGTATAAACATGAATGCAAAAACAATAAATGTTCGAATGACAATCTGTTACTCACAGTGATTGGTTTTGTGACTTGATCCTGAATCAATGTGTGTTTTGATAACACCACAATGATCTGTAATGTAAGTGTAATAGTGAACATGTGTCAGTAATTGCTTAAAACTTGTATTCTGTAATTTTAAATGTAATTGGGTTCTGATTTCGGACCATATCCGAATTCGGATGTATCCGAAATCCGGATGGTCCTCTGGTCCGAATTGGGGGATATCCGGATTGGGTGCTCCGAAATTGCTATGTGTCCGAAGTTGACATTGGTCCGAAATGGGTAATGGTCCGAATTTGGTGGATCCGAAATGGGTGATCCGGATTTGGTCTTCATCCGAAATTGACTAAGTCCGAATTGAGTATGGGGGTCCGAAGTCACTATGGTCCGAAATAGATGAACAGATCCGAACTGGGTACGGATCCGAATTCGGATGTATCCGGACCGAGTTCATACTTGGTGAAATTTTCCAATATTTTCCAGAATTATGTTTTTGACCATTTTTGCATGTTTTTGAGTCTAATACTGTAAGTGTGAACTTATATGCTATCATTTAACTTATATCATCATATTTATGTACCAAAATGACCCATTTATGTGACTTTTTCTATGTGTCTCGATGAACACACACACTAAAACACACACTTATCTTGAAATCATACTTAGAGTGTGAATCTGATTCTGAAATTTGGTACATAGCAACATACATGCTCGATTTCAACATATCATCAATAAAATTCAACATGCATTAACATTTGTTATCCAAAACCTATGATTCGGTTTCTATAAAAACCGAACCAAAAACCTCAAATTTTGCAAGTTTGGAGGAATGTTACCTTAAATCGTTTGTTGTAATGCTTATAATTCCTTATTTGCTATCTGAATCCAACTTTTGAACACTTGAATCCAACAAATCTCTGATTCTTGATTATGAAACTTGTGGGTTTTTAGTGAGGGAAAGAGAGAGAATCGAGAGAGTTAGAGAGAGAGTGAGTTGGTGGAAAAATGAAAGAGGTTTCCATCTTTTATTTGTTATTTTGACCCATTTGCACTTTATACCCCTCAACTTCGTATTTTCATATTTAACTGATATAATGATCAAAATAACTTAAATTGTAGTAATAATTCATTAATACCATCATTAAGTTCAAATACTTGTAAATTACATATAATTAAAAATTTGGGATGTTACAATAACTGATTTATCCAACATAGGTCTGCACACACGATTCATGAGATCCATGAACGCCGCTGGTGCATTTGTCAAGCCAAACGGCATCACGAGAAATTTGTAATGACCGTATCTTGTACGGAAGGCTGTCTTTGGAATATCCTCTTCTTTAACTTTCAACTGATGATATCCAGAACGAAGATCTATTTTTGAAAAATAGCTGGCTCCTTGTAGCTGATCAAACAGATCATCGATTCTGGGCAGAGGATACTTGTTCTTTATTGTGACTTTGTTCAACTCCCGATAATCGATGCACATTCGAAAAGCTCCGTCTTTCTTCTTAATGAATAAGACAGGTGCACCCCACGGGGATGAACTCGGTCGGATAAATCCCTTTTCTAACAGCTCTTGCAATTGTTTTGACATTTCTTGCATTTCAGCAGGTGCAAGTCTGTAGGGAGCTTTTGCAATAGGAGCCGCACCAGGAACCAAGTCAATACTGAACTCGACTTGACGTTCCGGTGGCACTCCGGAAATGTCATCAGGAAAGACGTCTGGGAACTCGCAGACAATCGGAATATCAGACAGAGTTTTCTTTTTAGAGTTAGATTCAGATAGAGCATAGCACAGATAGGATTCGCGACCCTTAGATACATATTTATGAGCTTTCTCTATAGAAATAAAGCAGTGAGCACCTTTACGCTTCTCGCCCTTGATCTCCAATACTCGGCCGTCTGAAGACTTGATTCTGATGATTCGTCGATTGCAGATAATTGTAGCCTCATTATTTGTTAACCAGTCCATGCCGATGATTACGTCGAACTCTTTCAACGGAATAGGTATGAGGTCGAGATTGGACACGATATTATCAACAAGTAGAGTGCAGTTTCGATAAACAGAATCAGCCATAACATAGTTGTTACTAGCTGTCTCAATATCAAGTACAACAGGAAGCTTCCATGGGGACTTAGAAAATCTTGATGCAAAAGAAGTCGATATGAAGGAACGACTAGCGCCAGAATCAAATAATACGCGAGCAGGGATTGAGTTAAGCAGAAACGTACCGGTAACTACGTCAGGTGTTTCTCTCGCTTCTTCGGCCGTTATCTGAAACGCACGTGTCCTTGCGGTTGGTGTTGCAGCAGAACTCTTCACTGTAGACCCTCCAGCCGACGACTGTGACTGGTAACGTTGCCCGCTTCGACACTGATACATAAAATGCCCTCTTTTCCCGCACTTTGCACATCCACGTCTCTGCTGTGGGCATTCTTCACTGCTGTGACCGATCATGTTACACGCGAAACAAGTAACATCTTCTGTATTGCACAACCCCATGTGTGACTTTCTGCATCACTTGCAGAATCGTGGCTCGTTCGTAAGGGAATAAACTTGAGCTTTCGGCTGTGAACTATGCTGATGGGATTGTTGAGATTGTGACTTATTTGGCTTGAAGAATCTGCCAAATCTCTGTTTCTTCGGAGGAGAAGGACATGTCGGGTTAGTAGACAGAGCATAGAGCTGATCGCCATATTCTAGGTATCCCCTCTCGATCTGTCTGGCCGCTTCCACCATTTTCAGATAGGACTTATACTTTATCGCGCTCATCGGGTGTCGGTATCTTGGGTTGAGTCCTCCGCGGAATCTATTCATCTTTCTTTCTTCGGTAGCTACTTGATACGATGAGTAGCCGCATAGTCGCGAGAATTCATGCTCATATTCGTCAATTCCCTGGGTCAGCTGCATTAGTTGAACCTCCATCTTATCTTGTTGGTCGATCGGACAATATTTTGTGTTGAACATATCTAGGAACTGGTTCCACTCTAAAGTCTGAATAATTTCTTCGCCATAGATACTTTTCTGGGTCTTCCACCATGCACGAGCAGCTCCAACAAATAACGCAGACGCATAGCTCACTTTCTTTGAATCTAAACAGTCAGAGATTCTAAAGATCTCTTCGGTATGACTGATCCAATTAATCGCCTGAATTGGATTCACTGTACCCTCAAAGTTCAGGGCACCGCTCGCTTTGAAGTCCTTGAACTTACAGCCTTTAGGCTGCTCGATTTGGGTTTCAGGGTTTGTGTTATCAGAATCAGATTCTTCATTATTCTGGACTTGCTTTTCTTTTCTTTTATTCTTTTTTATCTTCTCGTCTTTTAGCTTCGGCCTCATCTCTGGCCTGAAACTGTTCTTGCATTGTCTTATTTTGTTGTTCAGAATGTTGGGCTAAAAGTTGTTGCATCATTTCAAACATCTTTTGAGGGGTCATGTTGTTGGGAATGTCACCTGATCCTGACATCTTTTCTGAAATTAAAATCATTTAACTATCAGTTTATAGACATAGATCTATGTACCCTTTTTCCCATCTTAACAGTCTGTACATCCTATCTCAGTTCAAACCACCTAAATGATTGACACATATGTATTGCTTCAGTTTGAGACCAAGTATACTCACGTAATACTTGATTCACTCAAACTATGGGCTCTGATACCATCCTGTTAACACCTCCCCTTCCGGGGCAGTCCTCAGAGTCTAGGTCCCACAAATTGCAATACGATATCAATCATACTAAGATAGGGTAATTATAATGCGGAAGATTAAATTACATGTACATACAGATTAGGATTTAAGTTATATAGATTACATATTTCAAATTAAAGTTATAAAAGGGTACCATCTAATCTAATCATTACATCATAGAATCATATCAAATCTACCCAAAACCACAACATTTGCTGTCTTCCAATCAGTACCGAAAGGTTTTGTTGTGTAGTGGTCTATAGAAACTTCTGTCTTGATCTTTAATAGACCTAAGAGCTAGGTCCGGCAGGTGACTTTCCTTTGCTTTTTCCTGTAAAATTATAATGTAGCAACTGTAAGCAATGCTTAGTGAGTTTATAGATTTTCAAATTAACATGCATGTCAAGCGGATCATCAGTCTAGCGTGATATGTCTTGGCTACCGCTACAGCCCTCATGATTGAGACATAGAATCATAGAATTGGATGATGTTCAGGCCACACTCACGCTTAAATCGTGGGGATCAGCCACATACTGGGCTAGCTACCAGTAAGTCAATATGGCGGAACATCGGAGGTCATTACCAAGTCCATAAGAACTGGTGAAATAGCCAGGTCTAGAACAATAGACCATCAAGGCTAATCAAGCTGAATAAATCTATCAAGTGTCTGATCAATAGTGAAAGCTTAAGTCATAGAAGTCATGATAGCAATGAATCATAAAGCAATGTCTGAAGAAGTCTTAAATGCAATATGAAATGATAATCAAATAGCTATCATGATCCACTGGGCAACACCGAACCATGGTGTGCACAGGTTTCAATCCAGCTGATAAAATGAATGTCAATAAATCTAACATCAACAATATATCTCAACCGGAATTTAAACATGTTCAATCTGAATATCTATAACTCACAGATCTGGGTCTTTATCAAACAGATATAAAAATCTGCCACCTGAGTTATCTCAGGATTTTATCTTTGTCAATCTGTTCTCTGTAAATCAAGTCTTTGACCCGCTTTTAAATCTTTTAAATCTTTGTCTCTATGTTCAGAATTTCACTAAACCTGTCCAGAATTATCATGTTAATATCATGTCATATCAATGTCATCATCTTTTATCTTTAAATTCTTTTATTTCATCTGATTCTGATAACTGATAATCTTATAAATCTTTCATTTATTTATATTCTTTGTTTCATCAAATTCTCAAAAGCTTTCTATATATATATATATATATATATATATATATATATATATATATATATATATATATATATATATATATATATATATATATATATATATATATATATATATATATATATATAATCATATATTTAATTAAAATATCAAAATATATATATAGAATTTTGGATCAATCCGGATTCGGATCATTCGGATCCGGACCAAAGGATGATCCGAATTAGGACCAACCAAGTAAGTCATCCGAATTGAGCATAAGTCCGAATTTAGGATCATAATCGAATTTGCACCGAATTCGGATCATTCAAGATTCGAAATACTAATATCCGAATTGAAGAGTCCGAAACATATGATCCGAAATAGTATCATCCGAATTCGGCTTTGGATCCGAACTAAGATCCGAATTGACACTTCATCCGAATTCGGACCCATGACTTGCAAAAATTCCCAGAAAATGTTCTTGGTGTTCTTCACATATTCATACGGATTTTTACATAAAATTCACAAAACTTATTTATAATCACATGCAATGTAATATATAGATATATTATCATATTAGGGTTGATTTTATACATTTTTCCCTATCATAACACACTAATATGATCAAGATCATCCAAAATGATCATTTTCTTGTCAAGAACATCATTTTCATCAAAATTCCGATTTTTTTTTATTTGGATGAATTAATCACTGATTTTTGTTTCTATGAGTTCTATATACTTAGATTCATGATTATCTTTCAAATTTATATACATGCAACATGAAATTTTCACCTTTTAAATCCTTGGTTTCGGTTTCTCACAAATCCGAACCAAATATACATAAAGATCAAAATTAAAAGTTAATTTACCTCAAATTCTTGCTAATTGATGATGTTTGATGATTGTTGTAAGTTTCTTTGATCTTGAATCTTCAATTAAATGCAAATTAATGAACAATTTTGAGTAATTTGTGATTTTGGCCGAGAGGTTAGAGAGAGAGAGTGTAATTTTTGTGTTAAATGATCTTAATGATCATTTATTTGGCTTTTATATATCGAACTAATCATATTTTAACCCACTTCTACTTTTGTATTTTACAACTCTTTTATTTAATTATTTAATAATTCATAATAGTTATATAATTTAATTAAATAATTTCATACTTAATTAAATTACAACATAAATAATGTAATAAAATTACATTATTATCTCAGAATTAAATATTACATTCTTGGCAAAAAGTTAGGTTGTTACATAAGCACAAGATTTTTACGCAATGTTTATTTATTCAACTAAAATGCATCGTCAGTAACTTTGTCCTTTTTCCTAAATAAAATAAATTAAATTAAATTAAAATTTTTTTGAACAAAATTTAAACTTAAACTAATCTACACTATTTTTTAAAGTCTACAACCTATACTTTACACTAACAGAATATTTTTGGCGAGAATAGTCAAAGAAAGGTTCAATCAGATAACGATGTCAAATACGCACTTTCAGTATCTTACTTTCACACTTAGGAATTTTTGATTCCTTTGATTGTTTGTTGTGACATACATTTCTAGATGATTGTTGGTATTATTTTCCTTTTAAACATGTTACATTTTGGAATATCCCTTGGCCTTTTTATTTATCAAGAAATTACCCTACGTGACTCATACATAGACATACTTTTATGATCAAGGCATACACACAATGATTATAACATTTCGGTATTGCAAACTTTCTTTAAAAGGCAAACGTCGGACACAGGTCTGTATTTACATACAACAGAGTGTCTTGGTTTGTCTTAAAGTTTATTTTTAAAGCTAGCAAGACAGTAGTGACAGGTCTGTACCGACATACAATAAAGCGACTTATCTTGCTAACTCGAGTCAAACCAGAGGCAACAGGTCTGTACTTACGTACAACAGAGTTACTTGTTTTGACTCTCAACTCAGTATCATGATTTTTCTATTCTTTCCATTTCTTTAAGATGTATCTGATGTTGCTATACATCCCCAGAAAGTTTGCATACCTCATTTAGAATCAATGTCTGTATGTCTCTAACATAAAAATTAAGATCATTTGGTCATACATCTAAGTTAGTGACACGTCTGACTTTTTCTTGAATATTTTATTAGCCTTGAGACTCCCTATATGTATTATGCCTACCAACATATCAAACCAGATACTGTATAATACTTATAATTATAGGTGGATTATGTGTGAAAACTTAACACTTAGAGATTGTAAAGACTGTGCTAATTTTCGTCACTTTGAACCTATGTATCTAAGACTTAACTCATTTTCTGATCTTCTCTTTTTTTAGAATTTTTTATGGTTTTCTCTCTTTTTTCTTTTGTTTTTCATAAATGAGAGTAAGAAAAGAAAATAACCTACTAACTTACTATAAAAGGAAAGAAATTCTTCTAAGCTACTAAACTTACTATAAAAGGAAAGAAATTCTACTACTATAAAGAGAAATAAATTCTACTAAGGTCAAGTTACTCTAGATTACGCATTCCGTTTATTTGAATTAAATACTCAAAACGTGACTTATCAAAAGCTTTAGTAAATAAATCAGCATTATTATCGTCCATCGCAACTTTTACCAGCTTGATTAAGTTCTTTCCAGCACAATCACGAATAAAGTGGTGTCTTATGTCTATGTGCTTGGTTTTATTTTGTTTAACTGCATTATTTGTTATTGAAATAGTTGATTGGTTATCGTTCCTAATAGGAGTATGAGTATAAGTCAAACTGTAATCCGACAATTGTTGTTGTATCCACAGAACCTGTGAACAGCAACTACCCGCAACAACATATTCGGCCTCGCACGTTGATACGACTACCGAAGTCTGTTTCTTGCATTGCCAGGAAACGAGCCTCCCTCCAAGGAACTGACAATCTCTAGTTGTTGACTTGAGAGTCAAGCTGCATCCTACATAGTCAGAATTCGTGAACGCCTCCAATTCCAGATCGCCCACCGTGTGATACCAAAGTCACAGCTTCGGTTTCGACTTGAGGTATCTTAGAATCCGCTTCACAGTTTCATGTGCATCTCCTTTGGATTAGCTTGAAACCTAGCACAAATACACACAGCAAACATTATGTCAGGTCTAGAAGCAGTTAAATACATGAGTGACCCAATCATGGCCCGATATAACGTCGGATCCACATCGGTATCACTTTCTGTACCCGGTCCGAGATTATGATTCACTTGAATCGGGGTGCTGAAATGAGCTGTCAGCTTCGTTCCTTCCATCCCGAAGTGCTCTAAGATGTTGTAGACATACTTCGTCTGATGAATAAACATACCCTCCTTCCTCTGTTCGACTTGCAAACCCAGAAAGAAGTTTAACTCACCCATCGCACTCATCTCAAACTTTGACTTCATCACCTTTTCAAAATCTGTGCACATCTGCTAATCTGATAATCCAAAAATGATATCATCGACGTACACTTGTACCAAGATGAAATGTTCTCCTTTTCGTTTCACGAACAGCGTACTATCTATTCTCCCTCTTTCAAACCCATTGTCTCAAAGATGATTGGATAGAGTCTCGTACCACGCCCTCGGTGCTTGATGTAATCCATACAAAGCCTTATCTAACCGATATACTCTGTCTGGATATATTGGATCTGTAAACCCGGGCGGTTGTTCAACATATACCAGTTCCTTCACTTTCCCATAAAGGAAAGCACTCTTAACATCTAGCTGATAAACTTTAAAACCTTTGAAGGAAGCAAAAGCTAGAAACAACCGAATTGCTTCAAACCTAACACTTCATTGTAATCGATTCCTTCCTCTTGGTTGAAACCCTTTACCACAAGTCTTGCTTTGTTACGAGTGACTATACCCCGATCATCTCTTTTGCACTTAAAACCCCACTTGGTTCCTATTGCAACTTCTCCTCGAGGTAACGGAACTAACTCCCACACTTCTAGTTTCCTAAACTGTGACAGTTCTTCCTACATCGCTTCAACCCAAGAGTTGTCTTTTAGTGCCATCTGCACATTTTTCGGCTCTACTTGCGAGATGAAACATGAGTAGAGGCAAGTATGAAAGGCCTCAGAGTCATTGATCATCGACAACAACACTGTGTTGTTATTCAAACTACTCCTAGTCCTCACACCAGCATTAGGAGTTCCTATGATACTCTCAATAGGATGATTCTTATTAATCCTAGATGTCTCTATCTCATCAACCCTAAGATTATCTCCCAAATTTGATCCTATCTCTCCTAACGGGGGAACGACTTCAGACTCCACATTTTCTTCCTCACGGACATTGTCTTCAGTGTTAGAATTTGTTGTCTGATTTTCGTCTGTAGGCACTTCAGAATCATTTTCTTCTGGAGATATATCTTCAGTTGATGTAGGCTCGGATGTAACATCCTCGGATTTAAATTATTGTATTTGAAGTTTATTAAGTTTAAAATTTGTAATTTGCATAATTAAGTTGGACTATGAAAATGATTATGTGTTCAGTTATTTAAAGTTGGTTGTTATTTTAAGAAATTAAGGAATATTAAGAATGTCAAATTATTTTGGTTTAGTATGATAATTTTTATAAGTTAGTGATGTTAAAAGTAATGATGAAATCAGTATTTAATGGAACCGGATAAGTTGAGGGGCTAAAAGTGTCAATAGCCGAAACTTTAGATTAAAAGACTCTTTGGTGTCTTTCATCTTCATTTCACCATTTGAATTCACAAGAATTCTCTCGGCTCTCTCTCTCTCTAAAATACTCAAGATCATTAAAACTTGGATTCGAAGTCTGCAAATTTGAAAAGAGGTTGCATTCAAGGAACTATTACTACTGCAATCGAAGATTTGAGGTAAAAATCCTTTAAAATTCGAATTTAGAAGCATTATTGGTTCGGTTTTGTTAAAATCCGAATTCATAGATTTGGGGATTAAATGTTGATGCATGTATGATATTGTTATGGAATCATTAAAATCGAGTGTTAAGGTTGATATATATCAAATTTCAGCTTCTGATTTGCACTATAAGTCTGATTTTGGAGATTGTGTGTGTGTTATAGTGTGTGTGTTCTACGGATGGAACAAAATGAGCAAAATGGGTTTTATTTGATATGTAATAGTGTTAATGTTAGTGTTAAAGTGGTTGAAATTAAGTATATTTTAGTCGGTATAATTTATTTCATGTACTGAATTAGTACCAAAAAGGACTTGGATTAAATCTGGAAATAATAAAACTGCACAAGTTTGAACATCAGATGGTCCGAATTCGGATCCATGATGAACTCGGATCTGATCCGAATTCGAATATCTTCGAACTTAGGATGAGGTCCGAATTTCTGGAAAATTTATATGGCAAAAATAATCTAAGTGTTTGAATTTAGGACGGGGTCCGAATTCGGTTGGAGACCGAATTCGGATGTGGTCCGAAGTTAGCATGTGGTCCGAAATGTGATAATCAAAATGGTAAAATACTATAAGTGTTGTATTTCGGATAGGGGTCCGAATCCGGTTGTGGACCGAAATCAGATGTGGTTCAAACTTAGTATATGAACGAAATAGGGCCTATGTTGGGACCGAATTAGGGTTCATATAAGAACCGAATTGTGGGTCCGAATTCGGGTGTGGTCCGAATTCGGGCATGGATCCGAATTTGGGATCAAAAATGGTAAAAACTTATAAAATTAAGTTTTATGGAAAGAAACAAGATATTAACATGATGTGTTTTTACAAATGACTTACAGGTCCCTTGTGGTGTTGTTTAACCCACAGTGGGGTACTTGGTTGATCCGGTTGAAATCCCGAGGAGAAATAAAATTTGATTAAAGATATTAACGCACCCACTGTGAGTACCTTTGATTTTTAACATGTCTGCATCTGCTTTATGTTTGCATTGCCTGCTGAGCCCTGTTGTTTCATGTTCGTTTGGCATTCTACTAACATGCGTTTATGTTGATGCATATTCATATTTGTTGCATGTCCGTTCAATTGTTGTGCATCCTTTCGATGGACCTGCGTGGTCGCATCTGTACTCTGATGTTACTGTGCTATATGACCAAGAGTTTGACACCTCTGTGGTCAGGATAGACAGTAGGTCATCCCCGATGTAATGTCTGCCTCAGATGGTTGGTTGTTCTTATGCCGAGTGTCAGCTCGACGGAGCTGCGTCTCAGGTTTGCGTATCTGGGATACGTGTGGAGTATACGGTATGTGTTACCGCGGATACTCTGGGGGCATCATAAAGATTTGTAGAATGTGTGAAAATCATCTGGTATTCACTAAGCATTCGCTTACCTTTTAGTTGTTGAATTTTTACAGGAAAAGGAAAGTCTACAGCTGGACCATCTAGCTAGGATATTTGTTGAAGTATTTAAAGAAATCTACTGTGAGTTTTGGTATTTGGATTATGGAATTATTGTTGTAATAAATTTGGGATAATGTAAAATGTTTGAGTATGTAGACTTAGACATGTAACCCTGTAGCACCGTAGGGTGTTAAACTCAGTTGTAATACTTTTATTTGTGTATTTTGCTTCCGCACTATTATTAAGCTATCAGATCATTATATATTTGTTTGTTGGTGAATAATCCTGGGTGAATGGTAATTGGTGGTTAATGTGGCAAGGGTGTCACAGCGTATGGTATCAGAGCAGTAGTTTGAGATTCAAGTGTCCGTGAGGTCTTGGTCTCAAACATTAAGTGTTGACATGTAGTGATACTAAGTAATGATCTGAACTAAGATAGGTTACGATCTAGTAATCCTAAGAATATTGACTATCATACGGGACAATTGGGTGGTGTCTATAAATAAATGACATGTTACTAAATAAGTTATATGTTTCGTATTTCAGAACATGTCTGGAGGAGGAATGACACCAGAAGAGACGAGAGAAATGATGCTAGCCATGATGGCTGAGCAAAACCGGATGATACAAGACCAGTTTCGGGCTCGGGATGAGGCCGAAGCTAAGAGAAGAGAGGAGAAGAGGAAGAATAAGGAAAAGGAGGGAGGAAACAATGACGAGCAAGATGACAACACTGGGTCATCTAATAGGGCCAGGGGTTGTCGTTTCAAGGACTTTAAGGGAAATGGAGCCGTTGAATTTACTGGACTGGGTGATGCTGTTGCCGCTCTGGAATGGATAACAGCCACTGAACGGACATTCCGAATCAGTGATTGTGCTGAGAAGGATATGGTCCGGTTCGCTACTGCAATGTTCACCAAGGATGCAGTAATGTGGTGGAACTCAATGGTGAATGCGTTAACTATGGAGAAAGTATCTGTTATGACATGGGCTGAGTTTACTGAAATCTTCACTCAGCAATATTGCCCGGCCGATGAGCGCCGAAGACTTGAAGCAAAGTTCATGACGTTGGTACAGGGGACTAAGTCTGTGTCCCAGTATGCTGTAGAGTTTACGAGGCTGAGTTTGTTCGCGCCTCATCAAGTGGATACCGAGGAAAGGAAAGTGACCAGGTTTGAGGCTGGTCTTGATTTGGAAATCCGGAGGGTGATGAGCAATGTACGCTACCCCACATTTGCTGGTTTGCTGGAGGCCGCCAGGAATGTGGAACAGATATTGGGTATGTCGGGATACGTGATGGGGTCCGCTGCTGCTTCAGTCAACCCAACTCAACCTTCACCACCGAAACGCCAACGCGAAGGAGGCTACTCTGGTTCTTCACGATCATCACAGTACTCGCCGCAACAGTCTTATCGCCGACAGTCTAGTTCTTCTGGTCGTGCTCGTGCATACTCTATCAACACCGAGCCACAGTATTATAACAAGTGTCATCTGGAACACTTCGGCAAGTGCACCAATGGGCGTGCGTGTTTTTGCTGCGGAGAGTTGGGCCACTTTCAGAATGAATGCCCACGGAGATCTGATGCTTGCCATAAGTGTGGAGTATGGGGGCACTATAGTCGAAATTGTCGAAAGAATGCTCCAGCAGCTGCTGCTCCAACATCAACACGATCCTCAGGAGGTTCAAGCGGCAATTCAGTTAACCGAGGTCGGGGTCAGTCGCAAAGGGCACCGGCTCGTGCATTTCAGATTACTGCAGAAGAGGCTAGGGAAAACCCGGAGGTGGTCACGGGTATGTTTATTGTAAACTCTTTACCTGCAAGAGTATTATTTGACTCGGGTGCCAATAGATCGTTTGTATCTACTATGTTTGCACAACAACTTGCCATGCCTTTGTCTAAGCTATCTGCTGTACTAGATATTGAAACTGCTAGTAATACTCTAGTTAAAGTAGATCATGTATACCGAAACTGCACCTTAGTGATAGAAGATGTAGTCTTCAATTTGGACTTGATTCCGATCGAGTTCAGTGAATTTGATGTGATTATCGGGATGGATTGGTTGATAGAGAATGAAGCCCATATAGTGTGTAAGAAGCGTATGATCAAGATAACTACTCCGGAGGGGCGTGAGATCTGTATTTATGGGGATAGGAGAAGTGGGGATCTGTGTTTGTTGACTGTTGCAAAAGCTCGAAAGCTTGTTGCAAAGGGATGTGACGCCTACCTGGCATATGCTATAGATGCCAAGGCTGAGAAGAAGACGTTGGCCGATGTGCCTGTTGTTTCACAATTCCCGGATGTGTTTCCGGAAGACTTGTCTGGCGTGCCGCCTGAGAGACAAGTGGAATTTAGAATCGATCTGATCCCTGGAGCTGCACCGGTAGCTCGTTCTCCTTATCGCCTTGCCCCAACCGAGATGAAAGAGATGATGACACAACTCCAGGAGTTGTTAGACAAGGGCTTTATTCGACCAAGTTCATCGCCGTGGGGAGCTCCGGTGTTATTTGTTAAAAAGAAAGATGGCACCATGAGGATGTGCATCGATTACCGGGAGCTGAATAAATTGACAATCAAGAACAAGTATCCGCTGCCGCGGATAGATGACTTGTTTGACCAGTTACATGGAGCTTGTGTGTTTTCTAAGATTGACTTGAGGTCGGGATATCATCAGTTAAAAGTTAGAGAGGAAGATGTGCCTAAAACAGCTTTTAGGACACGTTACGGGCATTACGAGTTCTTGGTTATGCCTTTCGGGTTAACCAATGCCCCGGCTGTCTTTATGGATTTGATGAACCGAGTTTGCAGACCGATGTTGGACAAGTCGGTAATTGTTTTTATAGATGACATTTTGGTGTATTCAAAGTCTGAAGCCGAACACGCTGATCATCTAAAAGAGTTATTGGAATTGTTAAGAAAGGAAAGGTTGTATGCCAAGTTCTCAAAATGTGAGTTTTGGCTGCAACAGATTCAATTTTTGGGGCATGTGATATCGGGGGCCGGAATTTCTGTAGATCCGGCTAAGGTAGAAGCGGTAAGGAATTGGGAGCCGCCTCGCTCAGCTACGGAAGTCAGAAGTTTCCTTGGGCTGGCAGGCTATTATAGGAGATTCATTAAGGACTTTTCAAAGATTGCAGTCCCTTTAACGATGTTAACAAAGAAGAATGCACCGTTTGTATGGGAAACTGTGCAGCAGGAGGCGTTTGATATTTTGAAAAAGACGTTAAGTGAAGCACCGATACTTGCCCTACCAGAGGGTAATGAGGACTTTGTGGTATACACGGATGCTTCGAGGTTGGGACTTGGTGCGGTATTGATGCAACGTGGAAAAGTTATAGCTTATGCTTCGAGACAGTTAAAGCAGCACGAAAAGAACTACTCGACTCATGACTTGGAGTTGACTGCAGTCACTTTTGCACTGAAATTGTGGAGACACTATCTGTATGGAACTAAGTGTCAGTTATACACTGACCATAAGAGTTTAAAATACATATTTAGTCAGAAGGAGCTCAATATGAGGCAGAGACGTTCGATGGAACTTATAAAGGATTATGATTGTGAAATCCTTTATCATCCCGGAAAGGCTAACGTGGTAGCCGATGCTTTGAGTCGCAAAGCATATGCCAAGGATTGCTGTTACATGTTGACATCTACTATGTTAACATCCACTATTATTGATGATGTCAAGGCCGCTCAAGAGGAAGCCTTGAAAGACGAAAATGTTGGTGCTGAAGATATAAGAGCACAGATTAAGGATATGGAAACGAGTGAATCGGGATTGAAAGGCATCTACGGAAGAATCTGGGTGCCAAAGTATGGAGGAATGAGAAAGGTGATCATAGAAGAAGCTCACCAATCGAAATTTTCTGTACATCCCGGGAGCACAAAGATGTACAACGAGCTGAAAGCAGACTTCTGGTGGCCTGGATTAAAGAAAGATATCGGACAGTACGTGGAGAGATGCCGAACTTGTCGGTTAGTGAAAGCCGAACACCAGCAACCATACGGTAGTTTGCAACCGCTTCCCGTTCCGGAATGGAAGTGGGAACACATAACGATGGATTTTGTTACAAAGTTGCCGAAGACTAGGCGTCAACACGATGCAGTTTGGGTGATAGTCGATAGGTTAACTAAGTCCGCGCACTTTATTCCGATTCGGGAAGGATATTCTCTGGAAAAGTTAGCACAGATTTATGTGGCTGAGATAGTTTCTAGACACGGGGTGCCAAAGTCCATTGTATCGGACCGGGACAGCCGGTTTACTTCAAATTTCTGGTCGGCACTACAAGAAGGGTTAGGGACAAGGATAGCAATGAGTACAGCGTACCGCCCGCAAACTGATGGTCAGAGTGAGCGGACCATCTTAACGCTCGAAGATATGATGCGGTCGTGTGTGTTAGACCTCGGTGGCAATTGGGACGATCATTTGCCACTAATCGAGTTTTCATATAACAACAGTTACCACGCGACGATCAAGAAAGCACCGTTTGAGGCATTGTATGGGAGAAGATGTAGGACTCCTACATGTTGGAGGGAAACCGGAGAAACGCCGATTGCTGGGCCGGCATTATTGCAGGAAACAAATGAGAAGATTCAGTTGGTGAGACAGAATATGAAGGCGGCCCAGGATCGCCAGAAAAGTTATTACGACAGAAGGCACAAACCAATCAGCTTTGAGGTAAATGATTGGGTATATTTGAAGGTGTCACCTATGAGAGGTGTTACACGTTTTGTAAAAGAGGAAAGCTGGCTCCAAGATTTGTTGGGCCATTTAAGATAATAGAAAAAGTTGGAAACCAGTCATATCGTTTAGAGTTGCCGGAAGAAATGTCGGGCATACACCCGGTGTTCCATGTGGGGAACCTTAGGAAGTCATTCACTGCCGAAAACGAAGATTGGGCAGATCACACTGAATTGCAAATCGATGAAAGGCTCCGGTATGTTGAAGAACCGGAGTGTGTGTTAGACACGAAGGTGAAGAAATTAAGAAGTAAAGAGATAGAGATGGTGCTTGTACGTTGGAAGCATCATAAAGGAACAAATCATACGTGGGAGCCTAAATCTGAGATGTTGAAGAAATATCCGAAACTGTTCGAATCCGAGTAACTTCGAGGACGAAGTTTGAGTGTGGTGGAGCCCATGCTGTAACATCCTCGGATTTAAATTATTGTATTTGAAGTTTATTAAGTTTAAAATTTGTAATTTGCATAATTAAGTTGGACTATGAAAATGATTATGTGTTCAGTTATTTAAAGTTGGTTGTTATTTTAAGAAATTAAGGAATATTAAGAATGTCAAATTATTTTGGTTTAGTATGATAATTTTTATAAGTTAGTGATGTTAAAAGTAATGATGAAATCAGTATTTAATGGAACCGGATAAGTTGAGGGGCTAAAAGTGTCAATAGCCGAAACTTTAGATTAAAAGACTCTTTGGTGTCTTTCATCTTCATTTCACCATTTGAATTCACAAGAATTCTCTCGGCTCTCTCTCTCTCTAAAATACTCAAGATCATTAAAACTTGGATTCGAAGTCTGCAAATTTGAAAAGAGGTTGCATTCAAGGAACTATTACTACTGCAATCGAAGATTTGAGGTAAAAATCCTTTAAAATTCGAATTTAGAAGCATTATTGGTTCGGTTTTGTTAAAATCCGAATTCATAGATTTGGGGATTAAATGTTGATGCATGTATGATATTGTTATGGAATCATTAAAATCGAGTGTTAAGGTTGATATATATCAAATTTCAGCTTCTGATTTGCACTATAAGTCTGATTTTGGAGATTGTGTGTGTGTTATAGTGTGTGTGTTCTACGGATGGAACAAAATGAGCAAAATGGGTTTTATTTGATATGTAATAGTGTTAATGTTAGTGTTAAAGTGGTTGAAATTAAGTATATTTTAGTCGGTATAATTTATTTCATGTACTGAATTAGTACCAAAAAGGACTTGGATTAAATCTGGAAATAATAAAACTGCACAAGTTTGAACATCAGATGGTCCGAATTCGGATCCATGATGAACTCGGATCTGATCCGAATTCGGATATCTTCGAACTTAGGATGAGGTCCGAATTTCTGGAAAATTTATATGGCAAAAATAATCTAAGTGTTTGAATTTAGGACGGGGTCCGAATTCGGTTGGAGACCGAATTCGGATGTGGTCCGAAGTTAGCATGTGGTCCGAAATGTGATAATCAAAATGGTAAAACACTATAAGTGTTGTATTTCGGATAGGGGTCCGAATCCGGTTGTGGACCGAAATCAGATATGGTTCAAACTTAGTATATGAACGAAATAGGGCCTATGTTGGGACCGAATTAGGGTTCATATAAGAACCGAATTGTGGGTCCGAATTCGGGTGTGGTCCGAATTCGGGCATGGATCCGAATTTGGGATCAAAAATGGTAAAAACTTATAAAATTAAGTTTTATGGAAAGAAACAAGATATTAACATGATGTGTTTTTACAAATGACTTACAGGTCCCTTGTGGTGTTGTTTAACCCACAGTGGGGTACTTGGTTGATCCGGTTGAAATCCCGAGGAGAAATAAAATTTGATTAAAGATATTAACGCACCCACTGTGAGTACCTTTGATTTTTAACATGTCTGCATCTGCTTTATGTTTGCATTGCCTGCTGAGACCTGTTGTTTCATGTTCGTTTGGCATTCTACTAACATGCGTTTATGTTGATGCACATTCATATTTGTTGCATGTCCGTTCATTTGTTGTGCATCCTTTCGATGGACCTGCGTGGTCGCATCTGTACTCTGATGTTACTGTGCTATATGACCAAGAGTTTGACACCTCTGTGGTCAGGATAGACAGTAGGTGATCCCCGATGTAATGTCTGCCTCAGATGGTTGGTTGTTCTTATGCCGAGTGTCAGCTCGAAGGAGCTGCGGCTCAGGTTTGCGTATCTGGGATACGTGTGGAGTATACGGTATGTGTTACCGCGGATACTCTGGGGGCATCATAAAGATTTGTAGAATGTGTGAAAATCATCTGGTATTCACTAAGCATTCGCTTACCTTTTAGTTGTTGAATTTTTACAGGAAAAGGAAAGTCTACAGCTGGACCATCTAGCTAGGATATTTGTTGAAGTATTTGAAGAAATCTACCGTGAGTTTTGGTATTTGGATTATGGAATTATTGT
Organism: Centrapalus pauciflorus; assembly: GCA_020465985.1. Classification (NCBI taxonomy): domain Eukaryota; kingdom Viridiplantae; phylum Streptophyta; class Magnoliopsida; order Asterales; family Asteraceae; genus Centrapalus; species Centrapalus pauciflorus. Next base: position 120,101 of record JAANYP010001279.1, read on the forward strand.
TGTAATAAATTTGGGATAATGTAAAATGTTTGAGTATGTAGACTTAGACATGTAACCCTGTAGCACCGTAGGGTGTTAAACTCAGTTGTAATACTTTTATTTGTGTATTTTGCTTCCGCACTATTATTTAGCTATCAGATCATTATATATTTGTTGGTTGGTGAATAATCCTGGGTGAATGGTAATTGGTGGTTAATGTGGCAAGGGTGTCACATCGGATGTTGATGGAAAGGTGGTCCTCGGAAAACTTTGACCTTCGTCATTCAGATTCAGTGACGACAAGTCTTGTTCGAATGTACCTGCATTTCCATCCAAAGGAATATTAAAGGACTCAAACAATTTGTCATAATCAAATATCCAAACCTGACCTGTTTGGGGTTCATATGTATAACTTGTGACTTCAATGTTATACACAATCTCTTCTGTACCATTTGATTTGTTAAAAACCCTTTTATTTGGTGAATTAGGCACATAACCTAGGAAATAACCTTCGTCAGCCTTTTCACCAAATTTTGGTTGATGTTTTGTTTTCATTAACGTACATGGTACCCCAAACGGTTCGAAGCTAGTTAAATTTGGTGGCCGTTTATTCAAAACTTCATAACAGGTTTTGTTCAATGATTTGACAGTAAGGACCCGGTTTAAAACATGGCATGCGGTATTCACTGCCTCCCCCCAAAACGTGGTAGGAAGCTTTGAATCCAAAAGCATGGTCCTTGCTGCCTCAATCAAAGTCCTGTTTTTCCGTTCGGCCACCCCATTTTGTTGTGACTCATAAGGTGCACTAAATTGATGCACTATGCCCTTTGATAGGCAATATACACCAATAACCGTGTTTTTAAATTCTGTTCCGTTATCACTTCTGATACGCTTAACCCTCGTTCCATTAGAATTTTCCACTTGGTCTAAGAACCCGATGAGCTTTGCAGCCGTCTCGTCCTTTGTAGCTAAAAAGAAAACCCAAGAAAAAAGTGAGTAACCGTCAGTTATAAGTAAACAGTACCAACTACCACCTATACTCCTTTTGTTGATTGGTCCGAAGAGGTCCATATGAAACAAATCGAATGTGGCAGCGATTGAGTTCTGAGTCTTGGACTTGTGTGCTTTCTTGTGTTGTTTTCCTTTCTTGAATGGTAGACACTTATCCTCGAACTGAAGACTCTTCATGGGGACACCTTGAACCAATCCATTTTTCGTAATGTAGTTCATTTTTTTAGGTGCAAGTGTGCCATGCGTCTGTGCCTTAAAACCGATTCAGTCTCCGAAGCTTTTGATAGTAGACAAATTGGTCCCATTGAAGATTCCAGCTTGTTCATGTCGAGCATGTACAGGTCATTCTTCCTTGGAGCCCTCATCAGTATCCACTCTTCAGGTAGTTTGAACCCCGGTTTCAGCACTAACGCCTCAGTATCAGTGAATAGTACTGAGTTCTTCTTATCACAGATTTGAGATACACTAATGAGATTGTGAACCAGTTTATCAACGTGATAAAGTTGATCCAATTTGATAGTCCCATTAGTGACCACTCCAGTACCGGTGTTATTTCCTCCTTTATTGCCAGCGAATGATACAAATCCCCGATTCCCTCTCTTAAAGTCTGCAAGGCGACTTCTTTCCCCTGTCATGTGCCTGGAGCAACCACTGTCGACGAACCATTTGTTGTTTGGACCTGTAGTTATCTCCTGCACATGAAAGAAAATAGGTTAGTTATCACGGGGAACCCAAGCCATAACTGACTTGGTAATACCATTCTCGTCCACATACTTAAACTCTTTCAAATACCCATTTCTCCGTTTAGGTGACTTGGGTTTTTGATTCTGAGCCTGTTGTGGTGCAGAGTGATGTAAGTTCACTCTCGACCTTTGTGTAGGCATTTGCTGTGGAGCTCTTGAATAGTTTCGATTATATGGCAATTCCGATTGATATCCCTGAGCTCTACCTGGTGTTTGATGTCTTACAGGAGTATGTGACCTAACCGGAGTGTAAGCTCTGCTAGGTGTGGTACTCCTATAATTCTGTTGCGGTCCTGACTTAGATTGATTAATGACTCTGTTTGCTGAATTAGTCCTAATCACTTCTTTGGGTCGACCTGACACAGGTGTTTGTTTCACAGCATATTTTGGTGCAGCTTGCATAGTTTTCTCGGTATTTTGAGAACTACTAGTGCTTGCAACACTTGGAGAAGGCTTATGTTGTTCCGGCTTTCCAGTTTTAGGTGTAGCGTCTACTTTCCTATGTGGACAACTAGAAGCAACATGCCCCCTTTCGTGACATCTAAAGCAAGACATTTTGTGAATTGACTTTTTATGTGTGCCCTTTGACTTAGGTGTCTTACTAGTGTCTGGTTCTTTTGTTTCAACTATAGCGACTGGTTCCTCCTCCTGATCATTACAGTCAATTTTGTGTTGTTCTACAGGTTTATCACTATAGGATGGCACAAATTTAACCTTCTTAATCTTGATATTATTAGCAGTCACCTTAGTTTCTTTTTCTTTAGCATTTTCAGACACTGGTTCAGTTATTTCCTCTGAGTCAACTGAGTTTCGTGTTTTCTCCTGAGGTTGAGGTACATAGTTATCGTTGAAAGGTGGAGGACTCTCATGATACCCTAGACCTACAGGCTTCTTAGACTGACGCTGTGCATCTAAGATCTTCCCTAGGTTGAGTGATGAGTTCCTAAACTTTTCAAGTTTACTATTTACCTCAGCTACCTTTACCTTCGATTCTGCTAGCCCTACTTCTTTGGTTATAAGCTCTTTTGTCAATGCCTCAACATGTTCGTACATCAGTTCTAATCTAACACACTGTTCACTAAGCTTGTTTTATAGAACTACGACATCTTGTGCATCTTCCTTAAGCTTATTCCTAGGATCTTCCTTTATATCTACTAAGCTAGCGTTGTCTGATTTTAATGATTCATTCTGAGCAGATATATTTTGATGTGATTCAAGTACTAAATTTAACCTATCGTTAGACATAGCACACAAAACACATAAATCATGGAAAAGTGAAAAGTTCAGAGTTACCTTGGCATGATTTGAATCCACGTTGGCCATTTGTGCGGCGAACTCCAGAATTGTCTGATCAGCTGAATTTTCTACCCATATCGGACTGCTTTCATTCTGATTGTTGTCCCCAGTAATTTCCTCTGCTTCATCACTTCCAGTCTCGGTCACTTCAGCCATAAAGGCTCTAGCGTTCGACTCTGGATGTGTACTCCAGTCATAAGTTCCATCTAGCTGTTTGTCTGATGTGACGTTGGATAACAGACCAGCTATATTCGCCTGACTGGTTGAACTACCTAGCAGATATCTCCCTTAAGATTGATTCTGATACTGGCTGTGGTAGTTTTCTACTTTCGGTCTCTGACACTCTCTAGCGAAGTGTCCTAACCCCTGACAGTTGTAACACTTAACCTTGGAGTTATCAAATCCAATCATATTGTTACTAACGTTGAGGTTTCTGCCCATCCTTTTGATGAACCTATTAACTCTCTGAGTTACCATGGCCAGTTGCCATTGCAGATCCATCTCTTCTAGATCATCAGGATCTACCTGATCGTAATCCTCATCCCAAAGCGCAGGATCGTAGATTTTTGCCTGAACACAATTGTCGTAAGCGGCCACAAATGAAGCCAACAAATTCAGATGGTCTTCAGCAGATTTTGCGCTCATAGGCATTTTTGAATACCCTTGAGATGTAGATGCAGGTGTAGCCTGATTTTGCTTTTCTTCTGGTCTAGCAAACCCTAAGAAAGCCCTACTTTCTGAGTCTTCTGATTCAACCGGTGTCGATGTCTCTCCCGAGAAGAATGCTGTAGCCGTTTTCACATCAGTTGCCCCTAAAGATTTTGATTTCCCAAAGTACATATCCGGATCTTGAACTTGTTCATAATCCCTTTCCTTCTTCAGCAACTCAAAGTGATAAGCCCTCAGCGTTCCTATAACACTGTCTAGAGTAAGAGTATAGAATTTGTCTTCGTCATGCTTTATCAGTGCCACATACATTTCCCATTTGGCAGGCAAAGCATCTAGAATCTTGTTAATTTTCTCTGTTTCACTATACTCCACATCGTGGCTGTCTAACTCAGTTAATAAGTGATAAAATCTGGTAATTGTCTCATCCAGCTTTTCTTTCTTCAAAGCTTTGAAGATCGCGAACTGCTGCTTAAGCATTTCCATTCTATTCTTTCTGACCCTCGGTTTACCTTCACACCGTTTCTCTAAAGCATCCCACAGCTCTTTTGCTATCTTCTGATTGCTGAAAGTGTGCAAGATCTTCTGAGGTAACGCCATTCTACTGATAGCGAATGCACGGTTCTCGGCTTCATACAATTTTTATCATCGTCCTTCATCTTGGAGTAAGGCACAACCTTTTGTCGTCCTTCAACCTCAGCCGTAGGTGAAATGTGTCCTTCGTCTATACAAATCCACATCCGCATATCGTTAAACCTCGCGAAGTCGGCGAACCTATCCTTCCACCAGTAATAATCCTCTATTTTCATCAGCTTAGGTGGTGAATTCGCTTTTCCAACCTCGTGATCCATTTCAATGAACCTCTGTAGACTTGTCATTGTTTCAAATATTTTTGAATTCAAGCTTAATTAATTTAATTCGAAATTAATTTAAAGTAATTCTTTCGAATTTGAATAAATTCGAAGTTAATTAATTTTAAACTGGTTTCGAACTAAATTCGAAATTAAGTATGAAGTCCAACTATATTCGAAATTTTAGACAAACTCGAAGGTCACCTAAATTCGAAATTCCAATTCGATTTTAGAGGAAAATCGAAATCCAAGCAAATTCGAATAGGCCAAATTCGAATCAAACCCTATGGAACCTCGAAAGGAGCGTATTTTCAGTCAAACTCGAAAATGAGCAAACCCTAATACCCTCTTAACAAACTCGAGCGCCGCAAGTTCCGAAAACAGCTAATACTTCGAGTTTTTCAAGTTTTGCAGATTAACCCAATATTTTTACGAGTAAAAATACTGATTTCGATCATAAACTTCAACTACAACAAAGTATTTTCCGAGATCTGACTTGATAAGCTCGAAAAACCTCCAAAAACGTGATATTATCCGTCCAAAATGTCAAGAAACCTAGGATGTTGCTTATGAACATGAAGAACACCAAGAACACCCCACTGTCTCTGATACCACTTGTAAGGTCTTGACTCTACGGATCTATCTCGATGCGACACCGTCCAACGAGTGCGGAATCCTCGTTAGCGGCTTGACGGTAAGATCACACACACGGAAACACGGAGACTACCACGATGTTAGATGCACGACTACGAACGCCCCTACACGATGATTCTCTCCGAAACAACTCTCTGGAAACTTGCAAGTTCGAGATCGCCCTTTTGCTTAATCGCTCTGAAATTCTGCAGAAGTCTCAAAATTAATCGAATTAACCCTTAATTATATTGACAGATTCGAGTTTGACTAGGAATTCGAATCAGGCCCAAGGCCCATTCAAATTCAAATTTACCTCAAATTCGAATTTCACATATCAAACTTACATTTGAACTTATGTTTTAACTTATGTTTGAATTTATATTTGAACTTTATGTTTGAACTTCTTGTAATACATTACACCAAGTTCAAACATACAAACAATCAATATCAAACATACATAAACACATATATCAAATACTAGACAATATTCAATACCAAGTTACTTGACTTACACAAAATGCAATCAAAACTTAGACTGCTATCGTCACACAGAGTGTACTAACACATTCTTCATCTTTAACTCTTCTGCAGTTGCCTCAATTGTCTTCAGCAGTCGTTGCAATTGTCTTCAAACAATTCAGCAGTTGACTCTAAAATACTACTTTTCTCCCCCTCATGATGATCATGAGAATTATTAACATCATGCAAAATCTTCAAAGACACATATGTAGTGGAATTACAATTGCAAAAATACAACAACAATTACAACTCAGAAATATTACAAATTCTCTCTCTCTCTCTCTCTCAAAATGATATCCTGCCTTTCAAATATGTTCTCTCCCCCTATTCTGAACAAATTTATCACTCAACCTCAAATGCATACTCTCTCCTTACAGAATCTAACAAAGCTTTTCAACGTGAGTGGAGTAAAAGGAAACACATTCATTTTTAAGTAACCGAGTCCAGGTCCACATAGGATTCCTGTTTGCACAATAGACGTAATCTATGTGACCTACTTTCAACGCTATCGTGATGTTAACACTGGTAGGATTTCCCAATAGTCATCGTGAAATCTTTTATCATGAAAGAATCACTCTTATTTGTTCCGGCTTAGTTACTTTGGACTAGCAGTTCATAGTCACGCAGACTATTAGACTCGATGTGTCCTGAAATTGTATATAATTAGCTCTAGACACAATGTGCATCAAATGAAGTCAGAGACCGGAGTAGATGTCTTCCTTTTTTCAATATCAATAATATCCAAATGATATATCGATAGAAATGTGCTATATTTTCGTGATTATTGAAACAAAAATCTTTTGAGAGATAACTGAGTGGTTAGTGGGGTTAAGTGCATGCGTCACTTGGTCCTCGACGTCTTTTTCAATATCAAGTCACCTAGGGCTTATTAGATTATGTGGATTACCCAGCCGACACAGCGTAGATAGGATTATCTTTTCTTCAAATCCTTTCTCAACTTTCAGCATTTTTCAACTAAGCTCCCTCCGGCTCACTTTTCCGAAATAAATTTAGTCAGCTTTATAACGAAAGCATGATCTTATACACCACCATCTACTTTCAATATACCCCTCTCATTTACATTTTACATCTGCTCGACCTTGTCAGCGTCCCGTGATAACTGACACTTCTCAAATAATAGACCTAAAGAACCCTCACTCACACAAACTACAGATAGTTTGCTCCTTGGGTACGTCTTCCGGTTCTGGTTAGACCATAGAAGCGATGTTTATGCCTATCACACAATTTGGTGCATAATCGGAGTCAGCAGAAAATAATGAACAACATTTCATCTCATGAGATATCACACAAAGAATGATTAGGATATTCAGTTCAGATGAATTAAGAGATGAAATTTAGAATGAACTTGGGGAATAATTAGTTGGGAGATATCAGAATGAAATGTAAAATCTGATATAAAATATGAAATGAATCAGATTTTCATGAAAGAATTAACTCATGGGAGATTATGGGAGAATTTAGTATAAATGAATTGTAAGAACTCAGAAGCATTGAGATTTTGAAAATCAAAGAGATTAGAACAATTAACCTCAATGATGTATTCAGAGAAACAAAAATTAACATCCTAAAAAAAATTGTTCTTTTAAGCTCAAAAACTTTTTATATGTGCACAAAATATTTTCGTGAAAATTACACACAGTTTTGAAAAAATTTATAATCGTCAGAGTACGTCTAAAACTCCTCCTGGAAATAAGCACACAAAGTTAGTCAACTCATAGAAAATAAATCAGGAGCAAAAAGTTGTAACATAAAACTCCCTCTTTGTCAATACAGCTTCAGAGTTGATTTCTGGGCAGGAATTTCAAAACGATTCATCTTTCGAAATCGGGTTCTAATCTGAAGTGATTAGAAGCCTTTGTTGCAGAAGCTCGGCTTTCTATCTGATGTAACTGAAACCATAAACCATTTCCAAAGAAGTCTGGGTTTTAGTCTGAATGAACTAGAAACCTATTGAGTTAAGACCGTATTCTAGTCTGAATTAACTAAAACCAATACCTGCAAAATTAAGAGGTGTTTGATATCCAAACAGATTTGGATCCAGGCTTGTTAGCGCTCTTGGGTACCTATCCCAATACGGGTTTAGGTAACCATTTCATTACAGGTTTAGTTATCCATCGCATGATATATTTCTTATCTTCTTTCTCAAACTCAGACAACAAATTTCTTCTAGTATGATAAAGTTGAAAATCTGATTTATGAAAGAAACTTGAACCTGAACAAACAGAATATGCAAACTCTTCTTTCTAAAAACTTGTCTGGTGCTAACCTGTTTATGATAATACTTGGTATTTTTCTTAGAAGTTTTCTTTTGAAAAGAATAACCGGTATTTGCAGAAACTTTTGTAATCTGTGATTTCGAAGATTCACTAGGGTAAATCTTGACCGGAAGTTTTTCAACTACTTTATCTTTGCCTTTGTTTATCTTTATAAGATATTTAAGTTTGAGATCTGAAGACAAATCAAACTTAGAAGATTTAGCAAAATTCTTTTCACTTATGTTCTAAACAATCATTGGAATCCTTAACTTCTGATTCATTTGAAGAAGTGGAAACATTAAATTATTTAAAAGATTAGATATTTGATCTTCTAATCCTTTGATTATGACCAAATATGAATTTCTGTCATCATCAAATGATTGGAAATCAGTTTTGAAAGATTGTTCTTTAATTAAACAACTTTCGATCATTTTCAAAGAATTCAGATTTTTGCTTTGAAATCTTGTTCTTTAAGTAAGAACTCATTTATTTCCTTCTCACATAATTCTTTAATTAATGAAAACTCCTTTTCAAGAGAAAAAATTTATTCAGAATTGTTTGAAACATAACTTTCATCAGGATGATTTATCTTTGAAAGTGTTTCTTCAAGATCTTTAACTTTCTTGTACAAAACAGATCGTTCAAGCAAAAGATCTTTTAGTTGATTTGCATTCTGAAAATTCTATTGTTTAGAATCTTCAAGTTCCTTTGATAATTCAGATATTGGACAATGAAGCTCTTGTTTTTCAGAAATCAAAACTTTTATTTCACATTAATCAGACTTTCATTTTTCCAAAAGTTCAACATTTTCTTTAGTCAACTTGATTTTCAGCTAAAGATAAATCTTCTTTAAGTTTAAGAACCAGGACCTGATCAAGCTTGTATCTCTCTTGATAAACATCAATTGTAGCATTTAGTTCTCGAACTTTTATATCTTTGGCGGTCCAGTTATCTTGAAACATCCTAATGATATAAATGAACAAAAATCAAATCAAGTCAAAAATGAAATCAACAACGGTCAACAGAAGTCAATAATGTCAAATATAATCCAATGATATATCTAAAAATATCAGCAAGTTGAAGGTTGTTCGAGGATTGAAATCCAATATTGAAGCTCTGAAAGATGTATCTGTTGATGATGACTTGGTGTAAATCAGCTTTGATTTGACTTTTGGACGTTGAAATTTCAGCTTTTCTGCAGAATAATGCTTGTAACTTTTTTCTGGAGCCTAATTAGGCCTCGAATATTGCCCCAACCGGCTTTCTATTTTAAATTGTAGATCCCGGTTCAAGCTTCGTTTTGGTATATGGTAGGCCTTGTAACGATGTTCCAGTCAAAAGTTGCGACCTATTTAAGCAGCAAATGTCATACAGTCAAAAGTTAGATATTGTGAATTGCATATTTTGAACTTCCAAGATCTTTTTATGGAATTTTTAGTGAATTCTGATTCAACACTAAGAACACTATATGAAACTCGATTTAAGAAGTACCAAACTTGAATATTAAATTAATAAACTCAGATGAATAAGGATGAAACTCGAATGTTGAATGACCAAACTTGATTAAAGAATGAACAAACTCGAGTGAAATATGACCTAACTCGGTTAAAGAATGAACTAACTCGAATGAATAATGTCCAAACTCGATTGATTTCTTATCAAACTCGATTGATTCCTTATCAAACTCGAATAACACTATGTCAAACTAGGTTAACAATATGGGTAAACTCGAATGATGTAAGGTCACCTACGGATCCAATCTTGACGCGACACCGTCCAACGAGTGCGGAATCCTTGTTAGGGGCTTAACGGATTGATCACACACACAAAACACGAAGACACACACGATGATAGACGTAAACCCGAACATCCCGACATGTGATTCTCTCCAAGAACACACTGAAATCTCTCTGCAAGTTCGGAATCGCCCGGACGTTGATTTCTGCAAAGATTGTTAACCAAAACTGATTAACTCTTAATTATAGGCCTCAGATTCAAAATTGCCCTGGACAAGTTTGAGAAGGCCCAAGCTCACGAACTTGTCCACCATAAGTTCGAATCTAGGCCTTTGAACTTATTCTAGAACTTGTCTTTGAACTTGTTCTAGAACTTATGTTTGAATTTACCTTTGAACTCATGTTTGAACTGATTGTAAAACATCAATTACAACCAAGTTCAAACATATATACAATCAATATCAATATCAAACATATATCATACATATATCAAACACATATCCAACAAGTATTAATATGCAATTACGAACAATTTGACTATTACAAAATATCATCTGTACTTAGACTGCTATCGTCACATAGGATGCACTAACAAATGAAGTGTATATGAACTCGAATGAATTGTAAGTGAACTCGAATGGAATATGATTGAACTCGAATGAAGCTTGGTTGACCTCTTAACAAGCTTGAATGTCCTTCTGAACAAACTCGAACAGTGAATTGTCAAACTCGGTCAAAAGAGTACCAAATTCGATGTAAGAGTGAACAAACTCAAATAAAAGAGTATCAAACTCCAATGATGAACAATGAAACTCGATCAATGCTTGTTGGAACTCGGTCAAAGCTGAGTTCAAACTCAATCACTTCTTTATAAAACTTGGTCGATACTAAAAATTTTGGTGTTGCCCGAGTTTGAACATTATTTAATAAAATCAAGTTCAAACTCAAAATTTCCAACAAAAAATCCTTAAATTGATCTCAAATTAATATCGAAGGTGCGCTTTTCACACAGAAACACTTTTTGAGAGAAAACTTTGTCTAATTTCATATTAAAACCCAAAAAATAGACAAAAAAAACGTGAAGAACACAAAATTTTAATAAAATCAGTAAATTTCAGATTAAAACTTGTGTGTTTGGAGTTAAAATCTGAAACTTATATCAATCAAATCATCTTTAAAAACGCCACCTTCGATCCAATTTTCACTCCATTTCATCCACTCAATCAAAAAACCAAGATGTTTTTCTGAGTTTGAAAAACCTCGATGTAACAGTGCCTAAAAAACTCAAATTCAGATTCAAAAATCAAACAATTTATGCCATAGCTGGTTCTGATAACAATTGTTAATTCAATATCCACACACAGTTCAAATCTAAACAATAACAACAACAATCAGATTCACAGTGACTGAATGCTTTTGATTGAGAATGAGAAAGATATAACAATGAATTATGAGGCGTCATTGAGTTGTCTGTGTTAAGTTATATGTTATTCTATGTGTCGTGTGTTGTGTTATGTGTTTATTATGCCACCCTACGCCCCAAAACGGTAAAATTTCGAGTTCAAGATCAGTTCCAATGTAGGCTGGCATACCCCCGGGCGCAGGGGGGTGTAGGGCTACGCCCCTGAGGCGTAAAAATCCTGCAGACACGCTTTTTAGCCCAAAACCCTAATTTCCATCTCCTCTATAAATAGAGGTCATTTGCGATCATTTTGGGAGGCCCCAAAGTGTTGAAAAAAGCGGCAAACCCTGCTGGAGTTGATTCACGATCCGATTACGAAGACGGTGGATTGCACCCCTTCGAGCCTACGATGATGTCTCCAACCATTCCTGGTGAAGAGCAAACGATGAGCCGCTAAACCACCATAGCCGTTTGCGGAGGATCTACAGCTATATTTTACACTCTAGAATTTCACTTTATGTTTTGATGTATTTTGTGTTTCTTGAATACTTTATGAGTAATACAAATGATAAACATTCAGTTATGATTATGAGTAGATGGTTTGATTGGTAAAAGCAAGATAATTCATAGTGGTATTATTATTTGTGCCGAGTCCATTAGTTTAGGGATTTAGACAAGTAATGAATATTGCGTGCGCGATGCCTAGATTTATTTGTTAAAGTATTTATGATTTATTTGACTACGCAATTGATTATGTCGATGTGATCGTTTCATGAAATTCAAGTGAGTAATAACTTATGTCGTAATGATCCCGTAAATGGTTATCTTCAATTTGCTTGTTAATCAATTCGTTAGTTGCTTGCCATTGTTTTAGTTATAATTTAGTCGTAATCATTACTCCAAACAACTTACTCATTTCACAAGTTAATCTCTTTTATAAACCTTGATGCGAGTGTCGTCAACCCGTCAAAAATACCACTAAATACCTTAGAAGCTAGGGTAAGTAGGGATCGTATCCACAGAGAGCGAGAGGTTAATTACACGTATTTAAGCGACTAGCATTGTAAAATAATTAATTTAGAACGATTGATTTGGTTGTAAAAAGGTGATTGCTTGATTTGTAAAACTAATTACTTGCGAAATTCGTGAAAAGAAAACTTAAGAAAATTGTTTGGTTGAATAAAGTACGAAGATAACCATTCCCGGATTCCACACCTCGCTTTGCATTTAATTTATAAAAACGATTTGAAGATTACATAGACATAATCTTTGTTATAATTATTATTAAAGTCGTTTCGTGATCTTGGGCATAGCGTGTGACATGTTTAATTACTCGTCTTATTTAAACAATTAACTCGGCACGAATAATAAAATGTCTACGAACTATCTTGCGAAACGCAACAACAAAATAATAATCATTCGTTTACAATCGAAATATAAATCATAAAAACCATGCAAACTTAAAGTAATCGTTCATAAAATAAAACTTAGCGATGTGCTTCCTCCGAGAATGATTATGATGAGACTAGCCGGACATCGTTGATGCAATGTTCAAGAGTTGTGTATTCATCTTCATGGCTAGACTCGTGTGTTCTTCGTACGTGTGTTCGCTCAAACAGGGTCCTTTTCCTTAGCCTTCTCCTCCAAAAAACGATGAAGAACTCTGAGATATGCCTTGGTATTTATAGGAAAAGCTAGAAAAACCCTAAAAACGGCCGTCTAATAATTTAATAGGCTGGGCGCAGCCGTAGGCGCAGGCCTGCGCCCCCCTCTGCGCCCCTCTGTAAAATCCGTGTTTTTGTGAATTAATTTCTTCTGTCGAACCCTTGGTCTGGGCGCAGGGCTGCGCCCCTCACTGCGCCTGGCTCTGAAATTTTGTCCTTTTTTCACCATTTTAAACCGGATTTTGTTTACCTGCACAAGCACAGAATTTATTCAATAGCGGCACATTCTATAACACTTTTGTACTAAAAACAACTCTTTTACGCTTAATAAACATGATAAATTATAACCCGATCAAACTTCCCCAACTTAATTCTTGATCGTCCCGAGCAAGCAACGAAAATCAGACTTTTAAAACATCGGGTTTATCAAGCGTACAAAACATAATTAACTCATTTAAACAAGCACTAGCCTTCATAGATGTGATAAAACTCGCAGACACGAACAGAATTTAACTCAGATATATCGTGATGTTTCTCGGATAGTTGTTCAAAAATTCCTCACCACTATCATCCTTTTAGCTCAAGGTTACAGAATTGAATTCACGTGGGTCACTGGACCATCTTTTTCCTCGATGCATGACTTGAGCTACTAATATTTCTTTTCTTTTTATTCTTTTCATGCAATGTCCATGTTTTTCCGTTCAAGTTTACTATGACTTTCTAGATGATCCGTGTAGCAGGATTTGGGTCAGCCACTCCCGGACCAGTTGGCCTTAGGGGACTAGGCATGATGGTACCCTTCAGACTTAATCTCCTGAATCAACTAGGTCATACTTGAATTGAGGCTTTATTCGTGTTCTCTTCCTCCCCCTTATTGCATGAATAATTAGCGGCTATTGGAATCCTTGTTAGTTATCACTCGCTTCAACACAATGTATCCTACTTCAAACTCGGTTTACTTCCTTGGTTTTAAGCATCTATGACTCCTTGTGTTATATTTAAACTCATATAATTACATCTTCTTGCTTGAAACTGACCTAACTAACATCATCATATTTAAGTTGCAAGCTCAACAATAAAAATTTATCGGGTTAATTGATCGGATCATTTACGGCTCGCTTTTCACATAATCTTCTCAAAAAGAACCACATTTATTCAATCCAAGTAATGCATGCAAACACAAACACTAAAAACTACTAAAGCATAAAAACATTAATTCATCCTACTTAAAGAGAGGAACGGAAGAACCTGACTACTGCGGTGGTGGTGGCGGTCCGAAAATACCAGCAAAGAACTCCCCGATGGGGTTTCGGTCTTCTTGCATATGAGGTGCAGGTGGGTACGTGTTTGCAGGGTGCACCACGCTCTCTCCGCGTGTCGTGGTGGGGACTCGACCATAGGCTGGGAAGTATTGAGGAGTTCGATCCTCAACGTTCAGCCTCTCGAAATTCTGCCACTGATAGTTCTGGTATGGTTGGTATGGTAACCCAGCATTATAATTCATGTGATCTCGCACTGCATGGGTGTACGCCCAATGCTGCTGGTTGTAATAGGCGTTCTGAAAGGATGATGCGCGCACACCGGTGTATATCTCGTCGATTCGGCTAGTCTGGGTTTCCAACTCATGCTGGAACTCGTCCATTCTTCCAACCACATCCTCTTGAAAGGTACCCAACCGTAAGTTCATTGCGTCCAACCGAGCAATGACTTGGGACATATCATTAGCTCCTCCTGCTACATGTACTCTTTCGGCTTGATGTTGATGGTAAGCCTCTGCCTCTTCTATACCGTATAACTCTCGATGTGTCTTCCCCGTGTCGGAATCAAAGATCTCGAATCCTTGGTCTGTTTGGCGCAGAGTGATGCTTTGTATCATCGCCGCTGTAATAACGGCGCCAGAGACTCCCCTCGGAACAAATATGGGAGAAATCGCTGCCTGAGCCCTCAGATACTCTGATAAAATCCATCCGTGAGGGATTATTTTTCTCTCCCTCGTGTCGTACATTGACCATAGGTCGTTCATCACAATCTAAGCAAAAGAAAGGCTCGGCTCTCCCGTCATCAATGCGTAAAGGATAGTTACCTCCTTGTGCCGAATCTTTGTCAGATCGCTATCTCTTGGCAGCACGTTGTTGGTAACAATCTTGTGTAGTACCTTCGCCATGGGGCTAAGGTCACGCCTAGCATACGCCGTGTATCCAGCCGCGACATTATAATCAATTTTTAGTATTTCTGCCAACTGTGTGGTCCATTCACCCTCCCAAGTTCGATCAGTGAATGCTAGTTGGGCGTCTGTTTTGTACTCATAATTGAAATTCCGTGCCCCGTCTTCTCCAACACCAATATCTACCCCGAAGACTTCCCGCAACGCTTGCGCGTTCATTGGAAATTCATGCCCATTAACGCGACCTATTAAGGTGAAATCGCCTCGGAATCGTCCCTCTTCGCGTCTTAATGTGGACATCCACTCCACCACCTCATTGTGATAAATGTGCTCCCCTCCTAAATCTAGTACTGCCTCCCAACCTAGCCGGTCGAAGCATCGAACTACCCCATAATTCTCAAACTCATCCTTCTTAACTCTCTTTTCGACCAAAACCTTGCCGGAGAACTTCTTTGTCATGAACAATTGTCGTCGAATATTTGCCGGATGTTGTGATAGATTGAAGTCTGGGTTCCATTCTACCCTCGGTTGGGTAGAGGAACTGGCGCCTTCCCCCACGCGTTGTCTAGTTCGGCGAGACATCTGCAAATATGACAACTTAAGTATATATATATATAATTATAAACTTCTTAATTTGTTCTATTTTCATAACAAAGACCATAATTGATAAATTGTGCAATTATCATATCAAATGTAACATAAAGATGCATAATTAATTCATGTCAATTTAACCACTTTTTCACATCTTAATAATTTAAGCAAATTGCACAAAATAACAACCAACTTTCCGGAAATTGACTAGCATGCCCTTTTTCTTAATCGTGCTCATACTTTCACTTAATAATCTATTCTATACTATGAAAACACTTAGAATCATCATGTATAAGTGGTCATGCAAAAAGTCAATCTAAAAGTCAAAATTCATCTTCAAACTCCATTAAAGCTTACTAGTTTAAGAATGGTGGAGTTTTTTGTACCTTGTTCTTGATGAATGATAAAAGAGAGGTTGAATCTAAAGTGGTGGTAGATGATTCCTAGCTTAACTTCAAACTTCCCCAACTTGAGTTGCAAACTCAAGTTCCTTGCTACTTCTTGCGTAATGTCAATCACTAACTTGATTTTTAGTGATTTTTTGTGAGCAAAATTGAGTTTTTAAAGTGAAAATATGTGGAGAAGATGAAGGAACCGTAAGGGGGGCGCAAAGGATGCTCTTGTAGGGTTTTGCAAAAAAAATTTCTATTTAAAATGATGAGGTTTCGGGCAGGCGCACCCCTGGGCGCAGGCCTGCGCCGGCGGCTGCGCTTGGGGGGCCTGTTCGGTTAAAAAAATTTTCGTTTTTCAGTTAGTTGGGTGCATGCTTGGTTTGATCATTTACGTTTTTTACGATAAAAAATATGGTTTACAAGCATTTATCCTACACTTTTTAAAACACGTATATGTGTTTCCCCTTCCCCAACTTTAAAGATTGTGTCGTCCCCGACACTACGGAGGCTAAGATTAGTCTATGAGCATGATAATATGTAGGTAACAGAGATAAGCAAGTCAAATGTGCATTAATCATAGCATGCAATTGTTCCGAATTCGAAGAAGTCGAAGGTGCCAACACGAACACCACACATATAGTTGTTATGGCCTAAGGCCATTTACAAAACCAAGTATCAATTGTTTCAAAAGTCAGGACCATAGTTTGTTAGAGAGAATTTCCCGTAAGTATAGAATCAATAGTCATCAGGCGACGTCAGATGAGAAGTGTTGGTAGAGACGGTGTGGGAACTACGGCGGCCGACTACCCGCTCAAGCTCCTCTATCCTCGTTTGGAGGCTAGCGAGCCAACGGGAGTGAGCTCCCACCGTGATCCCGTGAATATTAAAGTCTTGTTTGAGCTTGTCCACCTCTGAAAGGACTGCAGTGTTCACTGCCAGTAGTCCTTCGACTGCATTCTTGATGGCAGTCAGGCGTGCCTCCAGGACCTCATTCTCCGATAAATGTGCATTTGATGAACCACCCTTCTCGAACTTTACCTCGGCTTTCACAAACTTTACTTCATCTTTCTCACACTTAAACTCACCTATTCTCGTTTTGCCCTTGTCTAACGGTTGGTCATATCGGTAAAAAGATCGACTAGCAGGAATGATCGAGACAGTACCATGTGCGGGGTCCCTAATCAAGAATGTGCCTGATACTTGTTCAAATTGTAAACCCGCCATAGTGTGTCGTGTAAACCAAACATCGTTGGGTCCTAAGAGTCGTGGGCTTGCCCCTTCCGAAATAACACCCATATTGATAAAGAGTTCAATGAGCATACGTCCATACGGTATTTCCATGTGTGGTTTCACAAGAGTTGCCTCCCAAATATTCTGCATCATGATGTACGCGAGAGAGATGGCCGGTTTACCCGTGAGCAAAGCATGAATAAGTATAACTTCGCGGGTTCGGACAGCAGTGGTATTGGCAGATCTTGGCAAAATATTGAATACAATGAGCTTCCACAAGACTTTGGCCCAGGGGCGAAGATCACCCCGATAGTATTTTGAATAGACCCTTGCTTGCTCAATCGTAAGATTAAAAACCTCAGCTAGTTTTTTAGCCCAACCCTCCGAGTGTCTCAACACCCCACTAGACAAGTCCTGTTCCGTCCAAAACTCTCGTGTGACCGGAATGTCCGTATCAAAGTCAAAATAATCACATAATGCTTTCCTAGAGATGACAACCTCTTTCCCATTGATACGACCTCGTAATTCAAAATCATGTTCTACAGCTCCCTCTAATCGGATCAGAGTTTTCATCCATTCATAGATTTTCGTCTCATGAACATACGGGGTTTCAATTTGCAATGCCCCTGACCACCCAATCCGGTCGAAACTCTCGATAATACCAAAGTTTTTAAAATCGGATTCCTTAAGAGTCTTTTCTATAAAAAAATGTGTAGGTGGTTCAGAAACTGGTGGTGAGGGTGGTGGTGAAGGATACTCGATGTTGATCGGGATCGGAGTGTGCACACGCATTCTCGGAGTGCGAGTAATACGTCGGCGAGAATTCCCTATGAATTGTTGTGACATCTATGCACATATAGCAACGAGAACGAAATTTAGCACAATTAAATGCACACATAGCACACAAACATGTTAATCTCGATGGAGTTCGAAGAACCCGGTGAGAAATACATAAATATTGAGTGCAATGCGTTCCATGAAGGTGCAAGTAAGTTCAATGTAGTGACCCTTCTCCATGAAGTTGGTGCATGTGCATGAACGATGACGGTAACGAAACATGGCAAGATTTGTCGTGACATGCATGATTATGAACAACGAATGGAGCGATTAACAAATACGAATCATGAAATTGGAATGGAGCAACGTGTTCACCCTAGATTTAGCATAGAATAATGTGTCTCCACTGGATTTTATACTTAATATAGATTTTCTAAACATATCACAGTGAAAAATTCATGAAAAACCCTATATTAAGAAATTAACTAAGAAGACATGAAATGTATATGTTCTAGCATGTAGCACATAACAAATCACAAATAAAACTCTGAAATATGTTCATCTTCAACATTGTGAAGTTAGGGCAACAATAAGAACGTCAAACCTCTATGGAAAATAGCATCTCTTGGTATAAACTTGAAAGATGAGGCAGAAAATCACTTACATTGGTGATATGATCCAAGGAGGAGCACGAATCAAGCAAGAAATCCAAGTTCCAGGAGTTTTGGGAGCAAAAAGAGAGCAAAATTTCGGAGGTTTTTGAGGAAGAATGAAGCAAATGAAGTGAAAAAGGGTTTAACAATCGCAGAAACGCATAGAGGCGCAGACGCAGGCGCACCCCTGCGCTGGCCGGTGCGCTTGGGGCGCAGCGCGGGGCGCAAGGCTGCGCTGGCCGGTGCGCTGCACTGTTCCCAGGCGATTTTCGTGTGTGCTATTTGTAGCGTTTGGTCCCCCCAAAAAACTAACAAATTGTCGTACATTGTACCGAATTTTGTCCTTTATGTGTCCAAATTTTCGTCTTTCTTCGGCTCGGGATTTGCAGCTTCTTAATGGGTAAATTTTTCCCCAACTTAGTTGGTTGCGATAGGTACCACCAGATGTTGGTACATTCAGTGTGACGACAGCAGTCTAGTTTTGTTATTGATAGGACAAGTTCTTAGGTGATTTTAGAATACAAGGCTTGGCATTCGAATCTGTGATAGATTCGAATGTAGCCATAGATTCGAATTGTTTAAGGCTTGGGATTCGAATCTGTGATAGATTCGAGTCTAGCCTTAGATTCGAATGGGCTAGTTTCGAGTCTGTCAGATGGACAGATTCGAATGGGCCTTAGGCCAGATTCGAGGTTGGCCCACAACAAACTCGAATCAGGGTCTATAATTAGGGATAGACTCGAATGATTAGAGACTTTTTGCAGAATTCGTGAGGAATTGAGCAAGAGGCGATCTCGAGTTTATCAGCTAGGTGAGTGCCGTTTCGGAGAGAATTAGTACGTAGGATCGTTCGTGTGTCGTTCGTTCAGCGTCTAATAGTCTCCGTGTTTCCGTTGGTTGAGAGTTGTCCGTCTGACCGTCAACGAGGATTCCGCACTCGTTCACGGATCCGCGTCTAGATAGATCTTGCAGTCGTAGACCTTACAAGTGGTATCAGAGCCTACGGAGTGTTCTTGGTGTTCTTCGTGTTCATCAGATACATTCTAGGTTTCTTGACGCTAGTTGGACGGTTTTGCTCTCAAAAACGTGTTTTTGAGCTTAGCAAATTCATATTCGGGAAACACTTTGTCGTTTTTCACGTTTTTGGTCGAAATCATTATTTTTCGTTTGAAAAATAGTGATTTAATCTGTAAAACGTCAAAAAATCACAGTGTTAGCCGTTTTTCGAGTTTGCGGCGCTCGAATCTATAGGGGTAATTAGGGTTTTACTTTATTTTCGAGTCTAACCTAAATACGCTCCTTTCGAGTCAATTTCAGTGGGTTTCGAGTCTACCTTGTTTCGAATCTGTTACTTCATTCGGATTGGATCTCGAGTCTATTTTGTTTCGAGTTTGTTTCGAGTTTGTTACTGTTTCGATTCTGTGCTTCGAATCTGCTGTCATTCGATTCTGCTGTGCCTTCGATTCTAAGGGTCTTCGAATCTAAGTAGTTCTTCGAATCTGACATAACTTCGAATCTAAGGAGTTGTTCGAATCTGACATAATTTCGAATCTAATTGACTTTTAAGACTTAATCGAATTTAATTTCAAAAGATTTAATATTAATTAGTTTCGAATCTATCTAGATTCGAATAAGTTAATCTAAATCAGTTTCGAATTAAATTAATTAAGTTCAAATTCAATTCTTTCAGAAAAGATGTCAAACCTTCAGAAATTCCTTGAGATGGATCACGAAGTTGGGAAGGCAAATGCACCGCCAAAGCTGATGAAAGTTGAGGACTATTACTGGTGGAAGGACCGATTTACGGATTTTGTACGATTCAACGATATGCGCATGTGGGTGTGCATAGATGAAGGGTACATTCCACCAGTATCTGAAGTTGAAGGCCGTCAAAAGGTCTTGTCATATCAGATGATGAAAGAAGATGACAAGAAACTATTTGAAGCTGAAAACAAGGCTTTCTCAATTATCCGTATGGCTTTACCTCAAGATATCTTGCACACATTTCGGACTCAAAGGACGTCGAAGGAACTTTGGGAGTCGCTTGAGAAAAGGTGTGAGGGAAATCCTCGGGTTAGGAGAAAGCGTACAGAGCTGTTAAAACAACAGTTCGCCATCTTCAAGGCGTTAAAGGATGAACAATTGAATGATACTATCACTCGGTTTTATCATCTATTAACAGAGCTTGAAAGTCACGACATTGAGTATAGCGACACAGAAAAGAATAACAAGCTTTTGGATGCCTTACCCGCCAAATGGGCGATGTATGTGGCTATGATTAAGCTTGATGAGGATAAGTACTATACTCAATCGTTGGAAGATGTAGTGGGAACGCTGAGGGCGTATCATTTCGAGTTATTGAAGGCTGAAACGGATTATGAACAAGTCCAAAATCCGGCAATGTATTTCGGAAAATCAACACCTTCAGTGACAGCTGATATGAAGACAGCTACAGCGTTTTTCACAGGAGAAGCTGCGTCACCAGCTGAGCCAGAGGAAGCACAATGTGGAGCTTTCATAGGGTTTAGTGCACCGGATGAGCAGCCACAAGCATCTACTTCAGGATCATCGTCTCAGGGATACACAAAAATGCCAATGAGTGCTAAAACTGCAGAGGAGCAACTGAAGCTTCTAGCATCGTTTGTAGCGGCTTACGGGAATTGTATTCAAGGGAAAATAATTGATCCAGCTTTATGGGAAAGAAGATTATGATCAGGTGGATCCGGATGACTTGGAACAAATGGACCTACAATGGCAATTGGCTATGGTCACATAGAGATTGAAAAGGTTCATGAAAAGAACAGGAAGAAGTCTGAGTGTGAACAATGTAGGATTCGATAAGTCAAAAGTTAGATGTTATAACTGTCAGGGGTTGGGACACTTTGCGAGAGAGTGTCAAAGACCTAAGATTGATAATCATCAGAACTTAGGACGTCAGCTTTTAGCCAGTTCAGGGAATCAAAGATCAGGGAATCAGGGTTCAGTGGCTGGTTTACTTGCTAATGTGGGGTCTAACAGACAGTTAGATGGCACATATGATTGGAGTACACATCCAGAGACTAATGCTAGAGCCTTCATGGCTGAAGTCACAGAGACTGGAAGTACGGGAGCAGAAGAGGAAGAGAAAGAGGATACACAGTTTTCTGATTCAGAACCTTTGGTGCTGGAAATTGCTGAGGAGCTAACTACGCTGGAGTTTGCAGCTCAGATGGCCAATATCAAATCTGATCGGAAACAGGTAATTCTAAACTCTTCTACTTTTCATGATTTATGTGCTTTATGTACTACTTTGAATGATAAATTGAATTTAGTACTAGAAACATATTCATCTAAGACTGCTCAAATTCAATCCTTAAAATCAGATAATGCTAATTTATTAGACATTAAGGAAGATCTTCAGGCCAAACTGAGAAATGATGCTCAAGATTTACTAGTTCTGAATGACAAATTGATTGAACAAAGTGTCAGGAATGAACTACTTTATGAGCATGTAGAGTCACTGACCAAAGAGATCTCTCTTAGAGATAAGGAATTAGCTGAGTCTAGAACTAAGGTGGCTGAGGCAAATAGTGATCGTGTACCTACTGCTCAGGATGCGACCAACGATATGGTTAACTCAGAGGTAGTCAAGGTAACTGAGTCCTATGAAGTATCTTCAATTACTCCTCAGGTTAGACAAACAGTACAGTGTGTTCAGTCTAGTTGTAATTCAAACCTAGAAGAGGAAAATACTGTAAGCAATGTTAACAAAGGGGAGTTAAAACAAGCTGTTGATACAGACAATCAGGGCATTAGTAAGACACCTAGGTCAAAGAGTGCCTATAAGAAATCTATTGACAAGATGTCTTGCTTTAAGTGTCATGAGAAAGGACATGTTGTTTCAGGTTGTCCCTACAAAAAGTCAGAGTCATCATTAAACATAGGGAAACAAGAGCAGCAAATCTTAAAAACAATGCCTAGTGATGCGAGCGGGAGTAGTTCTCGAGTTTCTGAGAAGAACTCCGTTGAGGTGTCACGTATAGGTAGTTGTCAATCATCGGTGTTTCTTAGACAAAATGACGGACTTAGGATTCATTCCCCGAATAGATCTCCTAGTCGATCAATGTCTGGCCCCCATACCATTATTAGGAAAAATTCACCTAAGAGGAGTCACACTCTCGTTAGGTCTAATTCTCCTAATAAGCATACGACACAAGGTAGAGCCCGGAATTATGAAACTGAAATGTACTATAACAGAAATTATTCAAGGGCTGAACCGAAAAGACCAATACAAAGGTCGAGAATGGATGTTAATCATTCAGCTTCACAACAGATTCTCAATCAAAAATCCAAGTCACCTGAAAGGAGAGATGGGTATTTGAAAAAATTCAAGTTTGTGGATGAGGATGGTATTACCAAGTCAGTCATGGCTTGGGTTCCCCGTGATAACTAACTTTTCTTGTTTAGTGTGCAGGAGTTAGCTACAGATCTTAATGACAAATGGTTTATGGATAGTGGTTTCTCTTGATACAGGACAGGGGTACAAAGGACGAAACAGCAGGTATGCTTTCTGGGTCCTTAGACCAAAGTGAGAAGTTATAAGGGAAACATGTAAGGTGTGTCAATTGTGTCAGTCTGTATAAACAATGCGAATCTAGTCACAAAAGCATTTGTTAGTTCATGCTTTGGGTTGTTAGTTCAACTGAATGGCATGTGTAATCCAAAGTAACTTGACCTTAGGCTATTTTATTTCTTTTTATAGTAAGTTAGTAAGTTACTTTATTAGCTTATTATTATTTATGAAAATAAAAAAAAAAAAAAAAAAAAGAGAATATCAGAAAATTGAGTTAACTCTTAGAGGCATAGGTTCAAAGTGACGAAAATTAGCACCGTCGTTACAGACTCTAAGTATTTAGGCTTTCACACATAATGCAACTAAATCCTAAGTGTTATACTTTATTTAGTTTGATGTGTTGGTAGGCATAATACATATAGGGAATCTCAAGGCTAATAAAATATTCTAGAAAAAGTCAAGCGTGTCACTAACCTAGATGTACGACCAATCGGTCTTAATTTTTATGTACAAGACATACAAACATTGAGTCTAAATGAGGTATGCGAACTTTCTGGGGATGTATGGAAACATCAAATACATCTGACAATGGAAAGAATAGAAATATCATGTAAAACTGAGAGTCGAAAACATGCAACTCTGTTGTACGTAAGTACAGACCTGTTGTCTCTGTTTAGATTCGGGTTAGCAGACATGTCGCTTTGTTGTACGTCAGTACAGACCTGTCACCGCTATCTGCTAACTTTAAAAATAAACCTTAAGTCGAACTAGGACACTTTGTTGTATGAAAATACAGACATGTGTCCGATGTTTGTCTTTTAAAGAAAGTTTGCAAATACCAACAAGTTAGACTCGTTGTCTGTGTGCCTTGATCATAAAAGTATGTCTATGTATGAGTCACGTAAGATAATTTCATGATCCATAAAAATGCCAAGGGATATTCCAACATGTAGCATGTTTAAAGGGGTAAAATACCAACAATCGGCTGAATGGGTATGTCACGACAAACAATCAAAGGAATCCAAAATTCCTAAGTGTGAAAGTTTAAGTACTGAAAGTGAGTATCTGACACCGCTATCTGATTGAATCTTTCTTTGATTATTCTCGCCAAAAATATACTATTTAGTGTAGGTTAGAGTAGCTATTTAGTGTAGGTTAGAGTACCTTAAGTTTTAAAATTAATTTTATTTTATTTTATTTTTATCTTCAGTAGGATAAAGGTCAAAGTTTCTAAGGATGCATGATTGGTTGAATAAACAAATATTGCGTGAAAATCTGTTGCTTAGTGTGACTGGTTCTGCAAAGGTTGTAAACCTCCATTACATGAAAAAGTTGAAAAAGTTGAATTTTATTCAAAGATTTTCAAAATTTTCATTTAAGTGTTGAAAAA
>JAANYP010001280.1:0-27787 GCA_020465985.1 Centrapalus pauciflorus
TTCGAATCTAGTGAGTTCGAGTCTAGACATGAATTTCTCGAATTTGTTCTTCTTGTTCATCGATTTTCCAGGTTTTAGCAACTAATCATGAACATAAATGAGGGAGAAATAGTCACTAACCTTCGTCCAAGCTATAGCCTTCGATTATAGACGTTTTCCAAGCAAAATCAGGTCCTAAACGAGAGCAAATCAGCTTCGAATGAAGAGGGTTTGAGCAAACTCGAGTTTGCTCTTCAAAACCGAACCAAAAGACAGAAAAAGGGTCGATCTTACCTCAAATCGGAACCAAATCGAACATGCAATGACAGATTAGTGTACAGCTCGACGATATCTATCCGATGACGTAAAAATCACGAGAATCCAGTGAACTGTTTAGGAGAAAAGTTAGGGAGAAGGTGAGATTGTAGTGAGAGAGAGAGAGAGAGAGTTCTAACTTGCTAAACCAAGGAAATGAGGTGGAAGGGCTCTATTTATAGAGAAAAATCAGATTTTCTACTGAATTTCTGGAATTGACCAACTTTTATTCTTAGCAATCTAATTTGCATTTTCAGATGCAAATAATAGCAAAGAAGTTCTAGATTTGCTATAATTATCTTTTAGACTAGTTTTATTCATTTTTGTCCATTTCGTCATTTTTACGACTTTAATTTGTCAATTAAATAAATTTAATTATTAAATTTATTTCAGCCAATTTGGGGCAAGTTTTCATAATTAATTATAACTTAATATAATTAACCATTTAAAATTCATGTTTTCGGTTAATTACTAATAATAGGACAAAATTGCTTAGTTATCCAAAGTTTGATGCTGTAATTTATATTTAATAAATTACGGGCTTTTACAGTCTTCCCCCGTTAAATTGATTCCGTCCTCGGAATCGACTAAGACAGGAATAACTTTGGATATTTTTGCCTAATCTCGTCTTCTCGCTCCCATGTTTGCGCAGATCCCTTATGGTATTTCCATTGAACTAACACCATTGGAATTTCCTTGTTGCGCAATTTCGAAATCTTATGATCGATTATACGCTCGGGTTCTTCGTATCGCAGCTGCTCGTCAATTTGTACGTCCTTCCAAGGAATCGCAGCTTCAACGTCAATCAAACACTTTCGAAGATTACTAACATGAAATACATCATGAATCCCAGACATTTCGGCAGGCAACTTTAACCTGTAGGCTTGCAATCCTACACGCTCGAGAATTTCGAAAGGACCAACAAATCGAGGGCTCAACTTCCCCCGTTTGCCAAACCTTACTATCCCTTTTCTTGGCGAGACTTTCAACAACACTTTATCACCAATCTCAAACACAATTGGTTTACGTCTTCGATCATGATATTTCTTTTGTCTGTCTTGAGAAGTCTGTATCCGCTGTCGAATCAATTGTAGCTGATCATGGGCTTCTTGCAAAATGGTTGGTCCTGAGATCGGGCGTTCACCTGTTTCCCTCCAACAGGTTGGAGTTCGGCATCGTCGTCCGTACAATAGCTGATATGGAGGCATGCCAATAGTCGAGTGATAGCTATTGTTGTAAGCAAACTCTACAAATGGAAGGTGAGTATCCCAATTTCCTCCGAGATCAAACACACAGGCGCGTAGCATATCTTCCAAAGTCAAAATCGTTCTCTCACTTTGCCCGTCGGTTTCTGGATGAAAAGCGGTGCTCATCTTGAGTTCAGTACCTAGTCCATTCTGAAAGGCCTTCCAAAAGCGAGAAGTAAATCTGCTGTCACGGTCAGATATAATAGACAATGGCACACCATGTCTAGTCACAATTTCTTTCATGTACAATTCAGCTAGCTTTTCGAGGCGTTCATCTTCACGTATGGGTAGGAAATGGGCTGACTTAGTGAGTCGATCCACTATTACCCATATAGAGTCATGATTCCGTTTAGTCCTGGGCAGCTTCGTCACAAAGTCCATGGTTATATGGTCCCACTTCCATTCCGGGATTGGCAATGGTTGTAGTTCCCCATACGGCTTCTGATGTTCAGATTTGACTTGTAAGCAAGTCATGCAATTTTCTACATATCGACCTACATCCTTCTTCATTCCAGGCCACCAATATTCCGTCCTCAAATCTTGATACATTTGAGTAGAACCAGGGTGTATCGCAAATTTCGACATATGAGCTTCTGACAAAATCTGATCACGAACACCACCTAGTCTGGGAACCCATATTCTATTCATGAACCGTCTAAGACCACGATTGTCAAGAGTCAGCTTGGTCACATAAGTAACCATACGTTCGGATTTTAGGTTCTCATCCCGAATGGCTTCGGTTTGAGCGGCAATTATCAACTCAGGCAAAGCAGACTCCAAAACGACAGAAGTCAAGGCATAACATCGGATATAATGGTTTTGTCCGGATTTGCGGCTTAAGGCATCTGGTACTATGTTTGCTTTACCTGGATGGTAGAGGATCTCACAGTCATAGTCTTTAATTAATTCCATGGATCGCCTTTGTCGCATATTCAGTTCTTTTTGGTCAAATATATACTTCAGACTTTTGTGATCTGTATATAATTTGCATCTAGTCCCATACAGATAATACCGCCAAATTTTCAATGCAAAGGTTACGGCTGCAAGCTCCAAATCATGCGTCGGATAATTCTTTTCATGCGCCTTTAGCTGCCTTGATGCGTAGGCAATTACTTTATCCCGCTGCATCAGCACACAGCCTAATCCCATCCTTGAAGCATCACTATAGACTACAAAATCGTCATTACCCTCAGGTAAGGCCAAAATCGGTGCTTCAATTAGCTTACGCTTCAGGGTCTCAAAGGCCCGTTCTTGAGATTCATTCCATTCAAACTTAACTTCTTTCTTTGTCAGGCTGGTAAAAGGTACCGCGATCTTGGAGAAATCACGGATAAATCTTCGGTAATAACCCGCTAATCCCAAGAAACTTCGAATCTCAGATACGCTTTTCGGTGTTTCCCATTTCTGAACCGCATCTACTTTCGATGGATCCACGACAATTCCCTCACCCGAGACAATATGTCCCAAAAATTGCACCTGGCGTAACCAGAATTCACATTTGGAGAATTTTGCGTAGAGTCGCTCTTTACGTAACAATTCTAGCAATTCTCGCAAATGCATCGCATGGTCAGATTCAGACTTAGAGTAAATCAAAATGTCATCAATGAAGACTATCACTGATTTGTCCAACATTGGTCTACATACCCTATTCATGAGGTCCATAAATGCGGCCGGGGCATTTGTGAGACCGAACGGCATTACAAGAAATTCAAAATGGCCATAACGAGTACGAAATGCAGTTTTCGGTATGTCAGTTTCAAATACCTTGAGTTGATGATATCCAGATCGAAGATCAATCTTCGAGAAGTAGCTAGCCCCTTGCAGTTGGTCAAACAAGTCATCAATTCTAGGCAGTGGGTATCGGTTCTTAATAGTTACTTCATTTAGCTCCCGATAATCGATACACATGCGAAAGGTACCATCTTTCTTTTTAACAAAAAGAACCGGAGCACCCCAAGGAGAAGTACTCGGACGAATAAACCCTTTTTCCAATAATTCCTGTAACTGACTCATCATTTCCTTCATTTCATTCGGAGCAAGACGGTAAGGAGCTTTTGCGATAGGAGCTGCACCCGGTACAAGGTCAATGTGGAATTCGATTTGACGATCTGGTGGCAATCCAGAGATGTCATCCGGGAATACATCAGGGAATTCCCGAACTACAGGTACTTCAGACACGGTCTTTTTAACTTCTTTAGTATCTATGGCATATGCTAAATAGGCGGAACAACCTTTGGTTAGGCATTTTCGGGCTTTCATTACAGAATTGAGACCTAAATCTCGAGTTTTTCTATCGCCATAAACGTAACGTTCACTTCCTTCGGGGGTTCTAATTCTAATTATCCTTTTGGCACAAAGGATTTCAGCATTGTTCTTCATTAGCCAGTCCATTCCTATAATAACATCGAACTCTCTAATCCACATCGGTATCAGGTCAATGTCCGAGGAGAGGTCATCGACTACTAGCTTACAAGAGCGAAAGACTCTATTTCCAGTCACAAAGCTTGAACTAGCAGTTTCTATGTCTAAAGGTACAGGTAACATTACCGGGGCAAAATCAAACTGTTTAGCAAACTTTTCAGAGATTAATGACAGATTAGAGCCAGAGTCAAATAGGATTAAAGCAGGTATAGAGTTAACAAGAAATGTACCCATGACGACATCAGCAGTCTCTTTTGCCTCTTCGGCTGTCATCTGAAAAGATCTTGGTTGATTCCTCGGAGCAGAAGAACCCTTGACTGATTGTTGGGGTGAAGATGCAGGCGGAGGAACAAATCGGGGCCGAGTACAGTCTTTAGCATGGTGCCCCAAAGTGATGCAGTTACGGCAAGCCTCACTGCGCTTGGGACATTCCGACCTGTCGTGACCATTCTGTCTACAGCAGTAGCACTTGACAAACACAGGATCACATTTTCCTTCATGAATTTGCTTGCAGCGAGGACAAGCAGGCTTTGGCGCTGAGGTCACAGCATATGATTTAGCCTTCTTAGAAGACTGCTTATCTCCTTTCTTTGAACTTTCATTCTTCTTTTCCACTCTCTCCTTCCCCGATTTCTCAGATTTTTCTTTCTTGCTAGTTTTGGCAATAAAAGGACATGCTCGCTCAGGATAGATTTCAAGCTCACCTACCCTAGCAATTTCAACCGCCTCTATATAACTTCTCGGTCTGCCAGATTTCACAAACTTCCGTATTTCTCTATCCAGACCATCCACAAATAAATCCTTTCCCCTTTCATCAGTATCAACAGGACGATCAGATAACAATGAGAGCCTGGTGAATTCCAGCTCATAATCTGTCACAGACCTTGTTCCTTGCTGAAAGGATAACCGAGTTTTCTCCATTTGACGTTTAACATCCTGGGGGCAGTATTTCTCCTTCAGATGAATTTTGAATTGATCCCAAGTAATGGATTTCTCCATTGCATCAGACATGGGATTTGTAATTGACTTCCACCATCGGCCAGCTCCATCCTCTAACATTCCTGTTGCAAACGTAACCTTGTCTTCTTCATTACACTTGAAGAGTTTAAACGCTTTCTCCACATTAGCAACCCAGTCCATAGCTTTTACAGGATCTGATGACCCAGCAAACGTACGGGCTCCACATTTCTTAAAATCAACAAATGTACACTCTCGTCCCACCTTAACGTGATGGTCAGAGGAATCAGTCTCGCTTTCATCAGAGGACACATGCCTATGTTTCCTCTTTCGATCTTTCTTCGGTTTTGCTAACATCTCTTCCCTGTATTTCAGTTCCAGCTCCTGCAACTTAAGTTCTCGTAACCTAAGTTCTTCCTCACGGCGCTTAAAGTTTATTTCACGCTGGTTCTCCTCATCAGTTTGCACTACCGCTTTACCCTTAGTAAGCAAGTCCTTAATTTCCTTAAATCGGTCTTCAACCGCCATATCTGTCTGCAATCGATTCCTATCCATCATAAGCTGCCTTTGTCTACGATTATCCTCATTCAACTTATGAACGAGATCAATTACTTGAGCCTGCTGAGGTAGCACAGGCGTAGCAGTACTGCTTGAGTCATTAGCAGTATTTTCTGGGTCAGTGCCTAAGTCTTCTACATGAACAGACTCTTTTTGTTGATCAGCCGCAGCATCAGCAGCTTTACCAACAGTTGAGGTACCAGCAACAGTCGGATTCTTATCAGCCATTGCATATCATGATGCCTACGTCAATTAATCATATGAAATTACATTATCAAGAAAGCAGCCAGTCAGGCTGACACAAGGTCAAGTCAGTATCAAGCAGTCAGTCTTTCCCCCCCGTCCTATCAGTCATCAATTGCCTATCTTAGGTCAAGTTGTGTGGGTAGTCCTTTACTAATTAGGTTACCCTAGGTCTCGGTGACTTGTTCGGGAATTCAGAGTCACACAGTCCATACCATACTAGTAGTTTAAGTATCGGGTGGCCAATCCGATGATTAAACTGCTGCTCTGATACCAACTTTGTAACACCCGAGTTACCACAAACAGTACACGTCATAATTTCTTATAGTACATTTCATTAAGTAATAAATATTACTATTGTCTGATACCACAGGTCCACATACCTGATTCAAAAAGCTACAAGATACTTAATTACAAAATATATTAAAGATATGATGGTGGTCTAATCTAGCTTCTAACATCTTCAATCAGAGTGCGGAAGATTGAAAAGCTACCCAAGACCGCAATAATCAGTACAAAATAGGCATCAGCTGTACATCCAAGTTACCACAAACAGTACACGTCATAAAATTTCATTTCATTAAGTAATAAATATTATTAATTGTTTGATACCACAGGTCCATCAGCCTGAATACTTAATTACAACAATAAGTTAAAGATCAAATGGTGGTCTAAACTAGCTTCAAAATCTTCAATCAGAGTGCGGAAGACTGAACAAGCTACCCGAGACCGCATCATCTTTTCAAAATAGGTGTAACATCCAAGTTACCACAAACAGTACACGTCATAATATTTCATTTCATTAAGTAATAAATATTACTAATTGTTTGATACCACAGGTCCATCAGTCTGAATACTTAATTACAACAATATATTAAAATCAAATGGTGGTCTATCTAGCTTCTAAATCTTCAATCAGAGTGCAGAAGACTGAACAAGCTACCCGAGACCGCATCATCTTTTCAAAATAGGCGTCAGCAAAAGTCCAAATGTCTGCTATTCATCAAATGTCCAGAATCACTTAGCCTGGGACGAACTACCTGCTATGGTCTTGCCTTTATCAACTTTTCCTGTAAAAGAGTTGTCATGACAGAGTAAGCTAACATAGCTTAGTGAGTAAACAGAGTTCCATTAGTTACCACACACACATAACATACTATCAGCTCCTGTCGGCAAGTCACTACGTCGGAGACGGCAAAAAGGTTGGGAGACAACCCAGTCAGTATTCCCATGTGTAAGGCCGAAGCCCTACGGGAAGTGTATGGAAACAAGTCAAATAGGAAAGGAATCTGCAGAATTCCCTCCTGTGAATGGAGATCTCACATTCGGTCCTGTCGGATAATGAAGTATGCAGCGGCAAGTATATCAACAGTCAAGTAAGCAGTAAGCATGATAAGTATTTACATAAAATGTAAAAGTGAACATGCAATCAAGGCAATTCAAGTGTCTAGCTTCAGTAATGTCAAAAGTACGTTTCTATGATACAATATAGTATTAAAGAAACATGCAGCAACAATCGCAAGTTTCCATACAGTCTATGACATTCACCAATAAGTATCGAAATATATGCAAGTAATTAATGAAATCTGTCACTCACAGTGGTCCGTAGTCAGATAATGCTTAACGAATTAAGCAGTTCAATGTACTCTGTCAAATCGGCGGTTTCCTGCAGTTCAGTTTCAAGTCTGGCATATTAATGTCAAGTCTGTAACATGATCTATCCATATAACCCTAGTTATATAATTAGGTTATTGTCAATTCTGGCTGTCGAGTCTGAGGTAGTTCCTATCGTCCCAAGGTGAGTCTATTCTTATCAGATTAATACGATTCATCTAATTACAGATGTGTGGCCTTGAAACAAAGCCAATCGTATTACTTAGCAAGTTGAACAGGACATACACATTCTAAGGGTTCGTACAGAGTCTGTTAATTCATTTGTGCATAAAATAGATATGCAACTTGAACTTGTGAGTTTTATCATAATCATATTATACTTTTAATTACAATAGGTTGTTTAATAACTTAATCTGATTTAGGAATTAATCTTTGGCTAGGAACATGATCAAATTCGAATAAAAGGGAATAGATTCGAGCAAGATAAATTCATATATGGATGGTCAGATTCGAAATAGGGGCCCTTCGAATCTAATGGATAGATTCGAGACACACACATGGAGATTAGGTTCGAACTAAGGATACAAACTCGAAACACCTACTAGATTCGAAGCAGCCACCTAGATTCGAAGCACACTACTTAGATTCGAAGGTAGTACAATCGAAATGCTTAGATTCGAATCAAATAGATTCGAAATGAGATGGTTTTGAAAGGAGATAGATTCGAGACTCATATACATTCGAATCACATGAATAACTCGAGTTTGTTCTACTTGTTCAACGGTTTTCCAGGTTTTATCATCTTAATATGAACATAAATGATGGAAAAGTAGTTACTAACCTTCGTCCAAGCTATATCCTTCGACTATAGACGATTTCCAAGCAAAAACAGGTCCTAAACGGGAGCAAATCAGCTTCAAATGAAGGGAATATGAGCAAACTCGAATTTGCTCAACAAAAACCGAAATAAAAGTCAGAAAAATGGTCGATTTTACCTTAAATCCGGACGAAATCTAACATGCAATGATAGATTCGTGTAGAGCTCGACGATCTCTAACCGATGGCGTATAAATCACGAGAATCCGACGGATCGTTTGGGAGAAATTCTAGAGAGAAGTCAGATTGTAGAGAGAGAGAGAGAGAGAGTTCTAGTTTTCCAAACCAAGGAAATGAGGAGGTGATGCTCTATTTATAGAAAATAGAGAAAAATCAGATTTTCTACTGAATTTCCGGAATCGACCAACTTTTATTTCCATCAATCTGATTTGCATTTCAGATGCAAATAATAGCAAAGGAGTTCTAGATTTGCTATAATTGTCTTTTAGTCATATTTTTATTCATTTTAGTCCGTTTCGCCATTTTCAGTCTTTAATTTGTCAAAGAGCTGAATTTTAATTATTAACTTTATTTCAGCTAATTTGGGACAACTTTTCATAATTAATTATAACTTAAAATAATTAACTATTTAAGATTCATGATTTCGGTTAATTACTAATAATTGGATAAAATTGCTTTATTATCCAAAGTCTGATGCTGTAATTTATATTTAATAAATTACGGGCTGTTACAATCTTCCCCCGTTAAATTGATTCCGTCCTCGGAATCGACTAAAACAGGAATAACTTCGGATACTTCTGCCTAATCTGGTCTTCTCGTTCCCAAGTTTGCGCAGATCCCTTATGGTATTTCCATTGGACTAACACCATTGGAATTTCCTTGCTGCGCAATTTCGAAACCTTATGGTCGATTATACGCTCGGGCTCTTCTTCGTATCGCAACTGCTCATCTATTTGCACGTCTTTCCAAGGAATCACAGCTTCAGCGTCAGCTAAACACTTTCGAAGATTACTCACATGGAATACATCATGAATCCCAGCCATTTCGGCAGGCAGCTTTAATCTGTAGGCTTGCAATCCTATACGCTCGAGAATTTCAAAAGGACCCACAAATCGAGGGCTCAACTTCCCCCGTTTGCCGAACCTTACTATTCCTTTTCTTGGCGAGACCTTCAGCATTACTTTATCTCCAACTTCAAACGCGATTGGTTTCCGTCTTTTATCATGGTACTTCTTTTTTCTGTCTTGAGAAGTCTGAATCCGTTGCCGAATCAACTGTAGTTGGTCATGGGCTTCTTGCGGAATCGCTGGTCCAGAGATCGGGCGTTCACCTGTTTCCCTCCAACAGGTTGGAGTTCGGCATCGACGTCCGTACAAAAGTTGATATGGAGGCATACCAATAGTCGAGTGATAACTATTGTTGTAAGCAAATTCTACAAACGGAAGGTGAGTATCCCAACTTCCACCGAGATCAATCACACAGGCGCGTAACATATCTTCTAAGGTCAAAATCGTCCTCTCACTTTGCCCGTCAGTTTCTGGATGATAAGCGGTGCTCATCTTAAGTTCAGTTCCTAGTTCATTCTGAAAAGCCTTCCAAAAACGAGAAGTAAATCTGCTGTCACGGTCCGATACTATTGACAATGGCACACCATGTCTAGTCACGATTTCCTTTACGTACAATTCAGCTAACTTTTCGAGGCGTTCATCTTCACGTATGGGTAGGAAATGAGCTGACTTAGTAAGTCGATCCACTATTACCCATATAGAGTCATGATTCCGCTTTGTCCTGGGCAGCTTCGTCACAAAGTCCATGGTTATGTGGTCCCACTTCCATTCCGGGATTGGCAATGGTTGTAGTTCCCCATACGGCTTCTGATGTTCCGATTTGACTTGTAAACAAGTCATGCAATTTTCTACATATCGTCCTACGTCCTTCTTCATTCCAGGCCACCAATATTCCGTCCTCAAGTCTTGATACATTTTAGTAGAACCAGGGTGTATCGAAAATTTCGACATATGAGCTTCCGACAGAATTTGATCACGAATACCTCCTAGTCTGGGAACCCATATTCTATCCATGAACCGTCTAAGACCACGATTATCAAGGGTCAGCTGGGTCACATATGTAACCATACGTTCAGATTTCAAGTTCTCATCCCGAATGGCTTCGGTTTGAGCGGCAATAATCGACTCAGGCAAGGCAGACTCCAAAACAACTGAAGTCAAAGCATAACATCGGGTATAATGGTCTTGTCCGGTTTTGCGGCTTAGGGCATCTGCTACAATGTTTGCTTTACCTGGATGGTTAAGGATCTCACAATCATTGTCTTTAATCAATTCCATAGATCGCCTTTGACGCATATTGATACGAAACGTTGACCCGCAAGTTAAATGTAACTTGGAACCTTCGTATAGGATAGGATAGGCGTCAAAGTACCCGATAATTGGGACTCCAACACGCCTAGAGCAAGTCCTTGACCCGTTAGTTATAAGAACTAAGAACCAAAGGAATACGAGAATGCCACAAGAATGTGCTCACAATCTTGATAAGTTCTTGAACTATGAACTCTCCAACAAAGAACAAAGCTCACAAAGATGAGTAAAACTCTAAAGAAAGATATATATTTCTCAAGTGAATTGATTTGAAAGTACATAGGAAGCCATCTATTTATAGGCTTCAAAAACCAACTCAAAAGACACTAATTAAATTCAATGGATTAAAGAAGGGACTTTAATCCATGACTCTTGACATTTTGTCTTCAATTGGTAGATAATTCTAGAACTCTTAAACAAAAAAAACGGATTAGGCATTTCTAGGCCTTTATTGGACTCAAATAAACTTCTAATGGACTTCAAAATACATCCATTCTACCACTTGGGCTTAGTACTAGCCCATAATATCTCAAAGACCCAAGAAAATGCAACTTTTGGGCTTTTATGCTTCCATATTAGGATCCAATGTTTCAAGTCTAGTAACATGCTTCATCACTTGCGGTTGAGCATCGTCTTTGCATGCAGACTCTTGGATATCAACAACTAAGCTCGTAAAAACTTCTTTGATCTTCTTTGCTCGTCCTCTTGTCATTGGGCCTTCACGTATTTCCATGACATCTTTGGAATGGTTTGATGATCCTCCATCACATATTCAGCTCTTTTTGGTCAAATATATACTTCAGACTTTTGTGATCTGTATATAACTTGCATCTAGTCCCATACAGATAATGCCGCCAAATCTTCAATGCAAAGGTCACGGCTGCAAGTTCTAAATCATGCGTCGGATAATTCTTCTCATGCGCCTTTAGCTGCCTTGATGCGTAGGCAATTACTTTATCCCTTTGCATCAACACACAGCCTAATCCCATCTTAGAAGCATCACTATAGACTACAAAATCATCATTACCCTCAGGTAAGGCCAAAACCGGTGCTTCAATTAGCTTACGCTTCAAAGTCTCAAAGGCTCGATCTTGAGATTCATTCCATTCAAACTTAACTTCT
The DNA here is from genome assembly GCA_020465985.1 of Centrapalus pauciflorus. NCBI lineage: Eukaryota > Viridiplantae > Streptophyta > Magnoliopsida > Asterales > Asteraceae > Centrapalus > Centrapalus pauciflorus. Next base: position 11,669 of record JAANYP010001280.1, read on the forward strand.
TTCTTCGTCAGACTGGTTAAAGGCACCGCAATCTTGGAGAAATCACGGATAAATCTTCGGTAATAGCCCGCTAAACCCAAGAAACTCCGAACTTCAGATACGTTTTTGGGCGCTTCCCACTTCTGAACCGCATCAACCTTTGATGGATCTACGGCTATTCCCTCACCCGAGACAATATGTCCTAAAAATTGCACCTGGCGTAACCAGAATTCACATTTGGAGAATTTTGCATAGAGTCGCTCCTTTCGTAACAATTCTAGCAATTCTCGCAAATGCATCGCATGATCAGATTCAGACTTGGAGTAAATCAAGATGTCATCAATGAAGACTATCACTGATTTATCCAGCATTGGTCTACATACCCTATTCATGAGGTCCATAAATGCGGCCGGGGCATTTGTGAGACCGAACGGCATTACTAGGAATTCAAAATGGCCATATCGAGTACGAAATGCAGTCTTCGGTACGTCAGACTCAAATACTTTGAGTTGATGATATCCAGATCGGAGATCGATCTTTGAGAAATAACTAGCCCCTTGCAGTTGATCAAACAAGTCATCAATTCTAGGCAGAGGGTATCGGTTCTTAATAGTTACCTTATTTAACTCCCGATAATCGATACACATGCGAAAGGTACCATCCTTCTTCTTAACGAAAAGAACCGGAGCACCCCAAGGAGAAGTACTCGGACGAATAAACCCTTTTTCCAATAATTCCTGCAACTGACTCATCATTTCCTTCATTTCATTCGGAGCAAGACGGTAAGGGGCTTTCGCGATAGGAGCAGCACCCGGTACAAGGTCAATGTGGAATTCGATTTGGCGATCTGGTGGCAAACCAGAGATGTCATCCGGGAATACATCAGGGAATTCTTGGACTACAGGTACTTCAGATACAGTCTTTTTAACTTCTTTAGCATCTATGGCATAGGCTAAATAGGCGGTACAACCTTTGGTTAGGCACTTTCAGGCTTTCATTACAGAGATGAGACCTAAATTTCGAGTCTTTCTATCGCCATAAACATAACGTTCACTTCCTTCGGGGGTTCTAATTCTAATTATCCTTTTAGCACAAAGGATTTCAGCATTATTCGTCATAAGCCAGTCCATTCCTATAATAACATCAAATTCTCTAATCCACATCGGTATCAGGTCAACGTCCGAGGAGAGGTCATCAATCACTAGCTTACAGGAACGAAAGACTCTATTCACAGTCACAAAATTCGAGCTAGCAGTTTCTATGTCTAAGGGTGCAGGTAACATTACAGGGGCAAAATCAAACTGTTTAGCAAACTTTTCAGACACATATGACAGATTAGAGCCAGAGTCAAATAGGATTAAAGCAGGCATATCATTAACAAGAAATGTACCCGTGACGACGTCAGCAGTCTCTGTTGCCTCTTCGGCTGTCATCTGGAAAGATCTTGGCTGATTCCTCGGGGCAGAAGAACCTTTGACTGATTGCTGAGGTGAAGATGCAGGTGGAGGAACAAATCGAGGTCGGGTACAGTCTTTAGCATGGTGCCCCAACGTAATGCAGTTTCGTCAAGCCTCACTGCGCCTGGGACATTCTGACCTATCGTGACCGTTCTTTCTACAGCAGTAACATTTAACGAGCGCAGGATCGCATTTCCCTTCATGAATTTGCTTGCAGCGAGGACAAGCAGGCTTTGGCGTCGAGGTCACAGCATACGACTTAGCTTTCTTGGAAGACTGCTTATCTCCCTTCTTCGAACTTTCACTCTTCTTTTCAGCTCTCTCAGATTTTTCCTTCTTATTAGATTTAGCAATAAAAGGACATGCTCGCTCAGGATAGATTTCAAGTTCACCTACCCTAGCAATTTCAACCGCTTCGATATAACTTCTCGGTCTGCCGGACTTTACAAACTTCCGGATTTCTCGATCCAGACCATCCACAAACAAATCCCTTCTCCTTTCATCAGTATCGACAGGGTGATCAGATAATAGCGAGAGCCTGGTAAATTCCAGCTCATAGTCCGTCACGGATCTTGTACCTTGCTGAAAAGATAGCAGGGTTTTCTCCATCTGGCGCTTAACATCCTGAGGGCAGTATTTCTCCTTCAAATGAATCTTGAATTGATCCCAAGTAATGGATTTCTCCATTGCATCAGACATGGGATTAGTAATAGACTTCCACCAACGGCCAGCTCCATCTTCCAACATTCCCGTCGCAAATGTGACCTTGTCTTTTTCACCACACTTGGAGAGTTTAAACGCCTTCTCCACATTTGCAACCCAATCCATGGCTTTAACCGGATCTGATGACCCTGCAAACGTACGAGCTCCACACTTCTTGAAATCAACAAACGTACACTCACGTCCTACCTTAACGTGATGGTCAGAAGAGTCAGTCTCACTTTCATCAGATGACACATGCCTATGTTTCCTCTTTCGGTCTTTCTTGGGCTTCGCTACCATCTCTTCCTTATACTTCAGTTCTAACTCCTGCAACTTAAGCTCTCGCAACCTAAGTTCTTCTTCACGGCGCTTAAAGTCAATTTCTCGCTGGTCTTCCTCACCAGATTGCATCACCGCTTTACCCTTAGTAAGCAAGTCTCTAATTTCTTTAAATCGGTCTTCAACCGCCATATCAGTCTGTAATCGATTCCTATCCATCATAAGCTGCATCTGCCTACGGTTATCCTCATTCAACTTATGAACGAGGTCAATCAATTGAGCCTGCTGAGGAGGCACAGGGGTGGCAGTACTGCTTGAGTCATTAGCAGTATTTTCAGGGTCAGTGCCTAAGTCCTCTACATGAACAGATTCTTTGTGTTGATCAGCTGCAGCATCAGCAGCTTTATCAACCTTTGAGGAACCGGCAACAGTCGAATTCTTATCAGCAGCCATTGGCTGAAAATATAAAGGAAATAGCTATTATTTCCTGATTCAAATAAGCACAGTTCGAGTCATAATTCCTACGTCAGATAATCACATCTAAATTTATAGATATAAAGGCAGTCAGTCAGGCTGGCACAGAGTCAAGTCAAAGTCAAGTCAGTATCAAGCAGTCAATCCCTCCCCCATCCTATCAGTCATCATTTGCCTATCTTAGGTCAAGTTGTGTGGGTAGTCCTTTACTAATTAGGTTACCCTAGGCCTCGATGACTTGTTCGGGAATTCAGAGTCACATAGGCCATACCATACCAGTAGTTTAAGTATCGGGTGGCCAATCCGATGATTAAACTGCTGCTCTGATACCAACTTTGTAACATCCAAGTTTCCACAAACAGTACACGTCATAATATTTCATTTCATTAAGTAATAAATATTACTAATTGTTTGATACCACAAGTCCATCAGCATGAATACTTAATTACAACAATAAGTTAAAGATCAAATGGTGGTCTAAACTAGCTTCTAAATCTTCAATCAGAGTGCGGAAGACTGAACAAGCTACCCGAGACCGCATCATCATTCCAAAATAGGCGTCAACAATAGTCCAAAAGTCTGCTATTCATCAATGTCCAGATTCACTTAGCCTGGGACGAACTATGATGAGAACCTGTCCAGGGACCGAGATGACGAAGATCCGTTAAGGTGGAAGATCGGACCTATCACAAGATCAAAATCCAAGATGTTCCAGGATGCTCTCAATGGAATGATTAAATATTGTCGGAATCAAGCTCCCGTTTGTTCGCAAAACAACCAAGCACGCTTCCTAATGTTGATCCAAGTTGAAGACTAATATTAGTCCAAGTTTTGGAGCCCAAGTTCTCACTTTAATCCACAAAAGCCCAAAAATAAATAAAATTCGGCCAAGCCCACCCATGTGCATTGTTTTGGCCATAACTTCCTCATTTTAAGCCCAATTTGAGTGAAATAAAAGCCCACTTCAACCTTAGCCTTTTTCCTATATTTTCAAGAATAAAAAGGGCCCAAAATATGTCCTTAGCCACATCCATGAATCTGCCCATAAAGGTGTCCATGTTAAAGAACTTGTCAAAGATTAAATTCAAGGCATTTTGAAGGTTTTCTCAACATTATGGTCATTTACTTGGAGGAGATAAAGAGATAGAAGTTACTTGCATGATTAATACCTACTAGAAGCTTCAAGTGGTGAAATGTCAATAATGCCCTTTTGATAAGTAGTCTTGCTTATTTGATAGCTTATCGTGATAGCTTGTGCAACTTATCTAGATAAGTAGTTGGTCTTATATTTTCTCCTAAATAGGCACTCAATGTAACCATTTCAATCATCCTTCATTTTGAGTAAAATTGTGAGTTTTTAACTCTTATTGTTCCTTACGAACTTTCAGAACTTATCGAGTGTTTTAGCTTGTGGCGTTCGAAACTTATCAATCAACTTGGTGGGGTTGATTGTGGCGTTCTCTATACCAAAGTTCTTGCCTCGTATATAGGCAACGGGTCGCGGTTCCACTTATACCAAGGTTCTTGTCTTGTTTATAGACAATGGGTCGCGGTCCTATCCAAGTTACTTGAAACAACCATTAGAACGATCGGGCAATCGTGATCTATCACACATTCCTCGGGTGAGATCACATCACACATTCCTCGGGTGAGATCAAATGGTGGTCTAAACTAGCTTCTAAATCTTCAATCAGAGTGCGGAAGACTGAACAAGCTACCCGAGACCGCATCATCATTCCAAAATAGGCGTCAACAATAGTCCAAAAGTCTGCTATTCATCAATGTCCAGATTCACTTAGCCTGGGACGAACTACCTGCTATGGTCTTGCCTTTACCACACTTGGAGAGTTTAAACGCCTTCTCCACATTTGCAACCCAATCCATGGCTTTAACCGGATCTGATGACCCTGCAAACGTACGAGCTCCACACTTCTTGAAATCAACAAACGTACACTCACGTCCTACCTTAACGTGATGGTCAGAAGAGTCAGTCTCACTTTCATCAGATGACACATGCCTATGTTTCCTCTTTCGGTCTTTCTTGGGCTTCGCTACCATCTCTTCCTTATACTTCAGTTCTAACTCCTGCAACTTAAGCTCTCGCAACCTAAGTTCTTCTTCACGGCGCTTAAAGTCAATTTCTCGCTGGTCTTCCTCACCAGATTGCATCACCGCTTTACCCTTAGTAAGCAAGTCTCTAATTTCTTTAAATCGGTCTTCAACCGCCATATCAGTCTGCAATCGATTCCTATCCATCATAAGCTGCATCTGTCTACGATTATCCTCATTCAACTTATGAACGAGATCTATCAACTGAGCCTGCTGAGGAGGCACAGGGGTGGCAGTACTGCTTGAGTCATTAGCAGTATTTTCAGGGTCAGTGCCTAAATCCTCTACATGAACAGATTCTTTGTGTTGATCAGCTGCAGCATCAGCAGCTTTACCAACAGTCGAGGTACCAGCAACATTTGGATTCTTATCAGCCATTGGCTGAAAATATAAAGGAAATAACTATTATTTCCTGATTCAATTAAGCACATATCGAGTCATAATACCTACTTCAGATAATCATATCTAAATTCATAGATATGAAGGCAGTCAGTCAGGCTCACAAGTCAAGTCAAAGTCAAGTCAGTATCAAGCAGTCAATCCCTCCCCCATCCTATCAGTCATCATTTGCCTATCTTTGGTCAAGTTGTGTGGGTAGTCCTTTACTAATTAAGTTACCCTAGGTCTCGGTGACTTGTTCGGGAATTCAGAGTCACATAGTCCATACCATACCAGTAGTTTAAGTATCGGGTGGCCAATCCGATGATTAAACTGCTGCTCTGATACCAACTTTGTAACATCCAAGTTTCCACAAACAGTACACGTCATAATATTTCATTTCATTAAGTAATAAATATTACTAATTGTTTGATACCACAAGTCCATCAGCATGAATACTTAATTACAACAATAAGTTAAAGATCAAATGGTGGTCTAAACTAGCTTCTAAATCTTCAATCAGAGTGCGGAAGACTGAACAAGCTACCCGAGACCGCATCATCATTCCAAAATAGGCGTCAACAATAGTCCAAAAGTCTGCTATTCATCAATGTCCAGATTCACTTAGCCTGGGACGAACTACCTGCTATGGTCTTGCCTTTATCAGCTTTTCCTGTAAAAGAGTTGTCATGACAGAGTAAGCTAACATAGCTTAGTGAGTAAACAGAGTTCCATTAGTTACCACACACATATAACATACTATCAGCTCCTGTCGGCAAGTCACTACGTCAGAGACGGCAAAAAGGTTGGGAGACAACCCAGTCAGTATTCCCATGTGTAAGGCCGAAGCCCTACGGGAAGTGTATGGAAACAAGTCAAATAGGAAAGGAATCTGCAGAATTCCCTCCTGTGAATGGAGATCTCACATTCGGTCCTGTCGGATAATGCAGTATGCAGCGGCAAGTATATCAACAGTCAAGTAAGCAGTAAGCATGATAAGTATTTACATAAAATGTAAAAGTGAACATGCAATCAAGGCAATTCAAGTGTCTAGCTTCAGTAATGTCAAAAGTACGTTTCTATGATACAATATAGTATTAAAGAAACATGCAGCAACAATCGGAAGTTTCCATACAGTCGATGACATTCACCAATAAGTATCGAAATATATGCAAGTAATTAATGAAATCTGTCACTCACAGTGGTCCGTAGTCAGATAATGCTTAACGAATTAAGCGGTTCAGTTTACTCTGTCAAATCGGCGGTTTCCTGCAGTTCAGTTTCAAGTCTGGCATATTAATGTCAAGTCTGTAACATGATCTATCCATATAACCCTAGTTATATAATTAGGTTATTGTCAATTCTGGCTGTCGAGTCTGAGGTAGTTCCTATCGTCCCAAGGTGAGTCTATTCTTATCAGATTAATACGATTCATCTAATTACAGATGTGTGGCCTTGAAACAAAGCCAATCGTATTACTTAGCAAGTTGAACAGGACATACACATTCTAAGGGTTCGTACAGAGTCTGTTAATTCATTTGTGCATAAAATAGATATGCAACTTGAACTTGTGAGTTTTATCATAATCATATTATACTTTTAATTACAATAGGTTGTTTAATAACTTAATCTGATTTAGGAATTAATCTTTGGCTAGGAACATGATCAAATTCGAATAAAAGGGAATAGATTCGAGCAAGATAAATTCATATATGGATGGTCAGATTCGAAATAGGGGCCCTTCGAATCTAATGGATAGATTCGAGACATACACATGGAGATTAGGTTCGAACTAAGGATACAAACTCGAAACACCTACTAGGTTCGAAGCAGCCACCTAGATTCGAAGCACACTACTTAGATTCGAAGATAGTACAATCGAAATGCTTAGATTCGAATCAAATAGATTCGAAATGAGATGGTTTTGAAAGGAGATAGATTCGAGACTCATATACATTCGAATCACATGAATAACTCGAGTTTGTTCTACTTGTTCAACGGTTTTCCAGGTTTTATCATCTTAATATGAACATAAATGATGGAAAAGTAGTTACTAACCTTCGTCCAAGCTATATCCTTCGACTATAGACGATTTCCAAGCAAAAACAGGTCCTAAACGGGAGCAAATCAGCTTCAAATGAAGGGAATATGAGCAAACTCGAATTTGCTCAACAAAAACCGAAATAAAAGTCAGAAAAATGGTCGATTTTACCTTAAATCCGGACGAAATCTAACATGCAATGATAGATTCGTGTAGAGCTCGACGATCTCTAACCGATGGCGTATAAATCACGAGAATCCGACGGATCGTTTGGGAGAAATTCTAGAGAGAAGTCAGATTGTAGAGAGAGAGAGAGAGAGTTCTAGTTTTCCAAACCAAGGAAATGAGGAGGTGATGCTCTATTTATAGAAAATAGAGAAAAATCAGATTTTCTACTGAATTTCCGGAATCGACCAACTTTTATTTCCATCAATCTGATTTGCATTTCAGATGCAAATAATAGCAAATGAGTTCTAGATTTGCTATAATTGTCTTTTAGTCATATTTTTATTCATTTTAGTCCGTTTCGCCATTTTCAGTCTTTAATTTGTCAAATAGCTGAATTTTAATTATTAACTTTATTTCAGCTAATTTGGGACAACTTTTCATAATTAATTATAACTTAAAATAATTAACTATTTAAGATTCATGATTTCGGTTAATTACTAATAATTGGATAAAATTGCTTTATTATCCAAAGTCTGATGCTGTAATTTATATTTAATAAATTACGGGCTGTTACATTGTTCCTTGATTACTTAGTCGTATGTTAGGAACGTATGATAGACACTGCTGAAACTGGACAATTGCTGCTGCATGTTTCCCTTGATTACTTGCATTGCTCAGGACTGCTGTGAGTGACAGATTTGTAACATCCAAGTTACCACAAACAGTACACGTCATAAAATTTCATTTCATTAAGTAATAAATATTACTAATTGTTTGATACCACAGGTCCATCTGCCTGAATTCTTAATTACAACAATATATTAAAGATTAATGGTGGTCTAAACTAGCTTCTAAATCTTCAATCAGAGTGCGGAAGACTGAACAAGCTACCCGAGACCGCATCATCTTTTCAAAATAGGCGTCATCAAAAGTCCAAAAGTCTGCTATTCATCAAAGTCCAGATTCACTTAGCCTGGGACGAACTACCTGCTATGGTCTTGCCTTTATCAGCTTTTCCTGAAAAAGAGTTGTCATGACAGAGTAAGCTAACAATGCTTAGTGAGTAAACAGAGTTCCATTAGTTACCACACACATATAACATACTATCAGCTCCTGTCGGCAAGTCACTACGTCAGAGACGGCAAAAAGGTTGGGAGACAACCCAGTTTGTATTCCCCTGTGTAAGGCCGAAGCCCTACGGGAAATGTATGGAAACAAGTCAAATAGGAAAGGAATCTGCAGAATTCCCTCCTGTGAATGGAGATCTCACATTCGGTCCTGTCGGATAATGCAGTATGCAGCGGCAAGTATATCAACAGTCAAGTAAGCAGTAAGCATGATAAGTATTTACATAAAATGTAAAAGTGAACATGCAATCAAGGCAATTCAAGTGTCTAGCTTCAGTAATGTCAAAAGTACGTTTCTATGATACAATATAGTATTAAAGAAACATGCAGCAACAATCGGGAGTTTCCATACAGTCGATGACATTCACCAATAAGTATCGAAATATATGCAAGTAATTAATGAAATCTGTCACTCACAGTGGTCCGTAGTCAGATAATGCTTAATGAATTAAGCGGTTCAGTTTACTCTGTCAAATCGGCGGTTTCCTGCAGTTCAGTTTCAAGTCTGGCATATTAATGTCAAGTCTGTGACATAATCTATATAACCCTAGCTATATATTCAGGTTATTGTCAATTCTGGCTGTCGAGTCTGAGGTAGTTCCTATCGTCCCAAGGTGAGTCTATTCTTATCAGATTAATACGATCCATCTAATTACAGATGTGTGGCCTTGAAACAAAGCCAATCGTATTACTTAGCAAGGTGAATAGGACATACACATTCTAAGGGTTCGTACAGAGTCTGTTAATTCATTTGTGCATAAAATAGATATGCAACTTGAACTTGTGAGTTTTATCATAATCATATTATACTTTTAATTACAATAGGTTGTTTAATAACTTAATCTGATTTAGGAATTAATCTTAGGTTTGGAACAAGAACCAGATTTGATTATGGCAAATTCATATAGGAATAGGCAGATTCGAGAGGGGGACCCTTCGAATCTAATGGGTAGATTCGAGACCCACATAAAAGAGATTGGGTTCGAACTATGCATAGACTCGAAAGCCCACACAGATTCGAAGCAACCAATTTTCGATTCTAGGAATTAGATTCGAAGCTAATAGATTCTAAGGCATGCACAGACTCGAACAAGGGACATAAACTAGAAATATACACATAGAGTCGAAGCACATCTCGAGTCTAGGGGGGGACAGATTCGAATTCATAGATTCGAAACCATACAATTCGAGTCTAGTGAATTCGAGTCTGTTCATGGATCTCTCGAGTTTGTTCTTCTAGTTCATCGTTTTTTCCAGGTTTTAACAACTAAATATGAACATAAATGATAGAGAAATGGTTACTAACCTTCGTCCAAGATATATCCTTTGACTATGGATGATTTCCAAGCAAGAACAAGTCCTAAACAAGAGTAAATCAGCTTTGAATGAAGGGGATTTGAGCAAACTCGAATTTTATCCTCAAAGCCGAACTAAAAGTCAGAAAAAGGGTCGATTTTACCTTAAATCCGGATGAAATCTAACATGCAATGATAGATTCGTGTAGAGCTCGACGATCTCTAACCGATGGCGTATAAATCACGAGAATCCGACGGATCGTTTAGGAGAAATGCTAGAGAGAAGGTGAAGTCTTAGAGAGAGAGAGAGAGAGAGAGAGAGAGAGAGAGAGAGAGTGATACGAAACGTTGACCCGCAAGTTAAATGTAACTTGGAACCTTCGTATAGGATAGGATAGGCGTCAAAGTACCCGATAATTGGGACTCCAACACGCCTAGAGCAAGTCCTTGACCCGTTAGTTATAAGAACTAAGAACCAAAGGAATACGAGAACGCCACAAGAATGTGCTCACAATCTTGATAAGTTCTTGAACTATGAACTCTCCAACAAAGAACAAAGCTCACAAAGATGAGTAAAACTCTAAAGAAAGATATATATTTCTCAATTGAATTGATTTGAAAGTACATAGGAAGCCATCTATTTATAGGCTTCAAAAACCAACTCAAAAGACACTAATTAAATTCAATGGATTAAAGAAGGGACTTTAATCCATGACTCTTGACATTTTGTCTTCAATTGGTAGATAATTCTAGAACTCTTAAACAAAAAAAACGGATTAGGCATTTCTAGGCCTTTATTGGACTCAAATAAACTTCTAATGGACTTCAAAATACATCCATTCTACCACTTGGGCTTAGTACTAGCCCATAATATCTCAAAGACCCAAGAAAATGCAACTTTTGGGCTTTTATGCTTCCATATTAGGATCCAATGTTTCAAGTCTAGTAACATGCTTCATCACTTGCGGTTGAGCATCGTCTTTGCATGCAGACTCTTGGATATCAAAAACTAAGCTCGTAAAAACTTCTTTGATCTTCTTTGCTCGTCCTCTTGTCATTGGGCCTTCACGTATTTCCATGACATCTTTGGAATGGTTTGATGATCCTCCATCATTCTCTCCCCCTTGAAAAGGATTCGTCCACGAATCATCACCTACATCAAAAGGAGACAAGTCAGAAACATTGAATGTTGAACTAACTTGATACTCACCTGGAAGATCTAGCTTGTAAGAATTGTCGTTGATCCTTTCGAGCACTTGAAATGGTCCATCTCCTCTAGGTTGCAATTTGGATCTTCGTTTGGTTGGAAATCTATCTTTTCTCAGGTGCAGCCATACCCAATCTCCAGCTTCAAACACTATCTTTTTCCTGCCTTTGTTTGCTTGTTTTGTGTATTGTTCTGTCCTTTTCTCAATATTGAGTCTTACCTTTTCGTGTAATTGCTTCACGAATTCTGCCTTCCGCTTTCCATCTAAACTGGATCGTTCTTCGATGGGAAGAGGAACAAGGTCAAGAGGACTCAATGGATTGAATCCGTAAACAACTTCAAAAGGAGAAAATTTAGTAGCAGAATGAACACTCCTGTTGTAAGCAAACTCTGCAAAAGGCAAACAATTCTCCCAAGTTCTCAAGTTCTTCGGAATAATCATTCGAAGTAATTGGGACAAGGTTCGATTAACCACTTCCGTTTGCCCATCGGTTTGGGGGTGACTTGTGGTAGAAAACAAAAGTTTGGTACCCAACTTACTCCAAAGAACACGCCAGAAATGACTCAGAAACTTGACATCCCTATCACTTACTATGGTCCGCGGCACACCATGCACACGAACAATCTCTTTGAAAAACAAGTCTGCAACATGTGAAGCATCGTCAGTCTTCTTACACGCAATGAAGTGTGCCATCTTAGAGAATCGATCAACCACCACAAACACAGAATCATGACCATTCTTTGTTCTAGGCAACCCAATCACAAAGTCCATGGAGATGTCAACCCATGGTTGCTGAGGAATTGGCAGTGGCATATACAAACCATGAGGCTTGGATTTTGACTTGGCTTGTTTACATGGCACACATTTTTCACAGATCTTCATAACATCTTCTCTCATCTTAGGCCAATAGAAATGTTCCTTCAAAATATCCAATGTCTTCTCGACACCAAAATGGCCCATCAACCCTCCACCATGAGCCTCACGTACAAATAGCTCCCGTATAGAACACTTTGGAATGCATAACTTGTTTTCTTTAAACAAATAACCATCATGCCTATAAAACTTATCAAATGAAGCATGTTCACAAGCAGCGTATAAGGAAGAAAATTCAGAATCATCTTTGTACATTTCTTTAAGTGATCCAAACCCAAGAAGCTTAGAACTTAATGTGGTGATAAGAGTATGACGTCTAGACAATGCATCAGCCACAATGTTTTCTTTACCCTTTTTGTATTTGATCACATAAGGAAATGACTCAATGAATTCAACCCATTTGATATGCCTCCTACTCAAATTAGCTTGCCCCTTAAGGTACTTAAGAGACTCATGATCCATATGAACCACAAATTCCTTAGGCCTTAAGTAATGCTGCCATGTTTGCAAAGATCTAACCAATGCATAAAGCTCTTTTTCATAAGTGGAATAATTCAAGTGAGCCCCCTTTAATTTTTCACTAAAATATGCAATTGGTCTACCTTCTTGAATCAAAACAGCCCCAATACCCACCCCGGATGCATCACACTCAAGTTCAAACATTTTATTAAAATTAGGCAATGCAAGAATAGGAGTAGATGTCAACCTTTCTTTCAGTAAATTGAATGCAGCTTCTTGCCTTTCTCCCCAGTGAAAACTAACTTCCTTCTTCACAAGCTCATTAAGGGGGGCAGCTATGGTACTGAAGTCACGAACAAACCTTCGATAGAAACTTGCAAGCCCATGGAAGCTTCTAACTTGGGACACTGTTGTTGGAGTTGGCCATTCTTTGATTGCCTTGACCTTCTCGTCATCCACCTCAATCCCCTGGCCACTTACAACAAAACCAAGAAAAACAACCTTATCCATGCAAAATGTGCACTTCTTTAAGTTAGCAAATAATGACTCTTTTCTTAAAGTTTCCAAAACAATACGCAAATGTTCCAAGTGAACTTCAACATTAATGCTATAAATCAGGATATCATCAAAATAGACCACGACAAACTTACCAATGTACTCTCGTAAAACATGATTCATTAACCTCATGAATGTACTCGGAGCATTAGTTAGTCCAAAGGGCATAACTAACCACTCATACAAACCAAACTTTGTTTTAAAAGCTGTTTTCCATTCATCACCTTCATTAATTCGAATTTGATGATAGCCACTTTTCAAATCAATTTTTGAGAAGATCTTAGCACCATGCAACTCATCCAACATATCATCTAACCTTGGAATAGGGTAGCGATACTTTACCGTTATTTTGTTGATGGCTCTACAGTCCATACACATTCTCCATTCACCTGACTTCTTGGGTACCACAATGACCGGTACAGCACATGGACTCATGGATTCTCGAATTCTTCCTCTTGAAAGCAAATCCTCCACTTGCCTTTGGATTTCTCGTGTCTCCTCGGGATTAGCTCTATAGGCTGGACGGTTTGGTAGAGCAGCCCCTGGAATGAAATCAATGCGATGCTCGATCCCTCGTAAAGGTGGTAAACCACTTGGTTCTTCCTTTGGGAAGACATCTTGGTATTCCTGCAAAATATTCACAACAAAACTTGGCGGATTGTTGGTTAGTTTTTCAGCATATGTACAAGCTTCCTTGAATACCAACACTATCACTCTTTTTTTTTCGTCAATCGCTCTCTTAACTTCACTCGTTTTTGCAAAGAAATTCTTCTTGACACACTCTCTTTTTTCATCATCATTTGTCTCACTTTTCTCACCCTCAACACTCTTTGCTTTATTTTTACTGCTCATTTTTTTCTCTTTGCACTCATTATTTTTCCTCTCATCCTCCCAAGCTCGCCTTGAAGTGATCATTTTAATTTGGTCCTCCTGCACTTGTTGTGGGGTTAGGGAGACAAGAACTACTTTCTTTTCATGATCTTTAAGCATATATTGATTAAGAAAGCCATCATAGATAACTTTCCTATCAAATTGCCAAGGTCTACCAAGTAGTATATGACTTACTTGCATTGGAACCACGTCACACATCACTTCGTCTTTGTAATTTCCGATGGAAAATGTGATCAAGGCCTGTTTAGTCACTTTCACTTCGCCACATTCATTCAACCATTGAAGCTTATATGGGTGTGGATGCTTCAACGTGCGCAAATTCAGCTTCTCAATTACCTCGTTACTCACAACATTGGTACAACTCCCACCATCAATAATGAGGCTACATACTTTACCTTGCACCAAACATCGCGTATGGAAGATATTTTCTCGTTGTTGTGTGTCTTCCACCTTGGCTTGTATGTTTAAAACTTTCTTGACCACCAAGAGCTCTCCGCTTTCTGCCTCGGTTTGCTCCAAGTCCTCTTCATCATCCGAAACATCCTCATTTTCATTTTCAGACTCTATTTCACCACTTTCATGAAGAAGCATAACTTTTTTGTTTGGGCATTGTGAAGCAATGTGCCCCACACCTAGACAACGAAAACATTTAATTTCACGAGTTCGTGTAGGGGTAGAAACGATACCTTTGCCTTTGCCCATTTCCCTACCTTTTGTGGCATCATCTTGGTTCTTTAAAGGTGTAGAAAAGGTACCTTTAGATGTCTCCCCTTTTGGCCTATGAGAATATTGAGAGTTGGACGTACTTCCCTTAGAAAAACTATTTCTTCTCCTCAATTGTCTTTCAACTTTCATGGCCGTATGAACCATCTCTTCAAGGTCTAAACAATATTGCAACTCCACGACATTAGAAATATCTTGATTCAAGCCACTCAAGAATCTTGCCATTGTTGCTTCCCTATCTTCTTCAATATTTGCTCTAATCATGGCAATCTCCATCTCTTTGTAATAATCATCCACAGACTTTGCTCCCTGATTCAAAGATTGTAATTTGCGATACAAGTCTCGAAAATAGTTAGAGGGAACAAACCTTTTACGCATAACAGCCTTCATTTCAACCCATGTAGAAATAGGCCTTTCTCCATTTCTTCTTCGGTTGGTGACTAATTGATCCCACCATACTATAGCGTAATCTGTGAATTCAATTGCTGCTACTTTCACCTTTTGATCCTCGCGATAATTATTACATGCAAAAATCAGTTCAACCTTTTTTTCCCAGTCCAAATACGCTTCTGGATCACTCTTTCCTTGAAATTGTGGAATTCTCATCTTAATGTTGTTGAGTCCTCTATTAGCACCATGGTTTCTTCTATGCCTCCTTCTTTCAGATCCTCTATCCCATTCATCATTTTGAGCGTCATCTTCATGATTTTCATCAGAAACTTGTGATGGTGGTGGAGCATGAGGTCCACGTGCCTCCAATCTATCCATTCTTTCATGGATTTGATTAAACTCGTCAGTCATTAAACGTCGCATTTCGGTCATGAGAGCTTGGACTTGAAGGTTAGGGAGGGGTTGATTATCTTCCATCTTTTAATCTGTAAAATCAAGAGTAAAATATTTCCTCTCCTCACTCCCTTACGTGTTTCACTCAAGAGATGTCACTCAACGCTCGTGTCTCACACAAGAAATAATCGGCTTTTACCCTCAAGTTTTCTCACAACTCAATGCCTTTTACCTCTCTATTCCTTGTGGAGCTCAATTGGTAAAAGAACAAATCAAATTAGAGCACAAAACTGAAAGTGTTCAAGAAAATCCTTTAGAACTTAATTTGATACCAACGAGTGTAGAACTTTTAAAGAAGATGGGATAAACAAAAAAAAATAGTAAGGTGAGGAGAAACAAAGTACTAAACAATGAGAAGAAGTTGGAACAAAAATGATATAGAAGATAAATTATTGATTTTCAAGCACACGTGTTCATATAAACTTCTTTTATTTAATTTTTTTTTTTGCAACCTTTTTCTTTAATTTTTTTTTGCTGCACTTTTTTTATGCTTTTTTTTTGTTGCACTTTTTTTTATTCTTATTTCGCTCTTCTTCTTTTTTTTTTTTTTGCTCTTTT
>JAANYP010001280.1:29797-80160 GCA_020465985.1 Centrapalus pauciflorus
AAGCCCAAGTGGTAGAATGGATGTATTTTGAAGTCCATTAGAAGTTTATTTGAGTCCAATAAAGGCCTAATCCGTTTTTTTAGTTTAAGAGTTCTAGAATTATCTACCAATTGATGACAAAATGTCTAGAGTCATGGATTAAAGTCCCTTCTTTAATCCATTGAATTTAATTAGTGTCTTTTGAGTTGGTTTTTGAAGCCTATAAATAGATTGCCTTTATAGGCTTCAAAAACCATACTCATGTAACATAGTCAAACTTCACTAATCTCATTTGAAATTATCATTAGAGATTTATATACAGTTTACTTATAGGAGATCTTTACTACATCCTCATGGTGACCTCTTTATCCTTGTTGTTCGTGAGAGTTTCATTGTTCAGAACTTACAAATATTTAGAGCACATTCTATGTGGCCGTTCTCGTATTCCTTTTGAGCTTCTTAGTTCTCTATAACTAAGAGGGGTCAAGAGACTGCTCTAGGCGTGTGGAGGTCCACAAATTATCGGGTACTTGGAATGCCTATCTTATCCTATACGAAGGTTCCAAGTTACATTTAACTTGCGGGTCAACGTTTCGTATCAAGGTACAAGCAGCAGCACATGTTTCCATACAAGCCAGTAACAATCACCAATATGTACCGAGACATATGCAAGTAAGTAATGCAATCTTGTCACTCACAGTGGTCCTGAGCAACGCAAGTAATCAAGGAAAATGCAGCAGTCGTTGTCCAGTTTCAGCAGTGTCTATCGTAAGTTCCTAAGATACAATTAAGTAACCAATGAACAAGCAGCAGCAGATGTTTCCATACAAGTCAGTTGCAATCACCAATAAGTACCGAAACATATGCAAGTAAGTAATGCAATCTGTCACTCACAGCGGTCCTGAGCAATGCAAGTATTCAAGGAACCTGCAGCAGCAGTTGTCTAGTTTTAACATTGTCTATCCTACGTTCCTAACATACAATTAAGTAATCAAGGAACAAACAGCAGCACATGTTTCCATACAAGCCAGTAACTATCACCAATATGTACCGAAACATATGCAAGTAAGTAATGCAATCTTGTCACTCACAGCGATCCTGAGCAACGCAAGTAATCAAGGAAAATACAGCAGCAGTTGTCCAGTTTCAGCAATGTCTATCATAAGTTCCTAACATACAATTAAGTAACGAATGAACAAGCAGCAGCGGATGTTTCCATACAAGTCAGTTGCAATCACCAATAAGTACCGACACATATGCAAGTAAGTAATGCAATCTGTCACTCACGCCGATCCTGAGCAATGCAAGTAATCAATGAACCTGCAGCAGCAGTTGTCTAGTTTTTAAAGTGTCTATCCTACGTTGCTAACATACAATTAAATAATCAAAGAACAAGCAGCAGCACATGTTTCCATACAAGCCAGTAACAATCACCAATATGTACCGAACATATGCTTGTAAGTAGTGGAATCTTGTCACTCACAGTGGTCCTGAGCAATGCAAGTAATCAAGGAAAATGCAGCAGCAGTTGTCCAGTTTCAGCAGTGTCTATCATAAGTTCCTAACATACAATTAAGTAACCAATGAACAAGCAGCAGCAGATGTTTCCATACAAGTCAGTTGCAATCACCAATAAGTACCGAAACTTATGCAAGTAAGTATTTCAATCTGTCACTCACAGCGGTCCTGAGCGATGCAAGTAATCAAGGTAAATGCAGCAGCAGTAGTTCAGTTTCAGCAGTGTCTATCTTACGTTCCTAGCATACAATTAAATAATCAAGGAACAAGCAGCAGCAGATATTTCCATACAAGTCAGTAACAATCACCAATAAGTACCGAAACATATGCAAGTAAGTAATGCAATCTGTCATTCACAGCGGTCCTGAGCAATGCAAGTAATCAAGGAACATGCAGAAGCCGTTGTCCAGTTTCAGCAGTGTCTATCATAAGTTCCTAACATACAATTAGGTAACCAATGAACAAGCAGCAGCATATGTTTCCATACAAGTCAGTCGCAATCACCAATATGTACTGAAGCATATGCAAGTAAGTAATGCAATCTTGTCACTCACAGCGGTCCTGAGCAATGCAGGTAATCAAGGAAAATGCAGCCGCAGTTGTCCAGTTTCATCAGTGTCTATCATAAGTTCCTAACATACAATTAAGTAACCAAGGAAACAAGCAGCAGCACATGTTTCCATACAAGCCAGTAACAATCACCAATATGTACCGAAACACATGCAAGTAAGTAATGCAATCTTGTCACTCACAGTGGTCCTGAGCAACGCAAGTAATCAAGGAAAATGCAGCAGCAGTTGTCAAGTTTCAGCAGTGTCTATCGTAAGTTCCTAAGATACAATTAAGTAACCAATGAACAAGCAGCAGCAGATGTTTCCATACAAGTCAGTTGCAATCACCAATAAGTACCGAAACATATGCAAGTAAGTAATGCAATCTGTCACTCACAGCGGTCCTGAGCAATGCAAGTATTCAAGGAACCTGCAGCAGCAGTTGTCTAGTTTTAACATTGTCTATCCTACGTTCCTAACATACAATTAAGTAATCAAGGAACAAGCAGCAGCACATGTTTCTATACAAGCCAGTAACAATCACCAATATGTACCGAAACATATGCAAGTAAGTAACGCAATCTTGTCACTCACAGCGGTCCTGAGCAACGCAAGTAATCAAGGAAAATGCAGCAGCAGTTGTCCAGTTTCAGCAATGTCTATCATAAGTTCCTAACATACAATTAAGTAACGAATGAACAAGCAGCAGCGGATGTTTCCATACAAGTCAGTTGCAATCACCAATAAGTACCGACACATATGCAAGTAAGTAATGCAATCTGTCACTCACAGCGATCCTGAGCAATGCAAGTAATCAATGAACCTGCAGCAGCAGTTGTCTAGTTTTAACAGTGTCTATCCTACGTTGCTAACATACAATTAAATAAACAAAGAACAAGCAGCAGCACATGTTTCCATACAAGCCAGTAACAATCACCAATATGTACCGAAACATATGCTTGTAAGTAGTGCAATCTTGTCACTCGCAGCGGTCCTGAGCAATGCAAGTAATCAAGGAAAATGCAGCAGCAGTTGTCCAGTTTCAGCAGTGTCTATCATAAGTTCCTAACATACAATTAAGTAACCAATGAACAAGCAGCAGCAGATGTTTCCATACAAGTCAGTTGCAATCACCAATAAGTACCGAAACTTATGCAAGTAAGTAATGCAATCTGTCACTCACAGCGGTCCTGAGCGATGCAAGTAATCAAGGTAAATGCAGCAGCAGTAGTTCAGTTTCAGCAGTGTCTATCTTACGTTCCTAGCATACAATTAAATAATTAAGGAACAAGCAGCAGCTGATATTTCCATACAAGTCAGTAACAATCACCAATAAGTACCGAAACATATGCAAGTAAGTAACGCAATCTGTCATTCACAGCGGTCCTGAGCAATGCAAGTAATCAAGGAACATGCAGAAGCCGTTGTCCAGTTTCAGCAGTGTCTATCATAAGTTCCTAACATACAATTAAGTAACCAATGAACAAGCAGCAGCATATGTTTCCATACAAGTCAGTCGCAATCACCAATAAGTACCGAAACATACGCAAGTAAGTAATGAAATCTGTCACTCACAGCGGTCCTGAGCAATGCAAGTATTCAAGGAACCTGCAGCAGCAGTTGTCTAGTTTTAACAGTGTCTATCCTACGTTCCTAACATACAATTAAGTAATCAAGGAACAAGCAGCGGCACATGTTTCCATACAAGCCAGTAACAATCAACAATATGTACTGAAACATATGCAAGTAAGTAATGCAATCTTGTCACTCACAGCGGTCCTGAGCGACGCAAGTAATCAAGGAAAATGCAGAAGCAGTTGTCCGGTTTCAGCAGTGTCTATCATAAGTTCCTAACATACAATTAAGTAACCAATGAACAAGCAGCAGCAGATGTTTCCATACAAGTCAGTTGCAATCACCAATAAGTACCGAAACATATGCAAGTAAGTAATGCAATCTGTCACTCACAGCGGTCCTGAGCGATGCAAGTAATCAAGGAACATGCAGAAGCAGTTGTCCGGTTTCAGCATTGTCTATCTTACGTTCCTAGCATACAACTAAGTAACCAATGAATAAGCAGCAGCAGATATTTCCGTACAAGTCAGTAACAATCACCAATAAGTACCTAAACATATGAAAGTAAGTAATGCAATCTGTCACTCACAACGGTCCTGAGCAATGCAAGTAATCAAGGAACCTGCAGCAGCAGTTGTCTAGTTTTAACAGTGTCTATCCTACGTTCCTAACATACAATTAAGTAATCAAGGAACAAGCAGCAGCACATGTTTCCATACAAGCCAGTAACAATCACCAATATGTACTGAAGCATATGCAAGTAAGTAATGCAATCTTGTCACTCACAGCGGTCCTGAGCAATGCAGGTAATCAAGGAAAATGCAGCCGTAGTTGTCCAGTTTCATCAGTGTCTATCATAAGTTCCTAACATACAATTAAGTAACCAAGGAAACAAGCAGCAGCACATGTTTCCATACAAGCCAGTAACAATCACCAATATGTACCGAAACATATGCAAGTAAGTAATGCAATCTTGTCACTCACCGTGGTCCTGAGCAACGCAAGTAATCAAGGAAAATGCAGCAGCAGTTGTCCAGTTTCAGCAGTGTCTATCGTAAGTTCCTAAGATACAATTAAGTAACCAATGAACAAGCAGCAACAGATGTTTCCATACAAGTCAGTTGCAATCACCAATAAGTACCGAAACATATGCAAGTAAGTAATGCAATCTGTCACTCACAGCGGTCCTGAGCAATGCAAGTATTCAAGGAACCTGCAGCAGCAGTTGTCTAGTTTTAACATTGTCTATCCTACGTTCCTAACATACAATTAAGTAATCAAGGAACAAGCAGCAGCACATGTTTCCATACAAGCCAGTAACAATCACCAATATGTACCGAAACATATGCAAGTAAGTAATGCAATCTTGTCACTCACAGCGGTCCTGAGCAACGCAAGTAATCAAGGAAAATGCAGCAGCAGTTGTCCAGTTTCAGCAATGTCTATCATAAGTTCCTAACATACAATTAAGTAACGAATGAACAAGCAGCAGCGGATGTCTCCATACAAGTCAGTTGCAATCACCAATAAGTACCGACACATATGCAAGTAGGTAATGCAATCTGTCACTCAAAGCGATCCTGAGCAATGCAAGTAATCAATGAACCTGCAGCAGCAGTTGTCTAGTTTTAACAGTGTCTATTCTACGTTGCTAACATACAATTAAATAATCAAAGAACAAGCAGCAGCACATGTTTCCATACAAGCCAGTAACAATCACTAATATGTACCGAACATATGCTTGTAAGTAGTGGAATCTTGTCACTCACAGAGGTCCTGAGCAATGCAAGTAATCAAGGAAAATGCAGCAGCAGTTGTCCAGTTTCAGCAGTGTCTATCATAAGTTCCTAACATACAATTAAGTAACCAATGAACAAGCAGCAGCAGATGTTTCCATACAAGTCAGTTGCAATCACCAATAAGTACCGAAACTTATGCAAGTAAGTATTTCAATCTGTCACTAACAGCGGTCCTGAGCGATGCAAGTAATCAAGGTAAATGCAGCAGCAGTAGTTCAGTTTCAGCAGTGTCTATCTTACGTTCCTAGCATACAATTAAATAATCAAGGAACAAGCAGCAGCAGATATTTCCATACAAGTCAGTAACAATCACCAATAAGTACCGAAACATATGCAAGTAAGTAACGCAATCTGTCATTCACAGCGGTCCTGAGCAATGCAAGTAATCAATGAACATGCAGAAGCCGTTGTCCAGTTTCAGCAGTTTCTATCATAAGTTCCTAACATACAATTAGGTAACCAATGAACAAGCAGCAGCATATGTTTCCATACAAGTCAGTCGCAATCACCAATATGTACTGAAGCATATGCAAGTAAGTAATGCAATCTTGTCACTCACAGCGGTCCTGAGCAATGCAGGTAATCAAGGAAAATGCAGCCGCAGTTGTCCAGTTTCATCAGTGTCTATCATAAGTTCCTAACATACAATTAAGTAACCAAGGAAACACGCAGCAGCACATGTTTCCATACAAGCCAGTAACAATCACCAATATGTACCGAAACACATGCAAGTAAGTAATGCAATCTTGTCACTCACAGTGGTCCTGAGCAACGCAAGTAATCAAGGAAAATGCAGCAGCAGTTGTCCAGTTTCAGCAGTGTCTATCGTAAGTTCCTAAGATACAATTAAGTAACCAATGAACAAGCAGCAGCAGATGTTTCCATACAAGTCAGTTGCAATCACCAATAAGTACCGAAACATATGCAAGTAAGTAATGCAATCTGTCACTCACAGCGGTCCTGAGCAATGCAAGTATTCAAGGAACCTGCAGCAGCAGTTGTCTAGTTTTAACATTGTCTATCCTACGTTCCTAACATACAATTAAGTAATCAAGGAACAAGCAGCAGCACATGTATCTATACAAGCCAGTAACAATCACCAATATGTACCGAAACATATGCAAGTAAGAAACGCAATCTTGTCACTCACAGCGGTCCTGAGCAACGCAAGTAATAAAGGAAAATGCAGCAGCAGTTGTCCAGTTTCAGCAATGTCTATCATAAGTTCCTAACATACAATTAAGTAACGAATGAACAAGCAGCAGCGGATGTTTCCATACAAGTCAGTTGCAATCACCAATAAGTACCGACACATATGCAAGTAAGTAATGCAATCTGTCACTCACAGCGATCCTGAGCAATGCAAGTAATCAATGAACCTGCAGCAGCAGTTGTCTAGTTTTAACAGTGTCTATCCTACGTTGCTAACATACAATTAAATAAACAAAGAACAAGCAGCAGCACATGTTTCCATACAAGCCAGTAACAATCACCAATATGTACCGAAACATATGCTTGTAAGTAGTGCAATCTTGTCACTCGCAGCGGTCCTGAGCAATGCAAGTAATCAAGGAAAATGCAGCAGCAGTTGTCCAGTTTCAGCAGTGTCTATCATAAGTTCCTAACATACAATTAAGTAACCAATGAACAAGCAGCAGCAGATGTTTCCATACAAGTCAGTTGCAATCACCAATAAGTACCGAAACTTATGCAAGTAAGTAATGCAATCTGTCACTCACAGCGGTCCTGAGCGATGCAAGTAATCAAGGTAAATGCAGCAGCAGTAGTTCAGTTTCAGCAGTGTCTATCTTACGTTCCTAGCATACAATTAAATAATTAAGGAACAAGCAGCAGCTGATATTTCCATACAAGTCAGTAACAATCACCAATAAGTACCGAAACATATGCAAGTAAGTAACGCAATCTGTCATTCACAGCGGTCCTGAGCAATGCAAGTAATCAAGGAACATGCAGAAGCCGTTGTCCAGTTTCAGCAGTGTCTATCATAAGTTCCTAACATACAATTAAGTAACCAATGAACAAGCAGCAGCATATGTTTCCATACAAGTCAGTCGCAATCACCAATAAGTACCGAAACATACGCAAGTAAGTAATGCAATCTGTCACTCACAGCGGTCCTGAGCAATGCAAGTATTCAAGGAACCTGTAGCAGCAGTTGTCTAGTTTTAACAGTGTCTATCCTACGTTCCTAACATACAATTAAGTAATCAAGGAACAAGCAGCGGCACATGTTTCCATACAAGCCAGTAACAATCAACAATATGTACTGAAACATATGCAAGTAAGTAATGCAATCTTGTCACTCACAGCGGTCCTGAGCGACGCAAGTAATCAAGGAAAATGCAGAAGCAGTTGTCCGGTTTCAGCAGTGTCTATCATAAGTTCCTAACATACAATTAAGTAACCAATGAACAAGCAGCAGCAGATGTTTCCATACAAGTCAGTTGCAATCACCAATAAGTACCGAAACATATGCAAGTAAGTAATGCAATCTGTCACTCACAGCGGTCCTGAGCGATGCAAGTAATCAAGGAACATGCAGAAGCAGTTGTCCGGTTTCAGCATTGTCTATCTTACGTTCCTAGCATACAACTAAGTAACCAATGAATAAGCAGCAGCAGATATTTCCGTACAAGTCAGTAACAATCACCAATAAGTACCTAAACATATGAAAGTAAGTAATGCAATCTGTCACTCACAACGGTCCTGAGCAATGCAAGTAATCAAGGAACCTGCAGCAGCAGTTGTCTAGTTTTAACAGTGTCTATCCTACGTTCCTAACATACAATTAAGTAATCAAGGAACAAGCAGCAGCACATGTTTCCATACAAGCCAGTAACAATCACCAATATGTACTGAAGCATATGCAAGTAAGTAATGCAATCTTGTCACTCACAGCGGTCCTGAGCAATGCAGGTAATCAAGGAAAATGCAGCCGCAGTTGTCCAGTTTCATCAGTGTCTATCATAAGTTCCTAACATACAATTAAGTAACCAAGGAAACAAGCAGCAGCACATGTTTCCATACAAGCCAGTAACAATCACCAATATGTACCGAAACACATGCAAGTAAGTAATGCAATCTTGTCACTCACAGTGGTCCTGAGCAACGCAAGTAATCAAGGAAAATGCAGCAGCAGTTGTCAAGTTTCAGCAGTGTCTATCGTAAGTTCCTAAGATACAATTAAGTAACCAATGAACAAGCAGCAGCAGATGTTTCCATACAAGTCAGTTGCAATCACCAATAAGTACCGAAACATATGCAAGTAAGTAATGCAATCTGTCACTCACAGCGGTCCTGAGCAATGCAAGTATTCAAGGAACCTGCAGCAGCAGTTGTCTAGTTTTAACATTGTCTATCCTACGTTCCTAACATACAATTAAGTAATCAAGGAACAAGCAGCAGCACATGTTTCTATACAAGCCAGTAACAATCACCAATATGTACCGAAACATATGCAAGTAAGTAACGCAATCTTGTCACTCACAGCGGTCCTGAGCAACGCAAGTAATCAAGGAAAATGCAGCAGCAGTTGTCCAGTTTCAGCAATGTCTATCATAAGTTCCTAACATACAATTAAGTAACGAATGAACAAGCAGCAGCGGATGTTTCCATACAAGTCAGTTGCAATCACCAATAAGTACCGACACATATGCAAGTAAGTAATGCAATCTGTCACTCACAGCGATCCTGAGCAATGCAAGTAATCAATGAACCTGCAGCAGCAGTTGTCTAGTTTTAACAGTGTCTATCCTACGTTGCTAACATACAATTAAATAAACAAAGAACAAGCAGCAGCACATGTTTCCATACAAGCCAGTAACAATCACCAATATGTACCGAAACATATGCTTGTAAGTAGTGCAATCTTGTCACTCGCAGCGGTCCTGAGCAATGCAAGTAATCAAGGAAAATGCAGCAGCAGTTGTCCAGTTTCAGCAGTGTCTATCATAAGTTCCTAACATACAATTAAGTAACCAATGAACAAGCAGCAGCAGATGTTTCCATACAAGTCAGTTGCAATCACCAATAAGTACCGAAACTTATGCAAGTAAGTAATGCAATCTGTCACTCACAGCGGTCCTGAGCGATGCAAGTAATCAAGGTAAATGCAGCAGCAGTAGTTCAGTTTCAGCAGTGTCTATCTTACGTTCCTAGCATACAATTAAATAATTAAGGAACAAGCAGCAGCTGATATTTCCATACAAGTCAGTAACAATCACCAATAAGTACCGAAACATATGCAAGTAAGTAACGCAATCTGTCATTCACAGCGGTCCTGAGCAATGCAAGTAATCAAGGAACATGCAGAAGCCGTTGTCCAGTTTCAGCAGTGTCTATCATAAGTTCCTAACATACAATTAAGTAACCAATGAACAAGCAGCAGCATATGTTTCCATACAAGTCAGTCGCAATCACCAATAAGTACCGAAACATACGCAAGTAAGTAATGAAATCTGTCACTCACAGCGGTCCTGAGCAATGCAAGTATTCAAGGAACCTGCAGCAGCAGTTGTCTAGTTTTAACAGTGTCTATCCTACGTTCCTAACATACAATTAAGTAATCAAGGAACAAGCAGCGGCACATGTTTCCATACAAGCCAGTAACAATCAACAATATGTACTGAAACATATGCAAGTAAGTAATGCAATCTTGTCACTCACAGCGGTCCTGAGCGACGCAAGTAATCAAGGAAAATGCAGAAGCAGTTGTCCGGTTTCAGCAGTGTCTATCATAAGTTCCTAACATACAATTAAGTAACCAATGAACAAGCAGCAACAGATGTTTCCATACAAGTCAGTTGCAATCACCAATAAGTACCGAAACATATGCAAGTAAGTAATGCAATCTGTCACTCACAGCGGTCCTGAGCGATGCAAGTAATCAAGGAACATGCAGAAGCAGTTGTCCGG
Organism: Centrapalus pauciflorus; assembly: GCA_020465985.1. NCBI lineage: Eukaryota > Viridiplantae > Streptophyta > Magnoliopsida > Asterales > Asteraceae > Centrapalus > Centrapalus pauciflorus. Next base: position 40,155 of record JAANYP010001280.1, read on the forward strand.
TTTCAGCATTGTCTATCTTACGTTCCTAGCATACAACTAAGTAACCAATGAATAAGCAGCAGCAGATATTTCCGTACAAGTCAGTAACAATCACCAATAAGTACCTAAACATATGAAAGTAAGTAATGCAATCTGTCACTCACAACGGTCCTGAGCAATGCAAGTAATCAAGGAACCTGCAGCAGCAGTTGTCTAGTTTTAACAGTGTCTATCCTACGTTCCTAACATACAATTAAGTAATCAAGGAACAAGCAGCAGCACATGTTTCCATACAAGCCAGTAACAATCACCAATATGTACTGAAGCATATGCAAGTAAGTAATGCAATCTTGTCACTCACAGCGGTCCTGAGCAATGCAGGTAATCAAGGAAAATGCAGCCGCAGTTGTCCAGTTTCATCAGTGTCTATCATAAGTTCCTAACATACAATTAAGTAACCAAGGAAACAAGCAGCAGCACATGTTTCCATACAAGCCAGTAACAATCACCAATATGTACCGAAACATATGCAAGTAAGTAATGCAATCTTGTCACTCACAGTGGTCCTGAGCCAACGCAAGTAATCAAGGGAAGAATGCTGGAGCAGCAGTTGTCCAAGTTTCAGCAGTTGCTATCGTAAGTTCTAAAGATACAATTAGTAACCAAGAACAAGCAGCGCAGATGTTTCCATACAAGTCAGTTGCAATCACCAATAAGTTACCGAAACTATGCAAGTAAGTAATGCAATCTGTCACTCACAGCGGTCCTGAGCAATGCAAAGTATTTCAAGGAACCCTTGCAGCAGAGTTGTCTAGTTTAACATTGTCTATCCTTTACGGTCCCTAACATACAATTAAAGTAATCAAGAACAAGCAGCAGCACATGTTTCCAACAAAAAAAGCCAGTAACAATCACCAATATGTACCAAAACATATGCAAGTAAGTAATGCAATCTTGTCACTCACAGCGGTCCTGAGCAACGCAAGTAATCAAGGAAAATGCAGCAGCAGTTGTCCAGTTTCAGCAATGTCTATCATAAGTTCCTAACATACAATTAAGTAACGAATGAACAAGCAGCAGCGGATGTCTCCATACAAGTCAGTTGCACTCACCAATAAGTACCGACACATATGCAAGTAAGTAATGCAATCTGTCACTCACAGCGATCCTGAGCAATGCAAGTAATCAATGAACGTGCAGCAGCAGTTGTCTAGTTTTAACAGTGTCTATCCTACGTTGCTAACATACAATTAAATAATCAAAGAACAAGCAGCAGCACATGTTTCCATACAAGCCAGTAACAATCACTAATATGTACCAAAACATATGCTTGTAAGTAGTGCAATCTTGTCACTCACAGTGGTCCTGAGCAATGCAATTAATCAAGGAAAATGCAGCAGCAGTTGTCCAGTTTCAGCCGTGTCTATCATAAGTTCCTAACATACAATTAAGTAACCAATGAACAAGCAGCAGCAGATGTTTCCATACAAGTCAGTTGCAATCACCAATAAGTACCGAAACTTATGCAAGTAAGTAATGCAATCTGTCACTCACAGCGGTCCTGAGCGATGCAAGTAATCAAGGTAAATGCAGCAGCAATAGTTCAGTTTCAGCAGTGTCTATCTTACGTTCCTAGCATACAATTAAATGATCAAGGAACAAGCAGCAGCAGATATTTCCAAACAAGTCAGTAACAATCACCAATAAGTACCGAAACATATGCAAGTAAGTAACGCAATCTGTCATTCACAGCGGTCCTGAGCAATGCAAGTAATCAAGGAACATGCAGAAGCCGTTGTCCAGTTTCAGCAGTGTCTATCATAAGTTCCTAACATACAATTAAGTAACCAATGAACAAGCAGCAACATATGTTTCCATACAAGTCGGTCGCAATCACCAATAAGTACCGAAACATACGCAAGTAAGTAATGCAATCTGTCACTCACAGCGATCCTGAGCAATGCAAGTATTCAAGGAACCTGCAGCAGCAGTTGTCTAGTTTTAACAGTGTCAATCCTACGTTCCTAACGTACAATTAAGTAATCAAGGAACAAGCAGCGGCACATGTTTCCATACAAGCCAGTAACAATCAACAATATGTACCGAAACATATGCAAGTAAGTAATACAATCTTGTCACTCACAGCGGTCCTGAGCGACGCAAGTAATCAAGGAAAATGCAGAAGCAGTTGTCCGGTTTCAGCAGTGTCTATCATAAGTTCCTAACATACAATTAAGTAACCAATGAACAAGCAGCAGCAGATGTTTCCAAACAAGTCAGTTGCAATCACCAATAAGTACCGAAACATATGCAAGTAAGTAATGCAATCTGTCACTCACAGCGGTCCTGAGCGATGCAAGTAATCAAGGTAAATGCAGCAGCAGTAGTCCAGTTTCAGCAGTGTCTATCTTACGTTCCTAGTATACAACTAAGTAATCAAGGAACAAGAAGCAGCAGATATTTCCGTACAAGTCAGTAACAATCACCAATAAGTACCGAAACATATGAAAGTAAGTAATGCAATCTGTCACTCATAGCGGTCCTGAGCAATGCAAGTAATCAAGGAACCTACAGCAGCAGTTGTCTAGTTTTAACAGTGTCTATCCTACGTTCCTAACATACAATAAGTAATCTAGGAACATGCAGAAGCAGTTGTCCGGTTTCAGCATTGTCTATCATAAGTTCCTAACATACAATTAAGTAACCAATGAACAAGCAGCAGCAGATGTTTCCATACAAGTCAGTTGCAACCACCAATAAGTACCGAAACATATGCAGGTAAGTAATGCAATCTGTGACTCACAGCGGTCCTGAGCAATGCAAGTAATCAAGGAACCTGCAGCAGCAGTTGTCTAGTTTTAACGGTGTCTATCCTACGTTCCTAACATAAAATTAAGTAATCAAGGAACAAGTAGCAGCACATGTTTCCATAGAAGCCAGTAACAATCACCAATATGTACCGAAGCATATGCAAGTAAGTAATGCAATCTTGTCACTCACAGCGGTCCTGAGCAATGCAGGTAATCAAGGAAAATGCAGCAGCAGTTGTCCAGTTTCAGCAATGTCTATCATAAGTTCCTAACATACAATTAAGTAACGAATGAACAAGCAGCAGCGGATGTCTCCATACAAGTCAGTTGCAATCACCAATAAGTACCGACACATATGCAAGTAAGTAATGCAATCTGTCACTCACAGCGGTCCTGAGCAATGCAAGTATTCAAGGAACCTGCAGCAGCAGTTGTCTAGTTTTAACATTGTCTATCCTACGTTCCTAACATACAATTAAGTAATCAAGGAACAAGCAGCAGCACATGTTTCCATACAAGCCAGTAACAATCACCAATATGTACCGAAACATATGCATGTAAGTAATGCAATCTTGTCACTCACAGCGGTCCTGAGCAACGCAAGTAATCAAGGAAAATGCAGCAGCAGTTGTCCAGTTTCAGCAATGTCTATCATAAGTTCCTAACATACAATTAAGTAACGAATGAACAAGCAGCAGTGGATGTCTCCATACAAGTCAGTTGCGATCACCAATAAGTACCGACACATATGCAAGTAAGTAATGCAATCTGTCACTCACAGCGATCCTGAGCAATGCAAGTAATCAATGAACCTGCAGCAGCAGTTGTCTAGTTTTAACAGTGTCTATCCTACGTTGCTAACATACAATTAAATAATCAAAGAACAAGCAGCACAACATGTTTCCATACAAGCCAGTAACAATCACTAATATGTACCGAAACATATGCTTGTAAGTAGTGCAATCTTGTCACTCACAGTGGTCCTGAGCAATGCAATTAATCAAGGAAAATGCAGCAGCAGTTGTCCAGTTTCAGCAGTGTCTATCATAAGTTCCTAACATACAATTAAGTAACCAATGAACAAGCAGCAGCAGATGTTTCCATACAAGTCAGTTGCAATCACCAATAAGTATCGAAACTTATGCAAGTGAGTAATGCAATCTGTCACTCACAGCGGTCCTGAGCGATGCAAGTAATCAAGGTAAATGCAGCAGCAATAGTTCAGTTTCAGCAGTGTCTATCTTACGTTCCTAGCATACAATTAAATGATCAAGGAACAAGCAGCAGCAGATATTTCCATACAAGTCAGTAACAATCACCAATAAGTACCGAAACGTATGCAAGTAAGTAACGCAATCTGTCATTCACAGCGGTCCTGAGCAATGCAAGTAATCAAGGAACATGCAGAAGCCGTTGTCTAGTTTCAGCAGTGTCTATCATAAGTTCCTAACATACAATTAAGTAACCAATGAACAAGCAGCAACATATGTTTCCATACACGTCAGTCGCAATCACCAATAAGTACCGAAACATACGCAAGTAAGTAATGCAATCTGTCACTCACAGCGGTCCTGAGCAATGCAAGTATTTAAGGAACCTGCAGTAGCAGTTGTCTAGTTTTAACAGTGTCTATCCTACGTTCCTAACGTACAATTAAGTAATCAAGGAACAAGCAGCGGCACATGTTTCCATACAAGCCAGTAACAATCAACAATATGTACCGAAACATATGCAAGTAAGTAATGCAATCTTGTCACTCACAGCGGTCCTGAGCGACGCATGTAATCAAGGAAAATGCAGAAGCAGTTGTCCGGTTTCAGCAGTGTCTATCATAAGTTCCTAACATACAATTAAGTAACCAATGAACAAGCAGCAGCAGATGTTTCCATACATGTCAGTTGCAATCACCAATAAGTACCGAAACATATGCAAGTAAGTAATGCAATCTGTCACTCACAGCGGTCCTGAGCGATGCAAGTAATCAAGGTAAATGCAGCAGCAGTAGTCCAGTTTCAGCAGTGTCTATCTTACGTTCCTAGTATACAACTAAGTAATCAAGGAACAAGAAGCAGCAGATATTTCCGTACAAGTCAGTAACAATCACCAATAAGTACCGAAACATATCAAAGTAAGTAATGCAATCTGTCACTCATAGCGGTCCTGAGCAATGCAAGTAATCAAGGAACCTGCAGCAGCAGTTGTCTAGTTTTACCAGTGTCTATCCTACGTTCCTAACATACAATAAGTAATCTAGGAACATGCAGAAGCAGTTGTCCGGTTTCAGCATTGTCTATCATAAGTTCCTAACATACAATTAAGTAACCAATGAACAAGCAGCAGCAGATGTTTCCATACAAGTCAGTTGCAACCACCAATAAGTACCGAAACATATGCAAGTAAGTAATGCAATCTGTGACTCACAGCGGTCCTGAGCAATGCAAGTAATCAAGGAACCTGCAGCAGCAGTTGTCTAGATTTAACAGTGTCTATCCTACGTTCCTAACATACAATTAAGTAATCAAGGAACAAGCAGCAGCACATGTTTCCATACAAGCCAGTAACAATCACCAATATGTACTGAAGCATATGCAAGTAAGTAATGCAATCTTGTCACTCACAGCGGTCCTGAGCAATGCAGGTAATCAAGGAAAATGCAGCAGCAGTTGTCCAGTTTCATTAGTGTCTATCATAAGCTCCTAACATACAATTAAGTAACCAAGGAAACAAGCAGCAGCAGATGTTTCCATACAAGTATATAGCAATCACCGATAAGTACCGAAACATATGCAAGTAAGTAATGCAATCTGTCACTCACAGCGGTCCTGGGCGATGCAAGTAATCAAGGTAAATGCAGCAGCAATAGTCCAGTTTCAGCAGTGTCTATCTTACGTTCCTAGCATACAATTAAGTAATCAAGGAACAAGCAACAACAGATATTTCCATACAAGTCAGTAACAATCACCAATAAGTACCGAAACATATGCAAGTAAGTAATGCAATCTGTCACTCACTGCGGTCCTGAGCAATGCAAGTAATCAAGGAACATGCAGAAGCAGTTGTCCGGTTTCAGCAGTGTCTATCATAAGTTCCTAACATACAATTAAGTAACCAATGAACAAGCAGCAGCATATGTTTCCATACAAGTCAGTTACAATCACCAATAAGTACCGAAACATATGCAAGTAAGTAATGCAATCTGTCACTCACAGCGGTCCTGAGCAATGAAAGTTATCAAGGAACCTGCAGGAGCAGTTGTCTAGTTTTAACATTGTCTATCCTACGTTCCTAACATACAATTAAGTAATCAAGGAACAAGCAGCAGCACATGTTTCCATACTATCCAGTAACAATCACCAATATGTACCGAAACATATGCAAGAAAGTGATGCAATCTTGTCACTCACAGTGGTCCTGAGCAATGCAAGTAATCAAGGAAAATGCAGCAGCAGTTGTCCAGTTGCAGCAGTGTCTATCATTAGTTCGTAACATACAATTAAGTAACCAATGAACAAGCAGCAGCAGATGTTTCCATACAAGTCAGTTGCAATCACCAATAAGTACCGAAACATATGCAAGTAAGTAATGCAATCTGTCACTCACAGCGGTCCTGAGCAATGCAAGTAATCAAGGAACTTGCATCAGCAGTTGTCTAGTTTTAACATTCTCTATCCTACGTTCCTAACATACAATTAAGTGATCAAGGAACAAGCAGCAGCACATGTTTCCATACAAGCCAGTAACAATCACCAATATGTACCGAAACATATGCAAGTCAGTAATGGAATCTTGTCACTCACAGCGGTCCTGAGCAACGCAAGTAATCAAGGAAAATGCAGCAGCAGTTGTCCAGTTTCAGTAGTGTCTATCATAAGTTCCTAACATACAATTAAGTAATGAATGAACAAGCAGCTGCAGATGTTTCCATACAAGTCAGTTGTAATCACCAATAAGTACCGAAACATATGAAAGTAAGTAATGCAATCTGTCACTCACAGCGGTCCTGAGCAATGCAAGTAATAAAGGAACCTGCAGCAGCAGTTGTCTAGTTTTAACAGTGTCTATCCTACGTTCCTAACATACAATTAAGTAATCAAGGAACATGCTGAAGCAGTTGTCCGGTTTCAACAGTGTCTATCATAAGTTCCTAACATAGAATTAAGTAACCAATGAACAAGCAGGAGCAGATGTTTCCATACAAGTCAGTTACAATCACCAATAAGTACCGAAACATATGCAAGTAAGTAATGCAATCTGTCACTCACAGCGGGCCTGAGCAAAGCAAGTTATCAAGGAACCTGCAGCAGCAGTTGTCTAGTTTTAACATTGTCTATCCTACGTTCCTAACATACAATTAAGTAATCAAGGAAGAAGCAGCAGCACATGTTTCCATACTAGCCAGTAACAATCACCAATATGTACCGAAACATATGCAAGTAAGTAATGCAATCTGTCACTCACTGCGGTCCTGAGCAATGCAAGTAATCAAGGAACATGCAGAAGCAGTTGTCCGGTTTCAGCAGTGTCTATCATAAGTTCCTAACATACAATTAAGTAACCAATGAACAAGCAGCAGCAGATGTTTCCATACAAGTCAGTTACAATCACCAATAAGTACCGAAACATATGCAAGTAAGTAATGCAATCTGTCACTCACAGCGGTCCTGAGCAATGAAAGTTATCAAGGAACCTGCAGGAGCAGTTGTCTAGTTTTAACATTGTCTATCATACGTTCCTAACATACAATTAAGTAATCAAGGAACAAGCAGCAGTACATGTTTCCATACTATCCAGTAACAATCACCAATATGTACCGAAACATATGCACGAAAGTAATGCAATCTTGTCACTCACAGTGGTCCTGAGCAATGCAAGTAATGAAGGAAAATGCAGCAGCAGTTGTCCAGTTTCAGCAGTGTCTATCATAAGTTCCTAACATACAATTAAGTAACCAATGAACAAGCAGCAGCAGATGTTTCAATACAAGTCAGTTGCAATCACCAATAAGTACCGAAACATATGCAAGTAAGTAATGCAATCTATCACTCACAGCGGTCCTGAGCAATGCAAGTAATCAAGGAACCTGCAGCAGCAGTTGTCTAGTTTTAACATTGTCTATCCTACGTTCCTAACATACAATTAAGTAATCAAGGAACAAGCAGCAGCACATGTAACACCCGAGTTACCACAAACAATACACGTCATAATTTCTTTAAGTACATTTCATTAAGTAATAAATATATTGTCTGATACCACAGGTCCACATACCTGATTCAAATAAAGCTACAAGATACTTAATTACAAAATATATTAAACATATGATGGTGGTCTAATCTAGCTTCTAAAATCTTCAATCAGAGTGCGGAAGATTGAACAAGCTACCCGAGACCGCAATAATCAGTACAAAATAGGCATCAGCAATAGGTTCAAAAGTCTGCAATCCTCCAGTATCAAAGTTCACTTAGCTTGGGACGAACTACCTGCTATATCCTTGGCCTTATCAGTTTTTCCTGTAAAGAGAGTTGTCATGACAGAGTAAGCTAACATTGCTTAGTGAGATAACAGAGTACCATTAGATACCAGACATATATAACATACTATCAGTTCATGTCGGTAAGTCAACACGTCAGAGACGGTAAAGATTTGGGAGCCAACCCAATCTGTATTCCCATGTGTAAGACCGAAGCCCTACGGGAAGTGTATGGAAACGAGTCAGATAGGAAAGGAATCTGCAGAATTCCTTCCTGTGAATGGAGATCTCACATTCGGTCAGATCAGTAAATGCAGTATGCAGATGCGAATGATTCATTAACAAGAAATCAACAAGCATGTTAAGTATTTACATAAAAAGTAAAAGTGAACATGCATTATAAGGCATATCAGATATCAAATTTCAATAATGTCAAAAGTAAGTTCCTATCATACAATAAGTATTCAAGAAACAGACAATCATAGTAAATGTTTCCATACAATTCAGTAACAATCACCAATAAGTATTGAAATATATGCATGTACTCAAAGTAATCTGTCACTCACAGTAGTCCTTAGTCAGTTAATGCTTAACGAATTAAGCCGTTCAATTTACTCTGTCAAATCGACGGGTTCCTGCAGTTCAGTTTCAAGTCTGGCATATTAATGTCAAGATTGCAACATGACTTATATAATTCTTAATTATATAATCAGGTTATTGTCATTTCTTGTTGTCGAGTCTGAGGTAGTTCCTATCGTCCCAAAGTGTGTCTATTCTTATCAGATTAATACGATCCATATAATTACGGATATATGGCCTTGAAACAAAGCCAACCGTAATACTAGCAAGGTGAATCATAACATACTATTTCTAAGGGTTCATACAGGGCCTGTTAATTTAGTTGTGCATAAATAGTTATGCATCTTGAAACTTGTGAGATTTACCATAATCATAAGATACTTTCAATTATATTTACACATAATATAAGGTTGATCAATAACTTAATCTGATTTAGGAATTTAACTTTGGCTTGGGACTAAACCAGATTCGAATATAGCCAATTTGAATTTATGGAGACAGATTCGAATAGCCTTAATTCTGTAACATCCAAGTTACCACAAACAGTACACGTCATAATATTTCATTTCATTAAGTAATAAATATTACTAATTGTTTGATACCACAGGTCCATCAGCCTGAATTCTTAATTACAAAATATATTAAAATCAAATGGTGGTCTAACTAGCTTCTAAATCTTCAATCAGAGTGCGGAAGACTGAACAAGCTACCCGAGACCACATCATCTTTTCAAAAATAGACGTCGGCAAAAGTCCAAAAGTCTGCTATTCATCAATGTACTGATTCACTTAGCCTGGGACGGACTACCTGCTATGGTCTTGCCTTTATCAACTTTTCCTGTAAAAGAGTTGTCATGACAGAGTAAGCTAACATTGCTTAGTGAGTTAACAGAGTTCCATTAGATACCACACACATATAACATACTATCAGTTCCTGTCGGCAATACGTCAGAGACGTCAAAAAGGTTGGGAGACAACCCAGTCGGTATTCCCATGTGTAAGGCCGAAGCCCTACGGGAAGTGTATGGAAACAAGTCAAATAGGAAAGGAATCTGCAGAATTCCCTCCTGTGAATGGAGATCTCACATTCGGTCCTGTCGGATAATGCAGTATGCAGCGGCAAGTATATAAACAGTCAAGTAAGGCAGTAAGCATGATACGTATTTACATAAATGTAAAAGTGAACATGCAATCAAGGCAATTCAAGTGTCTAGCTTCAGTAATGTCAAAAGTACGTTTCTATGATACAAAATAGTATTAAAGAAACATGCAGCAACAATCGGAAGTTTCCATACAGTCAATACATTCACCAATAAGTATCGAAATATATGCAAGTAATTAATGAAATCTGTCACTCACAGTGGTCCGTAGTCAGATAATGCTTAACGAATTAAGCGGTTCAGTTTACTCGGTCAAATCGACGGGTTCCTGCATTTCAGTTTCAAGTCTGGCATACTAATGTCAAGTCTGTGACATAATCTATATAACCCTAGTTACATAATTAGGTTATTGTCAATTCTGGCTGTCGAGTCTGAGGTAGTTCCTATTGTCCCAAGGTGAGTCTGTTCTTATCAGATTAATACGATTTATCTAATTATAGATGTGTATATGGCCTTGAAACAAAGCCTTAGCAAGGTGAAACAGGACATACACATTCTAAGGGTTCATACAGAGTCTGTTAATTTATTTGTGCATAAAATAGATATGCAACTTGAAACTGGAGAGTTTAATCAATATCAAAAGATACCTTTAATACAATAGGTTGTTTAATAACTTAATCTGATTTTGGAATTAATCTTAGACTTGAAATGGCAATCAGATTCGAACTACAAGGAATAGATTCGAACACCTCTCATTCGAATCTAATGGTTTAGATTCGAAGCACACACATAATAGATTCTAGGGAATAGATTTGACTAGGTTAAATTCGAATTAGGGATATAGATTCAAGCCATCCATAGATTCGAACCATACATAGATTCGAACCATACATAGATTCGAAACCTACATAGATTCGAAACCTACATAGATTCGAAGCCATACATAGATTCGAAGCCATACATACACACATTCGAATCTGAACATGAACATTTCGAGTTTGTTCTACTTGATCAACGATTTTCCAGGTTTAGCTACTAAACATGAACATAAATGAGGGAAAAATAGATACTAACCTTCGTCCAAGATATATCCTTCGACTATGGATGATTTCCAAGCAAAAACAAGTCCTAAACGGGAGCAAATCAGCTTCAAATGAAGGGGATATGAGCAAACTCGAATTTGTTCAACAAAACCGAACTAAAAGTCAGAAAAAGGGTCGATTTTACCTTAAATCCGGACGAAATCAAACATGCAATGGTAGATTCGTGTAGAGCTCGACGATATCTAACCGATGGCGTATGAATCACGAGAATCCGACGGTTCGATTAGGAGAAATGCTAGAGAGAAGGTGTAATCTTAGAGAGAGAAGGAGGAGAGCCCAAGTTTCCAAACTTAAGAAATGAGGAGGGGAGCTCATATTTATAGGAAAATAGGAAAAAGATCAGATTTTCTACAGAATTTCCGGAATCGACCAACTTTATTCCCATCAATCTGATTTGCATTTCAGATGCAAATAATAGCAAGGGAGTTCTAGATTTAGCTATAATTGTCTTTTAGTCAAATTTTTATTCATTTTAGTCCGTTTCGTCATTTTCAGTCTTTAATTTGTCTTTAGCTGAATTTTAATTATTAACTTAATTTCAGCTAATTTTTGCCAACTTTTCATGATTAATTATAACTTAATATAATTAACTATTACAAATTCATATTTTCAGTTATTTACTAATATTTGGATTAAAATTGCTTATTATCCAAAGTCCGCTGCTGTAATTTATATTTAATAAATTACGGGCTGTTACAATCTTCCCCCGTTAAATTGATTCCGTCCTCGGAATCGACTAAGACAGGAATAACTTCGGATATTTTTGCCTAATCTCGTCTTCTCGTTCCCAAGTTTGCGCAGATCCCTTGTGATATTTCCATTGAACTAACTCCATTGGGATTTCCTTGTTGCGCAAATTCGAAACCTTATGATCGATGATACGCTCGGGCTCTTCTTCATATCGCAACTGCTCGTCAATCTGCACTTCTTTCCAAGGAATCGCAGCTTCAGCATCAACTAAACACTTTCGCAGATTACTCACGTGAAATACATCATGAATCCCAGCCATTTCGGCAGGCAACTTCAATCTGTAGGCCTGCAATCCTACACGCTCGAGAATTTCAAAAAGACCCACAAATCGAGGGCTCAACTTCCCCCGTTTGCCGAACCTTACTATTCCTTTTCTTGGCGAGACCTTCAGCAACACTTTATCTCCAACTTCAAACGCGATTGGTTTCCGTCTTTTATCATGATACTTCTTTTGTCTGTCTTGAGAAGTCTGAATCCGTTGTCGAATCAACTGTAGTTGGTCATGGGCTTCTTGCAGAATCGCTGGTCCAGAGATCGGCCGTTCACCTGTTTCCCTCCAACAGGTTGGAGTTCTGCATCGACGTCCGTACAAAAGCTGATATGGAGGCATACCAATAGTCGAGTGATAACTATTGTTATAAGCAAACTCCACAAACGGCAGGTGAGTGTCCCAACTTCCACCTAGATCAATCACACAGGCATGTAACATATCTTCTAAGGTCAAAATTGTCCTCTCACTTTGCCCGTCAGTTTCAGGATGATAGGCGGTGCTCATCTTAAGTTCAGTTCCTAGTCCATTCTGAAAAGCCTTCCAAAAACGAGAAGTAAATCTGCTGTCACGGTCCGATACTATAGACAATGGCACACCATGTCTAGCCACGATTTCCTTTACGTACAATTCAGCTAACTTTTCGAGGCGTTCATCTTCACGTATGGGTAGGAAATGGGCCGACTTAGTAAGTCGATCCACTATTACCCATATAGAGTCATGATTCCGCTTAGTCTTGGGCAGCTTCGTCACAAAGTCCATGGTTATGTGGTCCCACTTCCATTCCGAGACTGGCAATGGTTGTAGTTCCCCATACGGCTTCTGATGTTCCGATTTGACTTGTAAACAAGTCATGCAATTTTCCACATATCGTCCTACGTCTTTCTTCATTCCAGGCCACCAATATTCCGTTCTCAAGTCTTGATACATTTTAGTAGAACCAGGGTGTATCGAAAATTTTGACATATGAGCCTCCGACAGAATTTGATCACGAATACCTCCTAGTCTGGGAACCCATATTCTATCCATGAATCGTCTAAGACCACGATTATCAAGAGTCAGCTTGGTCACATAAGTAACCATATGTTCAGATTTCAAGTTCTCATCCCGAATGGCTTCGGTTTGAGCGGCAATAATCGACTCAGGCAAGGCAGACTCAAAAACAACAGAAGTCAAAGCATAACATCGGGTATAATGGTCTTGTCCGGTTTTGCGGCTTAGGGCATCTGCTACAATGTTTGCTTTACCTGGATGGTAAAGGATCTCACAGTCATAGTCTTTAATCAATTCCATAGATCGCCTTTGTCGCATATTCAGCTCTTTTTGGTCAAATATATACTTCAGACTTTTGTGATCTGTATATAACTTGCATTTAGTCCCATACAGATAATGCCGCCAAAATTTTAAAGCAAAGGTCACGGCTGCAAGTTCTAAATCATGCGTCGGATAATTCTTCTCATGCGCCTTTAGCTGCCTTGATGCGTAGGCAATTACTTTATCCCTTTGCATCAACACACAGCCTAATCCCATCTTAGAAGCATCACTATAGACTACAAAATCATCATTACCCTCAGGTAAGGCCAGAATCGGTGCTTCTACTAGCTTACGTTTCAGAGTCTCAAAGGCTCGATCTTGTGATTCATTCCATTCAAACTTAACTTCTTTCTTCGTCAGACTGGTTAAAGGCACCGCAATCTTGGAGAAATCACAGATAAATCTTCTGTAATAGCCCGCTAAACCCAAGAAACTTCGAACTTCAGATACGCTTTTCGGCGCTTCCCACTTCTGAACCGCATCAACCTTTGATGGATCTACGGCTATTCCCTCACCGGAGACAATATGTCCTAAAAACTGCACCTGGCGTAACCAAAATTCACATTTGGAGAATTTTGCATAGAGTCGCTCCTTTCGTAACAATTCTAGCAATTCTCGCAAATGCATCGCATGATCAGATTCAGACTTGGAGTAAATCAAGATGTCATCAATGAAGACTATCACTGATTTATCCAGCATTGGTCTACATACCCTATTCATGAGGTCCATAAATGCGGCCGGGGCATTTGTGAGACCGAACGGCATTACTAGAAATTCAAAATGGCCATATCGAGTACGAAATGCAGTCTTTGGTACGTCAGACTCAAATACTTTGAGTTGATGATATCCAGATCGGAGATCGATCTTTGAGAAGTAGCTAGCCCCTTGCAGTTGATCAAACAAGTCATCAATTCTAGGCAGAGGGTATCGGTTCTTAATAGTTACCTTATTTAACTCCCGATAATCGATACACATGCGAAAGGTACCATCCTTCTTCTTAACAAAAAGAACCGGAGCACCCCAAGGAGAAGTACTCGGACGAATAAACCCTTTTTCCAATAATTCCTGCAACTGACTCATCATTTCCTTCATTTCATTCGGAGCAAGACGGTAAGGGGCTTTTGCGATAGGAGCAGCACCCGGTACAAGGTCAATATGGAATTCGATTTGACGATCTGGTGGCAAACCAGAGATGTCATCCGGGAATACGTCAGGGAAATCTCGAACTACAGGTACATCAGACACGGTATTTTTAACTTCTTTAGCATCTATGGCATATCCTAAATAGGCGGAACAACCTTTGGTTAGGCATTTTCGGGCTTTCATTACAGAAATGAGACTTAAATTTCGAGTCTTTCTATCGCCATAAACATAACGTTCACTTCCTTCGGGCGTTCTAATTCTAATTATCCTTTTAGCACAAAGGATTTCAGCATTATTCGTCATAAGCCAGTCCATTCCTATAATAACATCGAATTCTCTAATCCACATCGGTATCAGGTTAACGTCCGAGGAGAGGTCATCAATCACTAACTTACAGGAACGAAAGACTCTATTCACAGTCACAAAATTCGAGCTAGCAGTTTCTATGTCTAAGGGTGCAGGTAACATTACAGGGGCAAAATCAAACTGTTTAGCAAACTTTTCAGACACATACGACTGATTAGAGCCAGAGTCAAATAAGATTAAGGCAGGCATAGAGTTAACAAGAAATGTACCCATGACAACATCAGCAGTCTCCTTTGCCTCTTCGGCTGTCATCTGGAAAGATCTTGGCTGATTCCTCGGGGCAGAAGAACCTTTGACTGATTGCTGAGGCGAAGATGCAGGTGGAGGAACAAATCGAGGTCGGGTACAGTCTTTAGCATGATGCCCCAACGTAATGCAGTTTCGACAAGCCTCACTGCGCCTGGGACATTCTGACCTATCGTGACCGTTCTGTCTACAGCAGTAACATTTAACGAACGCAGGATCGCATTTCCCTTCATGAATTTGCTTGCAACGAGGACAAGCAGACCTTGGCGTAGAGGTCACAACATAAGATTTAGCCTTCTTAGAAGACTGCTTATCTCCCTTCTTCGAACTTTCATTCTTCCTTTCCATTCTCTCCTTCCCAGCTTTCTCAGATTTTTCCTTCTTACTAGATTTAGCAATAAAAGGACACGCTCGCTCAGGATAGATTTCAAGTTCACCTACCCTAGCAATTTCAACCGCCTCAATATAACTTCTTGGTCTGCCAGATTTCACAAACATCCGGATTTCTCTATCCAGACCATCCACAAACAAATCCCTTCGCCTTTCGTCAGTATCAACAGGGTGATCAGATAATAGCGAGAGCCTGGTAAATTCCAGCTCATAGTCCGTCACGGATCTTGTACCTTGCTGAAAAGATAGCAGGGTTTTCTCCATCTGGCGCTTAACATCCTGGGGGCAGTATTTCTCCTTCAGATGAATCTTGAATTGATCCCAAGTAATGGATTTCTCCATTGCTTCCGACATGGGATTTGTGATAGACTTCCACCAACGGCCAGCTCCATCCTCTAACATTCCCGTTGCAAACGTCACCTTGTCTTTCTCACCACACTTGGAGAGTTTAAACGCTTTCTCCACATTCGCGACCCAGTCCATAGCTTTAGCAGGATCAGATGACCCCGCAAACGTACGAGCTCCACACTTCTTGAAATCAACAAACGTACACTCACGTCCTACCTTAACGTGATGGTCAGAGGAATCAGTCTCACTGTCATCAGAGGGCTCCTGTCTATGTTTCCTCTTCCGATCCTTTTTGGGCTTCGCCAACATCTCTTCCCTATATTTCAACTCTGGCTCCTGTAACTTAAGTTCTCTTAACCTAAGTTCTTCTTCACGGCGCTTAAATTCAATTTCACGCTGGTCTTCCTCACCAGATTGCATCACCGCTTTACCCTTAGTCAGCAAGTCCTTAATCTCCTTAAATCGGTCTTCAACTGCCATATCAGTCTGTAATCGATTCCTATCCATCATAAGCTGCATCTGCCTACGGTTATCCTCATTCAACTTATGAACGAGGTCAATCAATTGAGCCTGCTGAGGAGGCACAGGGGTGGCAGTACTGCTTGAGTCATTAGCAGTATTTTCAGGGTCAGTGCCTAAGTCCTCTACATGAACAGATTCTTTGTGTTGATCAGCTGCAGCATCAGCAGCTTTATCAACCCTTGAGGAACCGGCAACAGTCGGATTCTTATCAGCCATTGGCGGAAAATATAAAGGAAATAGCTATTATTTCCTGATTCAAATAAGCACGATTTAAGTCATAATTCCTACGTCATATAATCACATCTAAATTCATAGATATGAAGGCAGTCAGTCAGGCTGGCATAAAGTCAAGTCAAAGTCAAGTCTGTATCAAGCAGTCAATCCCTTCCCCATCCTATCAGTCATCATTTGCCTATCTTAGGTCAAGTTGTGTGGGTAGTCCTTTACTAATTAAGTTACCCTAGGCCTCGGTGACTTGTTCGGGAATTCAGAGTCACATAGTCCATATCATACCAGTAGTTTAAGTATCGGGTGGCCAATCCGATGATTAAACTGTTGCTCTGATACCAACTTTGTAACATCCAAGTTACCACAAACAGTACACGTCATAATATTTCATTTCATTAAGTAATAAATATTACTAATTGTTTGATACCACAGGTCCATCAGCCTGAATTCTTAATTACAAAATATATTAAAATCAAATGGTGGTCTAACTAGCTTCTAAATCTTCAATCAGAGTGCGGAAGACTGAACAAGCTACCCGAGACCACATCATCTTTTCAAAAATAGACGTCGGCAAAAGTCCAAAAGTCTGCTATTCATCAATGTCCTGATTCACTTAGCCTGGGACGGACTACCTGCTATGGTCTTGCCTTTATCAACTTTTCCTGTAAAAGAGTTGTCATGACAGAGTAAGCTAACATTGCTTAGTGAGTTAACAGAGTTCCATTAGTTACCACACACATATAACATACTATCAGTTCCTGTCGGCAATACGTCAGAGACGTCAAAAAGGTTGGGAGACAACCCAGTCGGTATTCCCATGTGTAAGGCCGAAGCCCTACGGGAAGTGTATGGAAACAAGTCAAATAGGAAAGGAATCTGCAGAATTCCCTCCTGTGAATGGAGATCTCACATTCGGTCCTGTCGGATAATGCAGTATGCAGCGGCAAGTATGTCAACAGTCAAGTAGGCAGTAAGCATGATAAGTATTTACATAAAATGTAAAAGTGAACATGCAATCAAGGCAATTCAAGTGTCTAGCTTCAGTAATGTCAAAAGTACGTTTCTATGATACAAAATAGTATTAAAGAAACATGCAGCAACAATCGGAAGTTTCCATACAGTCAATACATTCACCAATAAGTATCGAAATATATGCAAGTAATTAATGAAATCTGTCACTCACAGTGGTCCGTAGTCAGATAATGCTTAACGAATTAAGCGGTTCAGTTTACTCGGTCAAATCGACGGGTTCCTGCATTTCAGTTTCAAGTCTGGCATATTAATGTCAAGTCTGTGACATAATCTATATAACCCTAGTTACATAATTAGGTTATTGTCAATTCTGGCTGTCGAGTCTGAGGTAGTTCCTATTGTCCCAAGGTGAGTCTGTTCTTATCAGACTAATACGATTCATCTAATTATAGATGTGTATATGGCCTTGAAACAAAGCCTTAGCAAGGTGAAACAGGACATACACATTCTAAGGGTTCATACAGAGTCTGTTAATTTATTTGTGCATAAAATAGATATGCAACTTGAAACTGGAGAGTTTAATCAATATCAAAAGATACCTTTAATACAATAGGTTGTTTAATAACTTAATCTGATTTTGGAATTAATCTTAGACTTGAAATGGCAATCAGATTCGAACTACAAGGAATAGATTCGAACACCTCTCATTCGAATCTAATGGTTTAGATTCGAAGCACACACATAATAGATTCTAGGGAATAGATTTGACTAGGTTAAATTCGAATTAGGGATATAGATTCAAGCCATCCATAGATTCGAACCATACATAGATTCGAACCATACATAGATTCGAAACCTACATAGATTCGAAACCTACATAGATTCGAAGCCATACATAGATTCGAAGCCATACATACACACATTCGAATCTGAACATGAACATTTCGAGTTTGTTCTACTTGATCAACGATTTTCCAGGTTTAGCTACTAAACATGAACATAAATGAGGGAAAAATAGATACTAACCTTCGTCCAAGATATATCCTTCGACTATGGATGATTTCCAAGCAAAAACAAGTCCTAAACGGGAGCAAATCAGCTTCAAATGAAGGGGATATGAGCAAACTCGAATTTGTTCAACAAAACCGAACTAAAAGTCAGAAAAAGGGTCGATTTTACCTTAAATCCGGACGAAATCAAACATGCAATGGTAGATTCGTGTAGAGATCGACGATATCTAACCGATGGCGTATGAATCACGAGAATCCGACGGTTCGATTAGGAGAAATGCTAGAGAGAAGGTGTAATCTTAGAGAGAGAAGGAGGAGAGCCCAAGTTTCCAAACTTAAGAAATGAGGAGGGGAGCTCATATTTATAGGAAAATAGGAAAAAGATCAGAATTTCCGGAATCGACCAACTTTATTCCCATCAATCTGATTTGCATTTCAGATGCAAATAATAGCAAGGGAGTTCTAGATTTAGCTATAATTGTCTTTTAGTCAAATTTTTATTCATTTTAGTCCGTTTCGTCATTTTCAGTCTTTAATTTGTCATTTAGCTGAATTTTAATTATTAACTTAATTTCAGATAAATTTTGCCAACTTTTCATGATTAATTATAACTTAATATAATTAACTATTACAAATTCATATTTTCAGTTATTTACTAATATTTGGATTAAAATTGGTTATTATCCAAAGTCCGCTGCTGTAATTTATATTTAATAAATTACGGGCTGTTACAAATTCGAATCTAGCTGAGATAGATTCGAAGACCATACATACATTCGAAGACAACACCTAGATTCGAAGACCTTACATAGATTCGAAATCAATACATAGATTCGAAGACAGCACATAGAATCGAAGGCCTACATTCGAGTCTAGGGGGGGGGGTTAGATTCGAAACAGCAACATTCGAGTTTATATATGAATTTCTCGAGTTTGTTCTTCTTGTTCAACGATTTTCCAGGTTTTAGCAACTTAAACATGAACATAAATGAGGGAGAAATAGTCACTAACCTTCGTCCAAGCTATAGCCTTCGATTATAGACGTTTTCCAAGCAAAATTAGGTCCTAAACGAGAGCAAATCAGCTTCAAATGAAGAGAGTTTGAGCAAACTCGAGTTTGCTCTTCAAAACCGAACCAAAAGACAGAAAACGAGTCGAATTTACCTCAAATCGGAACCAAATCGAACATGCAATGACAGATTAATGTAGAGCTCGACGATATCTATCCGATGACGTATAAATCACGAGAATCCGATAAGCCGTTTAGGAGAAAAGCTAGAGAGAAGTCAGATTGTAGAGAGAGAGAGAGAGTTCTAATGTTGCTAAACCAAGGAAATGAGGAGGAAGGGCTCTATTTATAGGAAATAGAGAAAAAATCAGATTTTCTACTGAATTTCTGGAATTGACCAACTTTTATTCTTAACAATCTAATTTGCATTTTCAGATGCAAATAATAGCAAAGAAGTTCTAGATTTGCTATAATTATCTTTTTAGACTAATTTTATTCATTTTTGTCCATTTCGTCATTTTCACGACTTTAATTTGAAAATTAAATAAGTTAAATTATTAACTTTATTTCAGCTAATTTGGGACAAGATTTAATAATTAATTATAACTTAATATAATTAACTATTTAGTATTCATATTTTCGGTTAATTACTAATAATTGGACAAAATTGCTTAATTATCCAAAGTTTGATGCTGTAATTTATAATTAATAAATTACGTGTAACATCCAAGTTACCACAAACAGTACACGTCATAATATTTCATTCCATTAAGTAATAAATATTACTAATTGTTTGATACCACAGGTCCATCAGCCTGAATACTTAAATTACAACAATAAGTTTAAGATCAAATGGTGGTCTAATCTAGTTTCTAAATCTTCAATCAGAGTGCGGAAGACTGAACAAGCTACCCGAGACCGCATCATCTTTTCAAAATAGGCGACATCAAAAGTCCAAAAGTCTGCTATTCATCAAAGTCCAGATTCACTTAGCTTGGGACGAACTACCTGCTAAGGTCTTGCCTTTATCAGCTTTTCCTGAAAAAGAGTTGTCATGACAGAGTAAGCTAACAATGCTTAGTGAGTTAACAGAGTTCCATTAGTTACCACACACATATATCATACTATCAGTTCTTGTCGGCAATACGTCAGAGACGGCAAAAAGGTTGGGAGACAACCCAGTTTGTATTCCCCTGTGTAAGGCCGAAGCCCTACGGGAAATGTATGGAAACAAGTCAAATAGGAAAGGAATCTGCAGAATTCCCTCCTGTGAATGGAGATCTCACATTCGGTCCTGTCGGATAATGCAGTATGCAGCGGCAAGCATATAAACAGTCAAGTAAGCAGTAAGCATGATACGTATTTACATAAAATGTAAAAGTGAACATGCAATCAAGGCAATTCAAGTGTCTAGCTTCAGTAATGTCAAAAGTACGTTTCTATGATACAATATAGTATTAAAGAAACATGCAGCAACAATCGGAAGTTTCCATACAGTCAATACATTCACCAATAAGTATCGAAATATATGCAAGTAATTAATGAAATCTGTCACTCACAGTGGTCCGTAGTCAGATAATGCTTAACGAATTAAGCGGTTCAGTTTACTCTGTCCAATCGGCGGTTTCCTGCAGTTCAGTTTCAAGTCTGGCATATAATGTCAAGTCTGTGTCATAATCTATATAACCCTAGTTATATATTCAGGTTATTGTCAATTCTAGTTATCGAGTCTGAGGTAGTTTCTATTGTCCCAAAGTGAGTCTATTCTTAACAGATTAATACGATCCCTAATTACACATATATGTGGCCTTGAAACGAGGCCAATCATATTACTAGCTAGGTGAATCATGACACACGATTTCTAAGAGTTCATTCAGAGTCTGTTAATTATTTGTGCATAAAATAGTTATGCATCTTAAACTTGCGAGTTTTATCATAATCATATTATACTTTTAATTACAATAGGTTGTTTAATAACTTAATCTGATTTAGGAATTAATCTTAGGCTTGGAACAAAATCAAACTTTGAATTAAAAGGAATAGATTCGAGAAATGATAAATTCGAATCTATTTGAGCTAGATTCGAATGGCATAGATTAGATTCGAAAGGCATAGGTTAGAAACAAGGACTTAGACTCGAAACACATACATAGGTTTGAACATTCACCTAGATTCGAAGCCTTCCTAGACTCGAACCCATACCAGAATCGAAGGCAACACACTAGACTCGAAGGACAGCATCAGATTCGAAGGACATTAATAGATTCGAAGCAACCTTCGAGTCTAAGGGGGGGGGGGGGCAGATTCGAAATCAGTAATTTCGAGTCTAATCATGGATTTTCGAATCTGTTCTACATGTTCAACGTTTTTTCCAGGTTTTAGCTACTAAACAAGAACATAAATGACGGAAAAATAGATACTAACCTTCGTCCAAGCTATATCCTTCGACTATAGATGATTTCCAAGCAAAAACAAGTCCTAAACGAGAGCAAATCAGCTTCAAATGAAGGGAATTTGAGCAAACTCGAGTTTGCTCTATCAAAACCGAACCAAAAGACAGGAATAGGGCCGATCTTACCTTAAATCCGGACGAAATCAAACATGCAATGGTAGATTCGTGTAGAGCTCGACGATCTCTAACCGATGGCGTATAAATCACGAGAATCCGACGGATCGTTTGGGAGAAAAGCTAGAGAGAAAGTGAAATCTTAGAGAGAGAAGGAGTGAGTTCTAGTTTTTTCCAAACCAAGGAAATGAGGAGGAATACCCTATTTATAGGGAAATAGGGAAAATCAGATTTTCTACTGAATTTTCCGGAATTGTCCAACTTTTATTCCCATCAATCTGATTTGCATTTCAGATGCAATGAATAGCAAAGGAATTCTAGATTTGTTACAATTGTCTTTTAGTCATATTTTTATTCATTTTAGTCCGTTTTGACATTTTCAGTCTTTAATTTGTCATTTAGCTGAATTTTAATTATTAACCTTATTTCAGCTAATTTTGGGCAACCTTTCATAATTAATTATAACTTAATATAATTAATTATTATAGATTCATATTTTCGGTTATTAACTAACATTTGGATTAGAATTGCTTTATTATCCAAAGTCTGCTGCTGTAATTTATATTTAATAAATTACGGGCTGTTACAATCTTCCCCCGTTAAATTGATTCCGTCCTCGGAATCGACTAAGACAGGAATAACTTCGGATACTTCTGCCTAATCTCGTCTTCTCGTTACCAAGTTTGTGCAGATCCCTTATGGTATTTCCATTGAACTAACACCATTGGAATTTCCTTGTTGCGCAATTTTGAAACCTTATGATCGATTATACGCTCGGGCTCTTCTTCGTATCGCAACTGCTCATCAATTTGCACGTCTTTCCAAGGAATCACAGCTTCAGCGTCAGCTAAATACTTTCGAAGATTACTCTCATGAAATACATCATGAATCCCAGTCATCTCGGCAGGCAACATCAATCTGTAGGCCTGCAATCCTACACGCTCGAGAATTTCAAAAGGACCCACAAATCGAGGGCTCAACTTCCCCCGTTTGCCGAACCTTACTATTCCTTTTCTTGGCGAGACCTTCAGCAACACTTTATCTCCAACTTCAAACGCGATTGGTTTCCGTCTTTTATCATGATACTTCTTTTGTCTGTCTTGAGAAGTCTGAATCCGCTGTCGAATCAACTGTAATTGGTCATGGGCTTCTTGCAAAATCGCTGGTCCAAAGATCGGCCGTTCACCTGTTTCCCTCCAACAGGTTGGAGTTCTGCATCGACGTCCGTACAAAAGCTGATATGGAGGTATACCAATAGTCGAGTGATAACTATTGTTATAAGCAAACTCCACAAACGGCAGGTGAGTATCCCAACTTCCACCGAGATCAATCACACAGGCACGTAACATATCTTCTAAGGTCAAAATCATTCTTTCACTTTGCCCGTCCGTTTCAGGATGATAAGCGGTGCTCATCTTAAGTTCAGTACCTAGTCCATTCTGAAAAGCCTTCAAAAAAAACGAGAAGTAATTCTGCTGTCACGGTCTGATACAATAGACAATGGAACACCATGTCTAGTCACGATTTCCTTCATGTACAATTCAGTTAACTTTTCGAGGCGTTCATCTTCACGTATGGGTAGGAAATGGGCTGACTTAGTAAGTCGATCCACTATTACCCATACAGAGTCATGATTCTGCTTAGTCCTGGGCAGCTTCGTCACAAAGTCCATGGTTATGTGGTCCCACTTCCATTCCGGGATTGGCAATGGTTGTAGTTCCCCATACGGCTTCTGATGTTCCGATTTGACTTGTAAACAAGTCAGGCAATTTTCTACATATCGTCCTACGTCCTTCTTCATTCAAGGCCACCAATATTCCGTTTTCAAATCTTGGTACATTTTAGTAGAACCAGAATGTACCGAAAATTTCGACATATGAGCTTCCGACAGAATTTGATCACGAATACCTCCTAATCTAGGGACCCATATTCTATTCATGAACCGACTAAGACTACGATTATCAAGGGTCAGCTTGGTCACATAAGTAACCATACGTTCAGATTTCAAGTTCTCATCCCGAATGGCTTCGGTTTGAGCGGCAATAATCGACTCAGGCAAGGCAGACTCCAAAACAACAGAAGTCAAAGCATAACATTGGCTATAATGGTCTTGTCCGGTTTTGCGGCTTAGGGCATCTGCTACAATGTTTGCTTTACCTGGATGGTAAAGGATCTCACAGTCATAGTCTTTAATCAATTCCAAAGATCGCCTTTGTCGCATATTCAGCTCTTTTTGGTCAAATATATACTTCAGACTTTTGTGATCTGTATATAACTTGCATCTAGTCCCATACAGATAATGCCGCCAAATCTTCAATGCAAAAGTCACGGCTGCAAGCTCCAAGTCATGCGTCGGATAATTCTTCTCATGCGCCTTTAGCTGCCTTGATGCGTAAGCAATTACTTTATCCCTTTGCATCAACACACAGCCTAATCCCATCTTAGAAGCATCACTATAGACTACAAAATCATCATTACCCTCAGGTAAGGCCAGAATCGGTGCTTCATTTAGCTTATGTTTCAGAGTCTCAAAGGCTCGATCTTGAGATTCATTCCATTCAAGCTTAGCTTCTTTCTTCGTCAGACTGGTTAAAGGCACCGCAATCTTGGAGAAATTACGGATAAATCTTCTGTAATAGCCCGCTAAACCCAAGAAACTTCGAACTTCAGATACGTTTTTCGGCGCTTCCCACTTCTGAACCGCATCAACCTTTGATGGATCTACGGCTATTCCCTCACCCGAGACAATATGTCCTAAAAATTGCACCTGGCGTAACCAGAATTCACATTTGGAGAATTTTGCATAGAGTCGCTCCGTTCGTAACAATTCAAGCAATTCTCGCAAATGCATCGCATGATCAGATTCAGACTTGGAGTAAATCAAGATGTCATCAATGAAGACTGTCACTGATTTATCCAGCATTGGTCTACATATCCTATTCATGAGGTCCATAAATGCAGCCGGGGCATTTGTGAGACCGAACGGCATTACTAGGAATTCAAAATGGCCGTAACGAGCACGAAATGCAGTCTTCGGTACGTCAGACTCAAATATCTTAAGTTGATGATATCCAGATCGAAGATCAACCTTTGATTAGGCACTTTCGGGCTTTCATTACAGAAATGAGACCTAAATCTCGAGTCTTTCTATCGTCATAAACATAACGTTCACTTCCTTCGGGGGTTCTAAATCTAATTATCCTTTTGGCACAAAGGATTTCAGCATTGTTCGTCATGAGCTTGTCCATTCCTATAATAATATCGGATTCTCTAATCCACATCGGTATCAGGTCAAAGTCTGAGGAGAGGTCATCAATCACTAGCTTACAAGAACGAAAGATTCTACTTATAGTCACAAAACTCGAGCTCGCAGTTTCTATATCTAACGGTACATGTAGCATTATTGGGGCAAAATCAAACAGTTTAGCAAACTTTTCAGACACATATGACATATTAGAGCCAGAGACAAATAGGATTAAAGCAGGCATATCATTAACAAGAAATGTACCCGTGACGACGTCGGCAGTCTCTTTTGCCTCATCGGCTGTCATCTGAAAGGATCTCGGTTGATTCCTCGGAGTAGAGGAACCCTTGACTGATTGCTGAGGTGAAGATGCAGGCGGAGGAACAAATCGGGGCCGGGTACAGTCTTTAGCAAGATGCCCCAACGTGATGCAGTTACGACAAGCCTTACTGCGCTTGGGAAATTCCGATCGGACGTGACCATTCTGACTACAGCAGTAGCATCTTACGAACACAGGATCACATTTTCCTTCATGAATCTGCTTGCAGCGAGGATAAGCAGACCTTGGCGTAGCGGTCACAGCATAAGATTAAGCCTTCTTAAAAGACTGCTTATCTCCTTGCCTTGAACTTTCACTCTCCTTTTCCGATTTCTCAGATTTTTCTTTCTTGCTAGACTTGGCAATAAAAAGAGTCGCTCACTCCGGATAGATTTCAAGTTCCCCTACCTTAGCAACTTCAACTACTTCCATATCACTTCTCGGTCTGCCAGAATTCACAAAAAGATCCCTTCGTCGTCCCTCAGAGGGCTCATGCCTAAGTTTCCTTTTTCGATCCTTCTTGGGCTTTGCTAACATCTCTTCCCTATACTTCAATTCTAACTCCCATAACTTAAGTTCTCGCAACCTAAGTTCTTCTTCACGGCGCTTAAAGTCAATTTCACGCTGGTTTACTTCGTCAGTCTGCATCACAGCTTTACCCTTGGTCAGCAAGTCCTTAATCTCCCTAAATCGGTCTTCAACTACCATATCAGTCTGTAATCGATTCCTATCCATCATAAGCTGCATCTGTCTACGATTATCCTCATTCAACTTATGAACGAGATCTATCAACTGAGCCTGCTGAGGAGGCACAGGGGTGGCAGTACCGCTTGAGTCATTAGCAGTATTTTCAGGGTCAGTGCCTAAGTCCTCTACATGAACAGATTCTTTATGTTGATCAGCTGCAGCATCAGCAGCTTTACCAACAGTCGAGGTACCAGCAACATTTGGATTCTTATCAGCCATTGGCTGAAAATATAGAGAAAATAACTATTATTTCCTGATTCAAATAAGCACGATTCGAGTCATAATTCCTACGTCAGATAATCACATCTAAGTTCATAGATATGAAGGCAGTCAGTCAGGCTGGCACAAAGTCAAGTCAAAGTCAAGTCAAAGTCAAGTCAGTATCAAGCAGTCAATCCCTCCTCCATCCTATCAGTCATCATTTGTCTATCTTAGGTCAAGTTGTGTGGGTAGTCCTTTACTAATTAAGTTACCCTAGGCCTCGGTGACTTGTTCGGGAATTCAGAGTCACATAGTCCATATCATACCAGTAGTTTAAGTATCGGGTGGCCAATCCGATGATTAAACTGCTGCTCTGATACCAACTTTGTAACATCCAAGTTACCACAAACAGTACACGTCATAATATTTCATTCCATTAAGTAATAAATATTACTAATTGTTTGATACCACAGGTCCATCAGCCTGAATACTTAAATTACAACAATAAGTTTAAGATCAAATGGTGGTCTAATCTAGTTTCTAAATTTTCAATCAGAGTGCGGAAGACTGAACAAGCTACCCGAGACCGCATCATCTTTTCAAAATAGGTGTCATCAAAAGTCCAAAAGTCTGCTATTCATCAAAGTCCAGATTCACTTAGCCTGGGACGAACTACCTGCTAAGGTCTTGCCTTTATCAGCTTTTCCTGAAAAAGAGTTGTCATGACAGAGTAAGCTAACAATGCTTAGTGAGTTAACAGAGTTCCATTAGTTACCACACACATATATCATACTATCAGTTCCTGTCGGCAATACGTCAGAGACGGCAAAAAGGTTGGGAGACAACCCAGTTTGTATTCCCCTGTGTAAGGCCGAAGCCCTACGGGAAATGTATGGAAACAAGTCAAATAGGAAAGGAATCTGCAGAATTCCCTCCTGTGAATGGAGATCTCACATTCGGTCCTGTCGGATAATGCAGTATGCAGCGGCAAGTATATAAACAGTCAAGTAAGCAGTAAGCATGATACGTATTTACATAAAATGTAAAAGTGAACATGCAATCAAGGCAATTCAAGTGTCTAGCTTCAGTAATGTCAAAAGTACGTTTCTATGATACAATATAGTATTAAAGAAACATGCAGCAACAATCGGAAGTTTCCATACAGTCAATACATTCACCAATAAGTATCGAAATATATGCAAGTAATTAATGAAATCTGTCACTCACAGTGGTCCGTAGTCAGATAATGCTTAACGAATTAAGCGGTTCAGTTTACTCTGTCCAATCGGCGGTTTCCTGCAGTTCAGTTTCAAGTCTGGCATATAATGTCAAGTCTGTGTCATAATCTATATAACCCTAGTTATATATTCAGGTTATTGTCAATTCTAGTTATCGAGTCTGAGGTAGTTTCTATTGTCCCAAAGTGAGTCTATTCTTAACAGATTAATACGATCCCTAATTACACATATATGTGGCCTTGAAACGAGGCCAATCATATTACTAGCTAGGTGAATCATGACACACGATTTCTAAGAGTTCATTCAGAGTCTGTTAATTATTTGTGCATAAAATAGTTATGCATCTTAAACTTGCGAGTTTTATCATAATCATATTATACTTTTAATTACAATAGGTTGTTTAATAACTTAATCTGATTTAGGAATTAATCTTAGGCTTGGAACAAAATCAAACTTTGAATTAAAAGGAATAGATTCGAGAAATGATAAATTCGAATCTATTTGAGCTAGATTCGAATGGCATAGATTAGATTCGAAAGGCATAGGTTAGAAACAAGGACTTAGACTCGAAACACATACATAGATTTGAACATTCACCTAGATTCGAAGCCTTCCTAGACTCGAACCCATACCAGAATCGAAGGCAACACACTAGACTCGAAGGACAGCATCAGATTCGAAGGACATTAAAAGATTCGAAGCAACCTTCGAGTCTAAGGGGGGGCAGATTCGAAATCAGTAATTTCGAGTCTAATCATGGATTTTCGAATCTGTTCTACATGTTCAACGTTTTTTCCAGGTTTTAGCTACTAAACAAGAACATAAATGACGGAAAAATAGATACTAACCTTCGTCCAAGCTATATCCTTCGACTATAGATGATTTCCAAGCAAAAACAAGTCCTAAACGAGAGCAAATCAGCTTCAAATGAAGGGAATTTGAGCAAACTCGAGTTTGCTCTTTCAAAACCGAACCAAAAGACAGGAATAGGGCCGATCTTACCTTAAATCAGGACGAAATCAAACATGCAATGGTAGATTCGTGTAGAGCTCGACGATCTCTAACCGATGGCGTATAAATCACGAGAATCCGACGGATCGTTTGGGAGAAAAGCTAGAGAGAAAGTGAAATCTTAGAGAGAGAAGGAGTGAGTTCTAGTTTTTTCCAAACCAAGGAAATGAGGAGGAATACCCTATTTATAGGGAAATAGGGAAAATCAGATTTTCTACTGAATTTTCCGGAATTGTCCAACTTTTATTCCCATCAATCTGATTTGCATTTCAGATGCAATTAATAGCAAAGGAATTCTAGATTTGTTACAATTGTCTTTTAGTCATATTTTTATTCATTTTAGTCCGTTTTGACATTTTCAGTCTTTAATTTGTCATTTAGCTGAATTTTAATTATTAACCTTATTTCAGCTAATTTTGGGCAACCTTTCATAATTAATTATAACTTAATATAATTAATTATTATAGATTCATATTTTCGGTTATTAACTAACATTTGGATTAGAATTGCTTTATTATCCAAAGTCTGCTGCTGTAATTTATTTTTAATAAATTACGGGCTGTTACATTACGGGCTGTTACAGTCTTCCCCCGTTAAATTGATTCCGTCCTCGGAATCGACTAAGACAAGAATAACTTAGGATATTTTTGCCTAATCTCGTCTTCTCGCTCCCAAGTTTGCGCAGATCCCTTATGGTATTTCCATTGAACTAACACCATTGGGATTTCCTTGCTGCGCAATTTCGAAACCTTATGATCGATTATACGCTCGGGCTCTTCTTCGTATCGCAACTGCTCGTCAATTTGTACGTCTTTCCAAGGAATTGCAGCTTCAGCGTCAATCAAACACTTTCAAAGATTACTAACGTGAAATACATCATGAATCCCAGACATTTCGGCAGGCAACTTTAATCTGTAGGCTTGGAATCCTACGCGCTCGAGAATTTCAAAAGGACCAACAAATCGAGGGCTCAACTTCCCCCGTTTACCGAACCTTACTATCCCTTTTCTTGGCGAGACTTTCAACAACACTTTATCGCCAACCTCAAACACAATTGGCTTACGTCTTTGATCATGATATTTCTTTTGTCTGTCTTGAGAAGCCTGTATCCGCTGTCGAATCAACTGTAGCTGATCATGGGCTTCTTGCAAAATGGCTGGTCCTGAGATCGGACGTTCACCTGTTTCCCTCCAACAGGTTGGGGTTCGGCATCGACGTCCATACAAAAGCTGATATGGTGGCATGCCAATAGTCGAGTGATAACTATTGTTGTAATCAAATTCTACAAACGAAAGGTGAGTATCCCAATTACCACCGAGATCAATCACACAGGCGCGTAGCATATCTTCCAAAGTCAAAATAGTTGTCTCACTTTGCCCGTCGGTTTCTGGATGATGAGCGGTGCTCATCTTGAGTTCAGTACCTAGTCCATTCTGAAAGTCCTTCCAAAAGCGAGAAGTAAATCTGCTGTCACGGTCAGATACTATAGACAATGGCACACCATGTCTAGTCACGATTTCTTTCATGTACAATTCAGCTAGCTTTTCGAGGCGTTCATCTTCACGTATGGGTAGGAAATGGGCTGACTTAGTAAGTCGATCCACTATTACCCATACAGAGTCATGATTCTGTTTAGTCCTGGGCAGCTTTGTCACAAAATCCATGGTTATATGGTCCCACTTCCATTCCGGGATTGGCAATGGTTGTAGTTCCCCATACGGCTTCTGATGTTTCGATTTGACTTGTAAACAAGTCATGCAATTTTCTACATATCGACCTACATCCTTCTTCATTCCAGGCCACCAATATTCCGTTCTCAAATCTTGATACATTTTAGTAGAACCAGGATGTATCGCAAATTTCGACATATGAGCCTCCAACAGAATCTGATCACGAACACCTCCTAATCTGGGAACCCATATCATGAACCGTCTAAGACCACGATTGTCAAGGGTTAGCTTGGTCACATAAGTAACCATACGTTCGGATTTTAGGTTCTCATCTCGAATGGCTTCAGATTGAGCGGCAATTAACAATTCAGGCAGGGCAAACTCCATAACGACAGAAGTCAAGGCATAACATCGGATATAATGGTTCTGTCCGGATTTGCGGCTTAAGGCATCTGCTACTATGTTTGCTTTACCTGGATGGTAGAGGATCTCACAGCCATAGTCTTTAATCAATTCCATGGATCGCCTTTGACGCATATTCAGCTCTTTTTGGTCAAATATATATTTCAGACTTTTGTGATCTGTATATAACTTGCATCTAGTCCCATACAGATAATGCCGCCAAATCTTCAATGCAAAGGTTACGGCTCCAAGTTCCAAATCATGCGTCGGATAATTCTTTTCATTCAAACTTAACTTCCTTCTTTGTCAGGCTAGTTAAAGGCACCGCAATCTTGGAGAAATCACGGATAAATCTTCTGTAATAGCCCGCTAAACCCAAGAAACTTCAAACTTCAGATACACTTTTCGGTGCTTCCCACTTTTGAACCGCATCTACTTTCGATGGATCCACGACTATTCCCTCACCCGAGACAATATGTCCTAAAAAATGCACCTGGCGTAACCAGAATTCACATTTGGAGAATTTTGCGTAGAGTCGCTCCTTTCGTAACAATTCTAGCAATTCTCGCAAATGCATCGCATGGTCAGATTCAGACTTAGAGTAAATCAAGATGTCATCAATGAAAACTATCACTGATTTGTCCAGCATTGGTCTACATACTCTATTCATGAGGTCCATAAAAGCGGCCGGGGCATTTGTGAGACCGAACGGCATTACTAGGAATTCAAAATGGCCATAACGAGTACGAAATGCAGTCTTCGGTACGTCAGATTCAAATACCTTGAGTTGATGATATCCAGATCGAAGATCAATCTTCGAGAAGTAGCTAGCCCCTTGCAGTTGGTCAAACAAGTCGTCAATTCTAGGCAGAGGGTATCGGTTCTTAATAGTTACTTTATTTAGCTCCCGATAATCGATACACATGCGAAAGGTACCATCCTTCTTCTTAACAAAAAGAACCGGAGCACCCCAAGGAGAAGTACTCGGACGAATAAACCCTTTTTCCAATAATTCCTGCAACTGGCTCTTCATTTCCTTCATTTCATTTGGAGCAAGACGGTAAGGAGCTTTTGCGATAGGAGCTGCACCCGGTACAAGGTCAATGTGGAATTCAATTTGACGATCTGGTGGCAATCCAGAGATGTCATCCGGAAATACATCAGGGAATTCCCGAACTACAGGTACTTCAGACACGGTCTTTTTAACTTCTTTAGCATCTATGGCATATGCTAAATAGGCGGAACAACCTTTGGTTAGGCATTTTCGGGCTTTCATTACAGAAATGAGACCTAAATCTCGAGTTTTTCTATCTCCATAAACATAACGTTCACTTCCTTCGGGGGTTCTAATTCTGATTATCCTCTTGGCACAAAGGATTTCAGCATTATTCATCATTAGCCAGTCCATTCCTATAATTACATCGAATTACTTAATCCACATCGGTATCAGGTCAATGTCCGAGGAGAGGTCATCAATTACTAGCTTACAGGAACGAAAGACTCTATTTACAGTCACAAAGCTTGAGCTAGCAGTTTCTATGTCTAAAGGTACAGGTAACATTACCGGGGCAGAATTAAACTGTTTAGCAAACTTTTCAGACACATATGACAGATTAGAACCAGAGTCAAATAGGATTAAAGCAGGTATACCATTAACAAGAAATGTACCCGTGACGACGTCAGCAGTCTCTTTTGCCTCATCGGCTGTCATCTGGAAGGATCTTGGTTGATTCCTCGGAGCAGAAGAACCCTTGCCTGATTGCTGGGGTGAAGATGTAGGCGGAGGAACAAATCGGGGCCGAGTACAGTCTTTAGCATGGTGCCCCAACGTGATGCAGTTACGGCAAGCCTCACTGCGCTTGGGACATTCTGACCTATCATGACCATTCTGTCTGCAGCAGTAGCACTTAACGAACGCAGGATCGCATTTTCCTTCATGAATTTGCTTGCAGCGAGGACAAGCAGGCTTTGGCGCTGAGGACACAGCATATGATTTAGCCTTCTTAGAAGACTGATTATCCCCTTTCCTTGAACTTTCATTCTTCTTTTCCACTCTCTCCTTCCCCGATTTCTCAGATTTTTCCTTCTTACTAGATTAGCAATAAAAGGACATGCTCGCTCAGGATAGATTTCAAGCTCACCTACCCTAGCAATTTCAACCACCTCAATATAACTTCTCGGTCTGCCAGATTTCACAAACTTTCGAATTTCTCTATCCAGACCATCCACAAATAAATCCCTCCGTCTTTCATCAGTATCGACAGGGTGATCAGATAATAGCGAGAGCCTGGTAAATTCTAGCTCATAATCTGTTACGGACCTTGTTCCTTGCTGAAAGGATAGCAGAGTTTTCTCCATTTGTCGTTTAACATCCTGGGGGCAGTATTTCTCCTTCAGATGAATTTTGAATTGATCCCAAGTAATGGATTTCTCCATTGCATCAGACATGGGATTCGTAATTGACTTCCACCATCGCCCAGCTCCATCCTCTAACATTCCCGTTGCAAACGTAACCTTGTCTTCTTCATTACACTTGGAGAGTTTAAACGCTTTCTCCACATTAGCAACCCAGTCCATAGCTTTTACAGGATCCGATGACCCAGCAAACGTACGAGCTCCACATTTCTTAAAATCAACAAATGTACACTCTCGTCCCACCTTAACGTGATGGTCAGAGGAATCAGTCTCGCTTTCATCAGAGGACACATGCCTATGTTTCCTCTTTCGGTCTTTCTTCGGTTTTGCTAACATCTCTTCCCTATGTTTCAGTTCCAGCTCTTGTAACTTAAGTTCTCGTAACCTAAGTTCTTCCTCACGACGCTTAAAGTCTATTTCACGCTGGGTTTCCTCATCAGTTTGCACAACCGCCTTACCCTTAGTAAGTAAGTCCTTAATTTCCTTAAAACGGTTTTCAACCGCCATATCAGTCTGCAGTCGATTCCTATCCATCATAATTTGCATTTGTATACGATTATCTTCATTCAACTTATGAACTAGATCAATTAATTGAGCCTGCTGAGGAGGCACAGGCGTAGCAGTACTGCCTGAGTCATTAGCAGTATTTTCAGGGTCAGTGCCTAAGTCTTCTACATGAACAGACTCCTTATGTTGATCAGCCGCAGCATCAGCAGCTTTACCAACAGTTGAGGTACCAGCAACAATCGGATTCTTATCAGCTATTGGCTGAAAATATAAAGGAAATTGTAACAGCCCGTAATTAATTAAATATAAATTACAGCATCAGACTTTGGATAATAAAGCAATTTTATCCAAATATTAGTAATTAACCGAAAACATGAATCTTAAATAGTTAATTATATTAAGTTATAATTAATTATGAAAAGTTGCCCCAAAATTAGCTGAAATAAAGTTGATAATTAAAATTCAGCTAAATGACAAATTAAAGACTGAAAATGACGAAACGGACTTAAATGAATAAAAATATGACTAAAAGACAATTATAGCAAATCTAGAACTCCTTTGCTATTATTTGCATCTGAAATGCAAATCAGATTGATGGGAATAAAAGTTGGTCGATTCCGGAAATTCAGTAGAAAATCTGATTTTTTCCCTATTTTCCT
Organism: Centrapalus pauciflorus; assembly: GCA_020465985.1. Taxonomy (NCBI): domain Eukaryota; kingdom Viridiplantae; phylum Streptophyta; class Magnoliopsida; order Asterales; family Asteraceae; genus Centrapalus; species Centrapalus pauciflorus. The sequence continues at coordinate 74,737 of JAANYP010001280.1, forward strand.
ATAAATAGAGCACTCCTCCTCATTTCTTGAGTTTGGAAGCTTGAACTCTCTCTCCTTCTGTCACACCCTGCTACCTTGGTTGGCAGCGAGACGTGACGAGTGCGGAAGCGTAACCATAATTATAACGAACGACCACTATATGGACGTTTTCGAAATATTACGACATTAAAATTTAAAAATGTATTAATGTTTTACAAAATGAAAGGAATGAAGTTCGCGTAATACAGAGATTCTGATACATAATTAATGCGTCCAAAAATAATGCAGTCAAATCTCCGTTAGTTTTCGAAATATGCATGCGACTCCATGAAATGCGGAAGCTTGAAAGTTGGTGTATCCGAAGGCACACTTGCCTTAATTACCTGAAAATACATACTAAAATACGTCAACAAAAATTGTTGGTGAGCTCATAGGTTTACGCGAAAAGACCAGTTGTATGGACATTATCAGATGAGTTGAATTTATAAAATCATAAATTCCGTGTATGTATTACATAAACCATCATGCAACCGAAGCTTAATTAGAATGAGTTTGCCCTGTGCAGTATTCCCATACGTAATACCGTGTGTTGAATATATATGCACTCGCTGTTAGCCGAACCGAGCTAACACGAATGGGGGACATGACTCCCAATAGATCTATCCACAATATACTCGCGCTTACAAATAAATGCAATTAACGGTTCATGATATAAGGGCTGATGGAATCCGAACATGTAATACATATAAGAAATAAACAGTTTTGATGTCCATATGAAAAACAGTGCATGTATTTCCACCCCAATAGATAGTGAAAAATAGGGGCTATGAAGACTCACCGAACTTGTGATGGCAAAACGACGCGCAAAAATGCAAAAGTGCGTTGTTTGATGGGTGATGAAACCGGAGGTGTTTAACCGAGTCCTAAATGATGATAAGGACTTAATATCACTAATATATGATAATATGTATATTTATAGATTTTTATGTCTTAAATCACCCAACATTACAAGTTTATAAATAAGATTTGCTTAAAACGTCAAGTTTATATATATATATATATAATTTTCCAGCTTTTTCGGAGGTTTTTCGGCCTACTTTGAGGCTGTTTTTGACCAAGCTCCAAAATGTTTTAGACTTTGGTTTTTTAGGACATTAAACTACTATATACAAAGGATTTTTAGAATCAAGAACGGCCATTTTTCGAGTTGTTTAGGTTGGGGAAAAATCTCGTTAAAAACGCTATGTTGGCCATTTTTGAGCTGTCAAACTTTCGGTTTCTCAAATAATTTCTGGAGGTCTTAAACTTCAAAATAAATTATGAAAAGTTGCAGATCTATAGTTAAGACATAGATCTAACTTTTGAGACAAGAATCAACTCATTTCATTGAGTTATGAATTAGTTATGATTTTTCAGAGTCGATACAAATATTCTGCCAAAATTCCGTAGTTTATAAATTTAAAACAACTTATGATTCTTGTTGTTTATTTAAAGACAACTTGTTTAAAAGCCATAATAGTTATAAAACCACATATATATCACATGTTTTCATAATATTAACATGCTTATAATGTGTTCATATATTCATAAACACATTTAAAGAAACAACTTAAAAATAACAACTAGAAACTTATAAACTTGAGTTTTTATGAAACTTGTTGTTGTAGGTGATTATATATATTATGCAAGACTTATATAAACTTAAATATATGATGAAATAAGTTAGTATTTACTTACTTTGATGTATTTGGAGTATGAAATTGAGAAGAAGTTGGAACTCTTGCAAGATTTGAACCAAGAACACTAGAAGTTCACCAAGAACACTTGAATTTCACCAAGAACACTTGAATGAAAAGGTTTGTAGTGTGTGTGTGTGTTGGATCCGGTTTTGAGAGGAGAGAAAGAGATATTTTGGTGTGAAAATAATGAAAAGGAAGCCCTCTATTTATAGGCAAAGTCTTGGTCTTTCAAATTGAGGTGGAGTGTAAGATCATGTTGAAATGAAAGGAGAATGGGGTGTGAAAGATTTGATTATGAAAGGTTATGGAGTTGGGAAATAAAAAATTGAAATCAAATCTTGGGTAGTACTACCCTATGACCAGATTTTTATGGATTATTTTCATGTTATTATATATTTTTTTTTTGTATAAAAGTATTTAGAATGTATTCTTGTATTTCCCTTTTCTTGTAAATTCATAAATACTTTTGAATGCATTGTTTTAATGAATTGTTTTAGTCTTGCATAATTAATGTTAAGTAATTGTATTAGTGTATGATTAGTGTTACCAATCATAATTTAATTACGTACTTAGTTGAATTAATCCTTCATATCGTAAATTGATCGGATTAATTGATTTCCCGATTCATCGCACCGATGAATTTGATTCTAATTGAGTTGAATTTTCTAATAAACCTTGTTAATCACTTGATTAATTTCTAATGACCACTGATTAGGCTATAATTGACTATTAAATACATATTAGGTCATTGTTGCTATCATGGTTTAGTGCCGGATGTTACAGTCTCCCCCTGTTAAGGGAATTTCGTCCCGAAATTAGCTCGTGTTCTCCACTTCTTGAGTACTTGAGAACAGGTGTGGTTATTTTTCTCGGAACTGATCCTCGCGTTCCCACGTAAACTCAGGACCTCGCTTAGAGTTCCATCTGACTTTTATTATCGGGATCTGGCTGTGCTTTAGTTTCTTGACTTCGCGGTCCATTATTTCTATAGGTTGCTCAATGAAGTTCAACTTATCGTCTAACTCCAGCTCGTCCATGGGTATAACGAGTGATTCATCAGCCAGACACTTCTTAAGATTGGACACGTGGAAGGTATTATGAACGTTATTAAGCTCTGGGGGCAGGTCGAGTCGGTAAGCTACCGGGCCAATTCTTTTGGTGATCTTGAATGGTCCGATATAACGAGGATTGAGTTTTCCTCGTTTCCCAAAACGGATTACGCCCTTCCAAGGCGAGAGTTTCATTTGTACTCGTTCTCCTAATTAGAATTCAAGGGATTTTCTTCCTACATCTGCATAACTTTCTGACAATTGCGGGCAACTTTTAGTCAGTTCCGCAATCGTACTATCCTTTCGGTAATTTTGTGAATGATCTTAACGCCAATGATTTGGCCGTTTCCCACTTCTTCCCAATAAATTTGTGATCGACACTTTTGCCCGTAGAGGGCCTCAAACGGAGCAGCTTTAGTACTTGAGTGATAGCTATTGTAGTACGATAATTCCACTAAGGCAAATAAGTATCCATTACACAGGCTCTTAATGTACGTTCTAGGGTTTGGATCGTTCTATTATTCTTACCATTGGTCTGAGAGTGATATGTGGTACTCAGGTCCAGGTTTTTATCCACAGTTGGCTATAATAATTGCCAAAAGCTTAGTTGTAGATCTGCTATCCATATCAAAATGATTATAATAGGCACTCCGTGTCCGGAGACGACTTCCTTGAGGTACGTTTGGACTAGCTTATTCATCCTGATGTTCTTCTTGATTGGTAGGAACGCGCGGATTTTTTTAGGTTGTCGACTATTACCCAAATGGTTTCTGATTGTTTATCTTAACTTTGGAGCGTGTTAGGAATTTTCTGACCGATTTGGCAATGTCATTCTTCATGATAGGCCACCCGTATAGTTTCTTAAGGTCATGATACATTTTATTGGATCCGGGGTGAACGACATATCTTAATTTGTGTCCTTCATCCATAGCCAGCTTTCTTATTCCACCAAACAGAGTAATCAGATTCTATTCATGAATTATCGATTTTTATTAGCCCTTATTCTAAACTATTTATCCACTTGTACTCTTAACGGCTTAGCACCTTAGTTTTCCTCAGGTGATAACGAATTTTCACGGTTGCCATTACATATTAGTTCCATCCAACGGTACTACTTGGTATTCGACTCTTTCTGGTTCAAGATGTGTTGGAGGCTCTTATGGTCTGTGAATACAATACACTTCATACCGTACAACTATTGTCTCCAAGGATTAAGACTACTGCTTCAAGATCCAGATCATGTGTTGTGTAAATCACCTAGTGAACCTTAAGTTTTCATAAAGTATATGCTATGTCCCTATTTTTCTATATAAGCCCATTGTGTGAAGCGTCACAGTAATCTATAAATTTCTCGTTCCTCTTAAGTATGGACAAAATAGGCGCGCTGCACAGTTTGTGCTTTAATAACTGGAATGATGTCTCCTGATCCTTGCTCCAATCATACTTAATGTCTTTTCGGGTCAGTTTTGTTAGAGTTTTGGTGGTCTTTGAGAAAATAGCTTATAATAAGTGGCAAGTCTTAAGGACTGTCGTATCTCTATGGGGGTTCTAAGAGTTGACCAATTCCTGATAGCCTTGATCTTTGCGGGGTCGACTTGGATTCCTTTACTATTGTTCACGTGACCGAGGGATTTCACCTCTCCTAACCAAAAGTCAAATTTAGAAAGCTTAGCATATAGTTGTTCTTTCTCCGATAATTCCAGAATCAGTCTTAAATGTTGCTCATGCTCCTTCTCGTTTCGAGAGTAGATTAAAAGTCATTCATGAATACAATCACGAATTTGTCTAAATAAGGTTTGCACACCCGATGAGGTCCATGAGTACCGTTGGGGACACTGGTTAATCCAAGCGGCATTAATAGGAATTTATGATGACCAAAACGGAATCTGAAAGCTGTCTTTGGAATATCTTTCTTGTGAACTCTAACCTGATGATAACCAGACCTAAGGACGATCTTCTAATAGAAGCTTAATTCTTGGAGTTTTGTCAAACAAGTCATTGATCCTTGGAAGTGGGTATTGGTTCTTTTAGCTTATTTAATTTCTCGGTAATTGATGCACATCCCGAAAGTTCCATCCTTCTCCATTATGAACAAAACTGTAGCTCCTCCAAAGCCAGGAACTCGGTTTGATAGGCCCTTTTGCTAAGAGCTCCTATAGTTGGTTGGACGATTCTTACACTATTGATGGGGCTAATCGGCATGGTGCTCGAGCCACTGGTACCGCACCTGATACTAGGCCTATTTTTGAATTTGACTTGCCTCGATGTTGGGAGTTCAGGTAAGTGTTCTTGAAAAACTTTGGGGTAACCATAAATAATAAGAATATTTTCGAGCCGCTTTCCCTTTGGCTCCCTCTCTATCAACACTTCAGGGTCCTAATGCTAGAGATGATGCTTACATTGGTATTTCTTGCTTTGCGTTGGACGGTAAGGACCTTCTTATTGGCTAAAGGTATATGAACTATGTTCTTGTTGCATACTATTTCCTCACGATTTTCGATAGCCAATCCATGCCTATGACCACGTAAACACTTCCCAGTTTGATGGGTATCATGTCTGTTTCAAAGAGTCGGCCTACTAATTCTAAGGAGCATCCTCGACTTATATTATTTGTCTTAAGCGTCTCACTGTCATCAACCTCAATAGCATAAGTAGCA